>OX463855.1:13278462-13500591 GCA_949825065.1 Odontocerum albicorne
TGATTTTAAACATACGAATATGTTTGCAAGCTTAACCGTCAACGACAGTTTTTCGAGTCAAAAGTATGAAATTTAGGCCGTTCACTAAGAAATATATTTACATATTTAGCAGGTTGGGACGTTTTATATAATAATTAACGTGAATGTTTTTGATTCGATAAAGATCTATCTATCCTTTTTGTACGAGTATAGGTTTTTTGTTTGTCAAAAGTAATAACATTAATTTTATGTGAGAAATGTGGACGCAAAAGTGTATATTTCGCAAAAAAGAGGTTTGGGACGAAAAACACGAAAATTTGTAGAATAAATAATAATAATTTTATGATTTAATACATATATTAGCAAGCTTGGTCGTCAACGGCAGTTTTTCGCGTGAAAAGTTTGAAATTTAGGCCTTTTTCTAAGAAACGTTCATACATATTGAACTAACGCAAAATAAGAGGTTTGGGACTAAAAACACGAAAACTCGTAGAACAAATGATTATTCTTTTGTGATTTTATACATATATTTGCAAGCTTGGTAGTAAATAGAAGTTTTTTGAGTGAAAAGTATGAACTTTAGGCCCTTTACTAAGAAATATTCATACAAATTTAGCAGGTTGGGGCGTTTCTTAAAATAATTAACGTAAATGGTTTTGATTCGATGAAAAGATCTATCCTATTTTGTACGAGAATGTGTTATTTGTTTGTCAAAATTTGGAAAATTAATTTCATCTAAGAAATGTGGACGCAGTAGTTTGAAATTTCTAAAAAAAGAGGTTTGGGACGAAAAACACGAAAACTCGTAGAACAAATGATAATTCTTTCCTGATTTTATACATATATTTGCAAGTTTGGTTGTCAACGGCAGTTTTTTGATTTAAAGTATTAAATTTAGGCCTTTGATTGAAAAGTATTAAATTTAGCCTACGAAATATTCATACATATTTAGCAGGCTGGGACGTTTAATAAAATAATTAACGTGAATGTTTTTGATTCGATAAAGATCTATCCTTTTTGTACTAATATGAGTTTTTGGTTTGTCAAAAGTAATAAAATTAATTTTATGTTAGAAATGTGGACGCAATAGCTAGATTTTTCTCAAAATAAGAGGTTTGTGACTAAAAACACGAAAACTCGTAGGACAAATGATAATTTTTTCGTGATTTTATACATATATTTGCAAGCTTGGTAGTAAATGGAAGTTTTTTGAGTGAAAAGTATGAAATTTAGGCCATTTACTAAGAAATATTTATACAAATTTAGCAGGTTGGGACGTTTCTTATAATAATTAACGTGAATGTTTTTGATTCGAAGAAAATAACTATCCTTTTTTGTACAAGAATGTGTTATTTGTTTGTCAAAATTTATGAAATTAATTTCATCTAAGAAATGTGGACGCAAAAGTTTGAAATTTCGCAAAAAAAGAGGTTTGGGACGAAAAATACGAAAACTCGTAGAACAAATGATAATTCTTTCGTGATTTTATACATATATTTGCAAGCTTGGTCGTCAACGGCAGTTTTTTGAGTGAAAGGTATTAAATTTAGGCATTTTACTAAGAAATATTCATACATATTTAGCAGGCTGGGACGTTTAATATAATAATTAACGTGAATGTTTTTGATTCGATAAAGATCTATCCTGTTTGTACTAATATGAGTTTTTAGTATATCAAAAGTAATAAAATAATGTTTATGTGAGAAATGTGGACGCAATTGTTTGAAATTTCGCCAAAAAAGAGGTTAAGGACGAAAAACACGAAAACTCGTAGAACAAATGATAATTCTTTCGAGATTTTATACATATATTGGCAAGCTTGGTCGTACAGGGCACTTTTGTGAGGGAAAAGTATGAAATTTACGCCGTTCACTAAGAAATATATTTACATTATTAGCAGGTTGGGACGTTTTATATAATAATTAACGTGAATGTATTTGATTCGATAAAGATCTATCTATCCTTTTTGTACGAGTATAGGTTTTTTGTTTGTCAAAAGTAATAACATTAATTTTATGTGAGAAATGTGGACGCAAAAGTGTATATTTCGCAAAAAGAGGTTTGGGACGAAAAACACGAAAATTGGTAGAACAAATAATAATTATTTTATGATTTAATACATATATTAGCAAGCTTGGTCGTCAACGGCAGTTTTTCGAGTGAAAAGTATGAAATTTAGGCCTTTTTCTAAGAAACGTTCATACATATTGGAATTACGCAAAATAAGAGGTTTGGGACTAAAAACACGAAAACTCGTAGAACAAATGATAATTCTTTTGTGATTTTATACATATATTAGCAAGCTTGGTAGTAAATGGAAGTTTTTTGAGTGAAATGTATGAAATTTAGGCCCTTTACTAAGAAATATTCATACAAATTTAGCAGGTTGGGACGTTTCTTATAATAATTAACGTGAATGTTTTTGATTCGATGAAAAGATCTATCCTATTTTGTACGAGAATGTGTTATTTGTTTGTCAAAATTTATAAAATTAATTTCATCTAAGAAATGTGGACGCAAAAGTTTGAAATTTCGCAAAAAAAGAGGCTTGGGACGAAAAACACGAAAACTCGTAAAACAAATAATAATTCTTTTCTGATTTTATACATATATTCGCAAGCTTAGTCGTCAACGGCAGTTTTTCGAGTGAAAAGTGTGAAATTTAGGCCTTTCACTAAGAAATATTCATTAATATTTGGCAGGTTGGGACGTTTTATATAATAATTAACGTGAATGTTTTTGATTCTATTAAGATCTATCCTTTTTGTACTTATATGAGTTTTTGGTTTGTCAAAAGTAATAAAATTAATTTTATATGAGAAATGTGGACGCAAAAGTTTGAAATTTCGCAAAAAAGGGGTTTGGGTAGAAAAACACGAAAACTCGTAGAACAAATGATAATTCTTTCGTGATTTTATACATATGAGTATATTTGCAAGCTTGGTCGTCAACGGCATTTTTTTGAGTGAAAAGTATGAAATTTAGGCCTTTCACTAAGAAATATTCATACATATTTAGCAGGTTGGGACGTTTTATATAATAATTAACGTGAATGTTTTAGATTCGATAAAGATCTATCCTTTTCGTACGAGTATGGGTTTTTTGATAGTCAAAAGTAATAAAATTAATTTTATGTGAGAAATGTGGACGCAATAGTTTGAAATTTCTCAAAATAAGAGGTTTGGGACTAAAAACACGAAAACTCGTAGGACAAATGATAATATTTTCGTGATTTTATACATATTTTTGCAAGTTTGGTCGTCAACAGCAGTTTTTTGAGTGAAAACTATCAATAGTAGGCCTTTTTCTAAGAAACGTTCATACATATTGAAATTTCGCCAAATAAAGAGGTTTGGGACTAAAAACACGAAAACTCGTAGAACAAATGATAATTCTTTCGTGATTTTATACATATATTTGCAAGCTTGGTGGTCAACGGCAGTTTTTTGAGTGAAAGGTATTTAATTTAGGCCTTTTACTTAGAAATATTCATACATATTTAGCAGGCTGGGACGTTTAATATAATAATTAACGTGAATGTTTTTGATTCGATAAAGATCCATCCTTTTTGTACAAATATGAGTTTTTGGTTTGTCAAAAGTAATAAAATTAATTTTATGTGAGAAATGTGGACGCAATAGTTTGAAATTTCTCAAAATAAGAGGTTTGGGACTAAAAACACGAAAACTCGTAGGACAAATGATAATATTTTCGTGATTTTATACATATATTTGCAAGCTTGGAAGTAAATGGAATTTTTTTGAGTGAAAAGTATGAAATTTAGGCCCTTTACTAAGAAATATTCATACAAATTTAGCAGGTTAGGACGTTTCTTATAATAATTAACGTGAATGTTTTTGATTCGAAGAAAAGATCTATCCTTTTTTCTACGAGAATGTGTTATTTGTTTGTCAAAATTTATAAAATTAATTTCATCTCAGAAATGTGGACGCAAAAGTTTGAAATTTCGCAAAAAAAGAGGTTTGGGACGAAAAACACGAAAACTCGTAGAATAAATGATAATTCTTTCGTGATTTTAAACATACGAGTATGTTTGCAAGCTTGGTCGTCAACGGCAGTTTTTCGAGTGAAAAGTATGAAATTTAGGCCGTTCACTAAGAAATATATAGGTTGGGACGTTTTATATAATAATTAACGTGAATGTCTTTGATTCGATAAAGATCTATCTATCCTTTTTGTACGAGTATAGGTTTTTTGTTTGTCAAAAGTAATAACATTAATTTTATGTGAGAAATGTGGACGCAAAAGTATATATTTCGCAAAAAAGAGGTTTGGGACGAAAAACACGAAAATTTGTAAAACAAATAATAATTATTTTATGATTTAATACATATATTAACAAGCTTGGTCGTCAAAGGCAGTTTTTCGAGTGAAAAGTATGAAAGTTAGGCCTTTTTCTAAGAAACGTACATACATATTGGAATTACGCAAAATAAGAGGTTTGGGACTAAAAACACGAAACTCGTAGAACAAATGATAATTTTTTTGTGATTTTATACATATATTTGCAAGCTTGGTAGTAATAGAAGTTTTTTGAGTGAAAAGTATGAAATTTAGGCCCTTTACTAAGAAATATTCATACAAATTGAGCAGGTTGGGACGTTTCTTATAATAATTACCGTAAATGTTTTTGATTCGATGAAAAGATCTATCCTATTTTGTACGAGAATGTGTTATTTGTTTGTCAAAATTTATGAAATTAATTTCATCTAAGAAATGTGGACGCAAAAGTTTGAAATTTCGCAAAAAAAGAGGTTTGGGACGAAAAATACGAAAACTCGTAGAACAAATGATAATTCTTTCGTGATTTTATACATATATTTGCAAGCTTGGTCGTCAACGGCAGTTTTTTGAGTGAAAGGTATTAAATTTAGGCATTTTACTAAGAAATATTCATACATATTTAGCAGGCTGGGACGTTTAATATAATAATTAACGTGAATGTTTTTGATTCGATAAAGATCTATCCTGTTTGTACTAATATGAGTTTTTAGTATATCAAAAGTAATAAAATAATGTTTATGTGAGAAATGTGGACGCAATTGTTTGAAATTTCGCCAAAAAAGAGGTTAAGGACGAAAAACACGAAAACTCGTAGAACAAATGATAATTCTTTCGAGATTTTATACATATATTTGCAAGCTTGGTCGTACAGGGCACTTTTGTGAGGGAAAAGTATGAAATTTACGCCGTTCACTAAGAAATATATTTACATTATTAGCAGGTTGGGACGTTTTATATAATAATTAACGTGAATGTATTTGATTCGATAAAGATCTATCTATCCTTTTTGTACGAGTATAGGTTTTTTGTTTGTCAAAAGTAATAACATTAATTTTATGTGAGAAATGTGGACGCAAAAGTGTATATTTCGCAAAAAGAGGTTTGGGACGAAAAACACGAAAATTGGTAGAACAAATAATAATTATTTTATGATTTAATACATATATTAGCAAGCTTGGTCGTCAACGGCAGTTTTTTCGAGTGAAAAGTATGAAATTTAGGCCTTTTTCTAAGAAACGTTCATACATATTGGAATTACGCAAAATAAGAGGTTTGGGACTAAAAACACGAAAACTCGTAGAACAAATGATAATTCTTTTGTGATTTTATACATATATTAGCAAGCTTGGTAGTAAATGGAAGTTTTTTGAGTGAAATGTATGAAATTTAGGCCCTTTACTAAGAAATATTCATACAAATTTAGCAGGTTGGGACGTTTCTTATAATAATTAACGTGAATGTTTTTGATTCGATGAAAAGATCTATCCTATTTTGTACGAGAATGTGTTATTTGTTTGTCAAAATTTATAAAATTAATTTCATCTAAGAAATGTGGACGCAAAAGTTTGAAATTTCGCAAAAAAAGAGGCTTGGGACGAAAAACACGAAAACTCGTAAAACAAATAATAATTCTTTTCTGATTTTATACATATATTCGCAAGCTTAGTCGTCAACGGCAGTTTTTCGAGTGAAAAGTGTGAAATTTAGGCCTTTCACTAAGAAATATTCATTAATATTTGGCAGGTTGGGACGTTTTATATAATAATTAACGTGAATGTTTTTGATTCTATTAAGATCTATCCTTTTTGTACTTATATGAGTTTTTGGTTTGTCAAAAGTAATAAAATTAATTTTATATGAGAAATGTGGACGCAAAAGTTTGAAATTTCGCAAAAAAGGGGTTTGGGTAGAAAAACACGAAAACTCGTAGAACAAATGATAATTCTTTCGTGATTTTATACATATGAGTATATTTGCAAGCTTGGTCGTCAACGGCATTTTTTTGAGTGAAAAGTATGAAATTTAGGCCTTTCACTAAGAAATATTCATACATATTTAGCAGGTTGGGACGTTTTATATAATAATTAACGTGAATGTTTTAGATTCGATAAAGATCTATCCTTTTCGTACGAGTATGGGTTTTTTGATAGTCAAAAGTAATAAAATTAATTTTATGTGAGAAATGTGGACGCAATAGTTTGAAATTTCTCAAAATAAGAGGTTTGGGACTAAAAACACGAAAACTCGTAGGACAAATGATAATATTTTCGTGATTTTATACATATTTTTGCAAGTTTGGTCGTCAACAGCAGTTTTTTGAGTGAAAACTATCAATAGTAGGCCTTTTTCTAAGAAACGTTCATACATATTGAAATTTCGCCAAATAAAGAGGTTTGGGACTAAAAACACGAAAACTCGTAGAACAAATGATAATTCTTTCGTGATTTTATACATATATTTGCAAGCTTGGTGGTCAACGGCAGTTTTTTGAGTGAAAGGTATTTAATTTAGGCCTTTTACTTAGAAATATTCATACATATTTAGCAGGCTGGGACGTTTAATATAATAATTAACGTGAATGTTTTTGATTCGATAAAGATCCATCCTTTTTGTACAAATATGAGTTTTTGGTTTGTCAAAAGTAATAAAATTAATTTTATGTGAGAAATGTGGACGCAATAGTTTGAAATTTCTCAAAATAAGAGGTTTGGGACTAAAAACACGAAAACTCGTAGGACAAATGATAATATTTTCGTGATTTTATACATATATTTGCAAGCTTGGAAGTAAATGGAATTTTTTTGAGTGAAAAGTATGAAATTTAGGCCCTTTACTAAGAAATATTCATACAAATTTAGCAGGTTAGGACGTTTCTTATAATAATTAACGTGAATGTTTTTGATTCGAAGAAAAGATCTATCCTTTTTTCTACGAGAATGTGTTATTTGTTTGTCAAAATTTATAAAATTAATTTCATCTCAGAAATGTGGACGCAAAAGTTTGAAATTTCGCAAAAAAAGAGGTTTGGGACGAAAAACACGAAAACTCGTAGAATAAATGATAATTCTTTCGTGATTTTAAACATACGAGTATGTTTGCAAGCTTGGTCGTCAACGGCAGTTTTTCGAGTGAAAAGTATGAAATTTAGGCCGTTCACTAAGAAATATATAGGTTGGGACGTTTTATATAATAATTAACGTGAATGTCTTTGATTCGATAAAGATCTATCTATCCTTTTTGTACGAGTATAGGTTTTTTGTTTGTCAAAAGTAATAACATTAATTTTATGTGAGAAATGTGGACGCAAAAGTATATATTTCGCAAAAAAGAGGTTTGGGACGAAAAACACGAAAATTTGTAAAACAAATAATAATTATTTTATGATTTAATACATATATTAACAAGCTTGGTCGTCAAAGGCAGTTTTTCGAGTGAAAAGTATGAAAGTTAGGCCTTTTTCTAAGAAACGTACATACATATTGGAATTACGCAAAATAAGAGGTTTGGGACTAAAAACACGAAACTCGTAGAACAAATGATAATTTTTTTGTGATTTTATACATATATTTGCAAGCTTGGTAGTAATAGAAGTTTTTTGAGTGAAAAGTATGAAATTTAGGCCCTTTACTAAGAAATATTCATACAAATTGAGCAGGTTGGGACGTTTCTTATAATAATTACCGTAAATGTTTTTGATTCGATGAAAAGATCTATCCTATTTTGTACGAGAATGTGTTATTTGTTTGTCAAAATTTATGAAATTAATTTCATCTAAGAAATGTGGACGCAAAAGTTTGAAATTTCGCAAAAAAAGAGGTTTGGGACGAAAAATACGAAAACTCGTAGAACAAATGATAATTCTTTCGTGATTTTATACATATATTTGCAAGCTTGGTCGTCAACGGCAGTTTTTTGAGTGAAAGGTATTAAATTTAGGCATTTTACTAAGAAATATTCATACATATTTAGCAGGCTGGGACGTTTAATATAATAATTAACGTGAATGTTTTTGATTCGATAAAGATCTATCCTGTTTGTACTAATATGAGTTTTTAGTATATCAAAAGTAATAAAATAATGTTTATGTGAGAAATGTGGACGCAATTGTTTGAAATTTCGCCAAAAAAGAGGTTAAGGACGAAAAACACGAAAACTCGTAGAACAAATGATAATTCTTTCGAGATTTTATACATATATTTGCAAGCTTGGTCGTACAGGGCACTTTTGTGAGGGAAAAGTATGAAATTTACGCCGTTCACTAAGAAATATATTTACATTATTAGCAGGTTGGGACGTTTTATATAATAATTAACGTGAATGTATTTGATTCGATAAAGATCTAGCTATCCTTTTTGTACGAGTATAGGTTTTTTGTTTGTCAAAAGTAATAACATTAATTTTATGTGAGAAATGTGGACGCAAAAGTGTATATTTCGCAAAAAGAGGTTTGGGACGAAAAACACGAAAATTGGTAGAACAAATAATAATTATTTTATGATTTAATACATATATTAGCAAGCTTGGTCGTCAACGGCAGTTTTTCGAGTGAAAAGTATGAAATTTAGGCCTTTTTCTAAGAAACGTTCATACATATTGGAATTACGCAAAATAAGAGGTTTGGGACTAAAAACACGAAAACTCGTAGAACAAATGATAATTCTTTTGTGATTTTATACATATATTAGCAAGCTTGGTAGTAAATGGAAGTTTTTTGAGTGAAATGTATGAAATTTAGGCCCTTTACTAAGAAATATTCATACAAATTTAGCAGGTTGGGACGTTTCTTATAATAATTAACGTGAATGTTTTTGATTCGATGAAAAGATCTATCCTATTTTGTACGAGAATGTGTTATTTGTTTGTCAAAATTTATAAAATTAATTTCATCTAAGAAATGTGGACGCAAAAGTTTGAAATTTCGCAAAAAAAGAGGCTTGGGACGAAAAACACGAAAACTCGTAAAACAAATATTAATTCTTTTCTGATTTTATACATATATTCGCAAGCTTAGTCGTCAACGGCAGTTTTTCGAGTGAAAAGTGTGAAATTTAGGCCTTTCACTAAGAAATATTCATTAATATTTGGCAGGTTGGGACGTTTTATATAATAATTAACGTGAATGTTTTTGATTCTATTAAGATCTATCCTTTTTGTACTTATATGAGTTTTTGGTTTGTCAAAAGTAATAAAATTAATTTTATATGAGAAATGTGGACGCAAAAGTTTGAAATTTCGCAAAAAAGGGGTTTGGGTAGAAAAACACGAAAACTCGTAGAACAAATGATAATTCTTTCGTGATTTTATACATATGAGTATATTTGCAAGCTTGGTCGTCAACGGCATTTTTTTGAGTGAAAAGTATGAAATTTAGGCCTTTCACTAAGAAATATTCATACATATTTAGCAGGTTGGGACGTTTTATATAATAATTAACGTGAATGTTTTAGATTCGATAAAGATCTATCCTTTTCGTACGAGTATGGGTTTTTTGATAGTCAAAAGTAATAAAATTAATTTTATGTGAGAAATGTGGACGCAATAGTTTGAAATTTCTCAAAATAAGAGGTTTGGGACTAAAAACACGAAAACTCGTAGGACAAATGATAATATTTTCGTGATTTTATACATATTTTTGCAAGTTTGGTCGTCAACAGCAGTTTTTTGAGTGAAAATTATCAATAGTAGGCCTTTTTCTAAGAAACGTTCATACATATTGAAATTTCGCCAAATAAAGAGGTTTGGGACTAAAAACACGAAAACTCGTAGAACAAATGATAATTCTTTCGTGATTTTATACATATATTTGCAAGCTTGGTGGTCAACGGCAGTTTTTTGAGTGAAAGGTATTTAATTTAGGCCTTTTACTTAGAAATATTCATACATATTTAGCAGGCTGGGACGTTTAATATAATAATTAACGTGAATGTTTTTGATTCGATAAAGATCCATCCTTTTTGTACAAATATGAGTTTTTGGTTTGTCAAAAGTAATAAAATTAATTTTATGTGAGAAATGTGGACGCAATAGTTTGAAATTTCTCAAAATAAGAGGTTTGGGACTAAAAACACGAAAACTCGTAGGACAAATGATAATATTTTCGTGATTTTATACATATATTTGCAAGCTTGGAAGTAAATGGAATTTTTTTGAGTGAAAAGTATGAAATTTAGGCCCTTTACTAAGAAATATTCATACAAATTTAGCAGGTTAGGACGTTTCTTATAATAATTAACGTGAATGTTTTTGATTCGAAGAAAAGATCTATCCTTTTTTCTACGAGAATGTGTTATTTGTTTGTCAAAATGCATAAAATTAATTTCATCTCAGAAATGTGGACGCAAAAGTTTGAAATTTCGCAAAAAAAGAGGTTTGGGACGAAAAACACGAAAACTCGTAGAACAAATGATAATTCTTTCGTGATTTTAAACATACGAGTATGTTTGCAAGCTTGGTCGTCAACGGCAGTTTTTCGAGTGAAAAGTATGAAATTTAGGCCGTTCACTAAGAAATATATAGGTTGGGACGTTTTATATAATAATTAACGTGAATGTCTTTGATTCGATAAAGATCTATCTATCCTTTTTGTACGAGTATAGGTTTTTTGTTTGTCAAAAGTAATAACATTAATTTTATGTGAGAAATGTGGACGCAAAAGTATATATTTCGCAAAAAAGAGGTTTGGGACGAAAAACACGAAAATTTGTAAAACAAATAATAATTATTTTATGATTTAATACATATATTAACAAGCTTGGTCGTCAAAGGCAGTTTTTCGAGTGAAAAGTATGAAAGTTAGGCCTTTTTCTAAGAAACATACATACATATTGGAATTACGCAAAATAAGAGGTTTGGGACTAAAAACACGAAACTCGTAGAACAAATGATAATTTTTTTGTGATTTTATACATATATTTGCAAGCTTGGTAGTAATAGAAGTTTTTTGAGTGAAAAGTATGAAATTTAGGCCCTTTACTAAGAAATATTCATACAAATTGAGCAGGTTGGGACGTTTCTTATAATAATTACCGTAAATGTTTTTGATTCGATGAAAAGATCTATCCTATTTTGTACGAGAATGTGTTATTTGTTTGTCAAAATTTAGAAAATTAATTTCATCTAAGAAATGTGGACGCAAAAGTTTGGAATTTCGCAAAAAGAGAGGTTTGGGACGAAAAATACGAAAACTCGTAGAACAAATGATAATTCTTTCGTGATTTTATACATATATTTGCAAGCTTGGTCGTCAACGGCAGTTTTTTGAGTGAAAGGTATTAAATTTAGGCCTTTTACTAAGAAATATTCATACATATTTAGCAGGCTGGGACGTTTAATATAATAATGAACGTGATTGTTTTCGATTCGATAAAGATCTATCCTTTTTGTACTAATATGAGTTTTTGGTATGTCAAAAGTAATAAAATTAATTTTATGTGAGAAATGTGGACGCAATAGTTTGAAATTTCTCAAAAAAGAGGTTTGGGACGAAAAACACGAAAACTCGTAGAACAAATGATAATTCTTTCCTGATTTTATACATATATTTGCAAGTTTGGTTGTCAACGGCAGTTTTTTGAGTGAAAAGTATTAAATTTAGGCCTTTTACTAAGAGATATTCACACATATTTAGCAGGCTGGGACGTTTAATATAATACAATAATTAACGTGAATGTTTTTGATTCGATAAAGATCTATCCTTTTTGTACTAATATGAGTTTTTGGTTTGTCAAAAGTAATAAAATTAATTTTATGGGAGAAATTTGGACGCAATAGTTTGAAATTTCTCAATATAAGAGGTTTGGGACTGAAAACACGAAATTTCGTAGAACCAATGATAATTATTTTGTTATTTTATACATATATTTGCAAGCTTGGTCGTCAACGGCAGTTTTTTTGAATGAGAAGTATTTAATTTCAACCTTTTACTAAGAAATATTCATACATATTTAGCAGGTTGAGACGTTTTATATAATTATTAACGTGAATGTTTTTGATTGGATAAATATCTATCATTTTTGTACTAATATGAGTTTTTTGTTTGTCAAAAGTAATAAAATTAATTTTATGTAAGAAATGTGGACGCAAAAGTTTGAAATTTCGCAAAAAAGATGTTTGGGACGAAAAACACGAAAACTCGTAGAACTAATGATAATTCTTTTGTGATTTTATACATAAGTTTGCAAATTTGGTTTTTAAACGGCAGTTTTTTGAGTGAAAAGTATTAAATTTAGGCCTTTTACTAAGAAATATTCATACATGTTTAGCAGGCTGGGACGTTTTATATAATAATTAACGTGAATGTTTTTGATTTGATAAAGATCTATCCTTTTTGTACTAATATGAGTTTTGGGTTTGTCAAAAGTAATAAAATTAATTTTATATGAGAAATGTAGACGCAATTGTTTGAAATTTCGCAAAAAAGAGGTTTAGGACGAAAAACACGAAAACTCGTAGAACAAATGATAATTCTTTCGAGATTTTATACATATATTTGCAAGCTTGGTCGTACAGGGCAGTTTTGTGAGGGAAAAGTATGAAATTTACGCCGTTCACTAAGAAATATATTTACATATTTAGCAGGTTGGGACGTTTTATATAATAATTAACGTGAATGTATTTGATTCGATAAAAATCTATCTATCCGTTTTGTACGAGTATAGGTTTTTTGTTTGTCAAAAGTAATAACATTAATTTTATGTGAGAAATGTGGACGCAAAAGTGTATATTTCGCAAAAAAGAGGTTTGGGACGAAAAACACGAAAATTTGTAGAACAAATAATAATTATTTTATAATTTAATATATATATTAACAAGCTTGGTCGTCAACGGCAGTTTTTCGAGTGAAAAGTATGAAATTTAGGCCTTTTTCTAAGAAACGTTCATACATATTGGAATTACGATAAATAAGAGGTTTGGGACTAAAAACACGAAAACTCGTAGAACAAATGATAATTCTTTGTGATTTTATACATATATTTGCAAGCTCGGTAGTAAATGGAAGTTTTTTGAGTGAAAAGTATGAAATTTAGGCCCTTTACTAAGAAATATTCATACAAATTTAGCAGGTTGGGACGTTTCTTATAATAATTAACGTGAATGTTTTTGATTCGATGAAAAGATCTATCCTATTTTGTACGAGAATGTGTTATTTGTTTGTCAAAATTTATAAAATTAATTTCATCTAAGCAATGTGGACGCAAAAGTTTGAAATTGCGCAAAAAAAGAGGTTTGGGACGAAAAACACGAAAACTCGTAGAACAAATGATAATTATTTCCTGATTTTATACATACGAGTATATTTGCAAGCTTGGTCGTCAACGGCAGTTTTTTGAGTGAAAAGTATGAAATTTAGGCCTTTTTCTAAGAAACGTTCATACATATTGGAATTACGCAAAATAAGAGGTTTGGGACTAAAAACACGAAAACTCGTAGAACAAATGATAATTCTTTTGTGATTTTATACATATATTTGCAAGCTTGGTAGTAAATGGAAGTTTTTTTGAGTGAAATGTATGAAATTTAGGCCCTTTACTAAGAAATATTCATACAAATTGAGCAGGTTGGGACGTTTCATATAATAATTACCGTAAATGTTTTTGATTCGATGAAAAGATCTATCCTATTTTGTACGAGAATGTGTTATTTGTTTGTCAAAATTTAGAAAATTAATTTCATCTAAGAAATGTGGACGCAAAAGTTTGGAATTTCGCAAAAAGAGAGGTTTGGGACGAAAAATACGAAAACTCGTAGAACAAATGATAATTCTTTCGTGATTTTATACATATATTTGCAAGCTTGGTCGTCAACGGCAGTTTTTTGAGTGAAAGGTATTAAATTTAGGCCTTTTACTAAGAAATATTCATACATATTTAGCAGGCTGGGACGTTTAATATAATAATGAACGTGATTGTTTTCGATTCGATAAAGATCTATCCTTTTTGTACTAATATGAGTTTTTGGTATGTCAAAAGTAATAAAATTAATTTTATGTGAGAAATGTGGACGCAATAGTTTGAAATTTCTCAAAAAAGAGGTTTGGGACGAAAAACACGAAAACTCGTAGAACAAATGATAATTCTTTGTTGTTTATAGTTAAGGCATTAACGTTGTGGAGGTTTAAAGACATTGTAATTTATTTTTAACAAACACTGTTTATTCCACTTTTTTATGACGGTATAACCCTACCGGTTTCAAGGCTTTCACCTCATCTTCAGGGGAGCGTCAACAAGACTAAATGCTGTTCGGACTGGTACCGATATAGACACTTCAACGGATGGAGGCGGGAGGGGTGAGAGGAAGGCTAGGTATAATTTCGGCCAAGAGCGGGGAGATTTTGGGGAGATAACTATTCAACAGATGCTCTGATCGGTGTACCGACTTAGAAATTTCTAGGGCCTCTAGTCTGTCCAATCTATTTCCGTTGCCGCTAATATGTAAGAATTTGGCATCATCGATAGAAAAAGTATGATTCTCACGGTGACAATGATTAGCCATTTCAGAATAAATTAGAGGATTTGTTAAAGCAGATTGGTGTTCACGAAATCTCTTTTCAAAAGATCTTCCTGTCTTTCCTATATAGAAATTATCACAGTCAGCACATAAAAGTTTATACACACCGCTGTTGTTAAGTATTCCAGCTCTTGGCCGAAATTATACCTAGCCTTCCTCTCACCCCTCCCGCCTCCATCCGTTGAAGTGTCTATATCGGTACCAGTCCGAACAGCATTTAGTCTTGTTTACGCTCCCCTGAAGATGAGGTGAAAGCCTTGAAACCGGTAGGGTTATACCGTCATAAAAAAGTGGAATAAACAGTGTTTGTTAAAAATAAATTACAATGATAATTCTTTCCTGATTTTATACATATATTTGCAAGTTTGGTTGTCAACGGCAGTTTTTTGAGTGAAAAGTATTAAATTTAGGCCTTTTACTAAGAGATATTCATACATATTTAGCAGGCTGGGACGTTTATTATAATACAATAATTAACGTGAATGTTTTTGATTCGATAAAGATCTATCCTTTTTGTACTAATATGAGTTTTTGGTTTGTCAAAAGTAATAAAATTAATTTTATGGGAGAAATTTGGACGCAATAGTTTGAAATTTCTCAAAATAAGAGGTTTGGGACTGAAAACACGAAATTTCGTAGAACCAATGATAATTATTTTGTTATTTTATACATATATTTGCAAGCTTGGTCGTCAACGGCAGTTTTTTGAATGAGAAGTATTTAATTTCAACCTTTTACTAAGAAATATTCATACATATTTAGCAGGTTGAGACGTTTTATATAATTATTAACGTGAATGTTTTTGATTGGATAAAGATCTATCATTTTTGTACTAATATGAGTTTTTTGTTTGTCAAAAGTAATAAAATTAATTTTATGTAAGAAATGTGGACGCAAAAGTTTGAAATTTCGCAAAAAAGATGTTTGGGACGAAAAACACGAAAACTCGTAGAACTAATGATAATTCTTTTGTGATTTTATACATAAGTTTGCAAATTTGGTTTTTAAACGGCAGTTTTTTGAGTGAAAAGTATTAAATTTAGGCCTTTTACTAAGAAATATTCATACATGTTTAGCAGGCTGGGACGTTTTATATAATAATTAACGTGAATGTTTTTGATTTGATAAAGATCTATCCTTTTTGTACTAATATGAGTTTTGGGTTTGTCAAAAGTAATAAAATTAATTTTATATGAGAAATGTAGACGCAATTGTTTGAAATTTCGCAAAAAAAGAGGTTTAGGACGAAAAACACGAAAACTCGTAGAACAAATGATAATTCTTTCGAGATTTTATACATATATTTGCAAGCTTGGTCGTACAGGGCAGTTTTGTGAGGGAAAAGTATGAAATTTACGCCGTTCACTAAGAAATATATTTACATATTTAGCAGGTTGGGACGTTTTATATAATAATTAACGTGAATGTATTTGATTCGATATAAATCTATCTATCCGTTTTGTACGAGTATAGGTTTTTTGTTTGTCAAAAGTAATAACATTAATTTTATGTGAGAAATGTGGACGCAAAAGTGTATATTTCGCAAAAAAGAGGTTTGGGACGAAAAACACGAAAATTTGTAGAACAAATAATAATTATTTAATGATTTAATACATATATTAGCAAGCTTGGTCGTCAACGGCAGTTTTTCGAGTGAAAAATATGAAATTTAGGCCTTTTTCTAAGAAACGTTCATACATATTGAAATTACGCAAAATAAGAGGTTTGGGACTAAAAACACGAAAACTCGTAGAACAAATGATAATTCTTTTGTGATTTTATACATATATTTGCAATCTTGGTAGTAAATGGAAGTTTTTTGAGTGAATAGTATGAAATTTAGGCCCTTTACTAAGAAATATTCATACAAATTTAGCAGGTTGGGACGTTTCTTATAATAATTAACGTGAATGTCTTTGATTCGATAAAGATCTATCAATCCTTTTTGTACGAGTATAGGTTTTTTGTTTGTCAAAAGTAATAACACTAATTTTATGTGAGAAATGTGGACGCAAAAGTATATATTTCGCAAAAAAGAGGTTTGGGACGAAAAACACGAAAATTTGTAGAACAAATAATAATTATTTTATGATTTAATATATATATTAACAAGCTTGGTCGTCAACGGCAGTTTTTCGAGTGAAAAGTATGAAATTTAGGCCTTTTTCTAAGAAACGTTCATACATATTGGAATTACGATAAATAAGAGGTTTGGGACTAAAAACACGAAAACTCGTAGAACAAATGATAATTATTTTGTGATTTTATACATATATTTGCAAGCTCGGTAGTAAATGGAAGTTTTTTGAGTGAAAAGTATGAAATTTAGGCCCTTTACTAAGAAATATTCATACAAATTTAGCAGGTTGGGACGTTTCTTATAATAATTAACGTGAATGTTTTTGATTCGATGAAAAGATCTATCCTATTTTGTACGAGAATGTGTTATTTGTTTGTCAAAATTTATAAAATTAATTTCATCTAAGCAATGTGGACGCAAAAGTTTGAAATTGCGCAAAAAAAGAGGTTTGGGACGAAAAACACGAAAACTCGTAGAACAAATGATAATTCTTTCCTGATTTTATACATACGAGTATATTTGCAAGCTTGGTCGTCAACGGCAGTTTTTTGAGTGAAAAGTATGAAATTTAGGCCGTTCACTAAGAACGTTCGTACATATTTATCAGGCTGGGACGTTTTATATAATAATTAACGTGAATGTTTTTGATTCGATAAAGATCTATCCTTTTTGTACGAGTATGGGTTTTTTGTTTGTCAAAAGTAATAAAATTAATTTTATGTGAGAAATGTGGACGCAAAAGTTTGAAATTTCGCAAAGATGTTTGTGACGAAAAACACGAAAACTCGTAGAACTAATGATAATTCTTTTGTGATTTTATACATATGTTTGCAAGTTTGGTTTTTTAACGGCAGTTTTTTGAGTGAAAAGTTTTAAATTTAGGCCTTTTACTAAGAAATATTCATACATGTTTAGCAGGCTGGGACGTTTTATATAATAATTAACGTGAATGTTATTGATTCGATAAAGATCTACCTTTTTTGTACTAATATGAGTTTTTGGTTTGTCAAAAGTAATAAAATAAATTTTATATGAGAAATGTGGACGCAATTGTTTGAAATTTGGCAAAAAAAGAGGTTTGGGACGAAAAACACGAAAACTCGTACAACAAATGATAATTCTTTCGTGATTTTCTACATATATTTGCAAGCTTGGTCGTAGAGGGCAGTTTTGTGAGGGAAAAGTATGAAATTTAGGCCGTTCACTAAGAAATATTCATACATATTTAGCAGGTTGGGACGTTTTATATAATAATTAACGTGAATGTTTTTGATTCGATTAAGATCTATCCTTTTTGTACGAGTATGGGTTTTTTGTTTGTCAAGAGAAATAAAATTAATTTCATCTCAGAAATGTGGACGCAAAAGTTTGAAATTTCGCAAAAATAGAGGTTAAGGACGAAAAACACAACAACTTGTAGAACAAATGATAATTATTTCGTGATTTTATACATATATTTGCAAGTTTGGTAGTCAACGGCAGTTTTTTGAGTAAAAACTATGAAATTTAGGCCTTTTTCTAAGAAATGTTCATATAGTACATATTGAAATTTCGCCAAATAATAGGTTTGGGACTTAAAACACGAAAACTCGTAGAACTAATGATAATTCTTTTGTTATTTATTTGCAAGCTTGGTCGTCAGCGGCAGTTTTTTGAGTGAAAAGTACTAAATTTAGGCCTTTTACTAAGAAATATTCATACATATTTAGCAGGCCGGGACGTTTTATATAATAATTAACGTGAATGTTTTTGATTCAGTAAAGATCTGTCTTTTTTGTACTAATATGAGTTTTTGGTTCGTCAAAAGTAATAAAATTAATTTTATATGAGAAATCTGGACGCAATAGTTTGAAATTTCGCAAAAAGAGGTTTGGGACGAAAAACACGAAAACTCGTAGAACAAATGATAACTCTTTCGTGATTTTTATACATATATTTGCAAGCTTGGTCGTCAACGGCAGTTTTTTGAGTGAAAGGTATTATAATTTAGGCCTTTTACTAAGAAATATTCATACATATTTAACAGGCTGGGACGTTTAATATAATATAATTTACGTGAATGTTTTTGATTCGATAAAGATCTAGCCTTTTTGTACTAATATGAGTTTTTGGTTTGTCAAAAGTAATAAAATAAATTTTATGTGAGAAATGTGGACGCAATAGTTTGAAATTTCTCAAAAAAAGAGGTTTAGGACGAAGAACACGAAAACTCGTAGAACAAATGATAATTCTTTCCTGATTTTATACATACGAGTATATTTGCAAGCTTGGTCGTCAACGGCAGTTTTTTCGAGTGAAAAGTATGAAATTTAGGCCGTTCACTAAGAAATATATAGGTTGGGACGTTTTATATAATAATTAACGTGAATGTATTTGATTCCATAATAAAGATCTATCTATTCTTTTTGTACGAGTATAGGTTTTTTGTTAGTCAAAAGTAATAACATTAATTTTATGTGAGAAATGTGGACGTAAAAGTGTATATTTCGCAAAAAAGAGGTTTGGGACGAAAAACACGAAAATTTGTAGAACAAATTATAATTATTTTATGATTTAATACATATATTAACAAGCTTGGTCGTCAACGGCAGTTTTTCGAGTGAAAAGTAAGAAATTTAGGCCTTTTTCTAAGAAACGTTCATACATATTGGAATTACGCAAAATAAGAGGTTTGGGACTAAAAACACGAAAACTCGTAGAACAAATGATAATTTTTTTGTGATTTTATACATATATTTGCAAGCTTGGTAGTAATAGAAGTTTTTTGAGTGAAAAGTATTAAATTTAGGCCTTTTACTAAGAAATATTCATACATATTTAGCAGGCTGGGACGTTTAATATAATAATTAACGTGAATGTTTATGATTCGATAAAGATCTATCCTTTTTGTACTAATATGACTTTTTGGTATGTCAAAAGTAATAAAATTAATTTTATGTGAGAAATGTGGACGCAATAGTTTGAAATTTCTCAAAAAAGAGGTTTGGGACGAAAAACACGAAAACTCGTAGAACAAATGATAATTCTTTCCTGATTTTATACATATATTTGCAAGTTTGGTTATCAACGACAGTTTTTTGATTGAAAAGTATAAAATTTAGGCCTTTTACTAAGAAATATTCATACATATTTAGCAGGCTGGGACGTTTAATATAATAATTAACGTGAATGTTTTTGATTTGATAAAGATCCATCCTTTTTGTACTAATATGAGTTTTTGGTTTGTCAAAAGTAATAAAATTAATTTTATGGGAGAAATTTGGACGCAATAGTTTGAAATTTCTCAATATAAGAGGTTTGGGACTAAAAACACGAAAACTCGTAGAACAAATGATAATTATTTTGTTATTTTGTACATATATTTGCAAGCTTGGTCGTCAACGGCAGTTTTTTGAATGAGAAGTATTTAATTTCAACCTTTTACTAAGAAATATTCATACATATTGTATTAGCAGGTTGGGACGTTTTATATAATAATTAACGTGAATGTTTTTGATTGGATAAAGATCTATCCTTTTTGTACTAATATGAGTTTTTGGTTTGTCAAAAGTAATAAAATTAATTTTATGTGAGAAATGTGGACGCAAAAGTTTGAAATTTCGCAAAAAAAAGGGGTTTTGGACGAAAAACACGAAAACTCGTAGAACAAATGATAATTCTTTCCTGATTTTATACATATATTTGCAAGTTTTGTTGTCAACGGCAGTTTTTTGAGTGAAAAGTATTAAATTTAGGCCTTTTACTAAGAAATATTCATACATATTTAGCAGGCTGGGACGTTTAATATAATAATTAACGTGAATGTTTTTGATTCGATAAAGATCCATCCTTTTTGTACTAATATGAGTTTTTGGTTTGTCAAAAGTAATAAAATTAATTTTATGGGAGAAATTTGGACGCAATAGTTTGAAATTTCTCAAAATAAGAGGTTTGGGACTAAAAACACGAAAACTCGTAGAACAAATGATAATTCTTTTGTGATTTTATACATATATTTGCAAGCTTGGGAGTAAATGGAAGTTTTTTGAGTGAAAAGTATGAAATTTAGGCCCTTTACTAAGAAATATTCATACAAACTTAGCAGGTTGGGATGTTTCTTATAATAATTAACGTGAATGTTTTTGATTCGATGAAAAGATCTATGCTATTTTGTACGAGAATGTGTTATTTGTTTGTCAAAATTTATAAAATTAATTTCATCTAAGAAATGTGGACGCAAAAGTTTGAAATTGCGCAAAAAAAAGAGGTTTGGGACGAAAAACACGAAAACTCGTAGAACAAATGATAATTCTTTCCTGATTTTATACAAACGAGTATATTTGCAAGCTTGGTCGTCAACGGCAGTTTTTTGAGTGAAAAGTATGAAATTAAGGCCGTTCACTAAGAAATATTCATACATATTTATCAGGCTGGGACGTTTTATATAATAATTAACGTGAATGTTTTTGATTCGATAAAGATCTATCCTTTTTGTACGAGTATGGGTTTTTTGTTTGTCAAAAGTAATAAAATTAATTTTATGTGAGAAATGTGGACGCAAAAGTTTGAAATTTCGCAAAGATGTTTGGGACGAAAAACAAGAAAACTCGTAGAACTAATGATAATTCTTTTGTGATTTTATACATATGTTTGCAAGTTTGGTTTTTTAACGGCAGTTTTTTGAGTGAAAAGTTTTAAATTTAGGCCTTTTACTAAGAAATATTCATACATGTTTAGCAGGCTGGGACGTATTATATAATAATTAACGTGAATGTTATTGATTCGATAAAGATCTACCTTTTTTGTACTAATATGAGTTTTTGGTTTGTCAAAAGTAATAAAATAAATTTTATATGAGAAATGTGGACGCAATTTTTTGAAATTTCGCAAAAAAAGAGGTTTGGAACGAAAAACACGGAAACTCGTAGAACAAATTATAATTCTTTCGTGATTTTATACATATATTTGCAAGCTTAGTCGTCAACGGCAGTTTTTCGAGTGAAAAGTGTGAAATTTAGGCCTTTCACTAAGAAATATTCATTAATATTTGGCAGGTTGGGACGTTTTATATAATAATTAACGTGAATGTTTTTGATTCTATTAAGATCTATCCTTTTTGTACGAGTCTGGGTTTTTTGTTTGTCAAGAGAAATAAAATTATTTTTTTGTGAGAAATGTGGACGCAAAAGTTTGAAATTTCGCAAAAATAGAGGTAAAGGACGAAAAACACAACAACTCGTAGAACAAATGATAATTATTTCGTGATTTTATACATATATTTGCAAGTTTGGTAGTCAACGGCAGTTTTTTGAGTGAAAACTATGAAATTAAGGCCTTTTTCTAAGAAATGTTCATATAGTACATATTAAATTTTGCCAAATAATAGGTTTGGGACTTAAAACACGAAAACTCTTCGAACTAATGATAAATCTTTTGTGATTTATTTGCAAGCTTGGTCGTCAACGGCAATTTTTTGAGTGAAAAGTACTAAATTTAGGCCTTTTACTAAGAAATATTCATACATATTTATCAGGCTGGGACGTTTTATATAATAATTAACGTGAATGTTTTTGATTCAGTAAAAATCTATCCTTTTTGTACAAAAATGAGTTTTTGGTTCGTCAAAAGTAATAAAATTAATTTTATATGAGAAATCTGGACGCAATAGTTTGAAATTTCGCAAAAAAAGAGGTTTGGGACGAAAAACACTAAAACTCGTAGAACAAATGATAATTCTTTCGTGATTTTATACATATATTTGCAAGCTTGGTCGTCAACGGCAGTTTTTTGAGTGAAAGGTATTAATTTAGGCCTTTTACTAAGAAATATTCATACATATTTAACAGGCTGGGACGTTTAATATAATAATTTACGTGAATGTTTTTGATTCGATAAAGATCTAGCCTTTTTGTACTAATATGAGTTTTTGGTTTGTCAAAAGTAATAAAATAAATTTTATGTGAGAAATGTGGACGCAATAGTTTGAAATTTCTCAAAAAAAGAGGTTTAGGACGAAGAACACGAAAACTCGTAGAACAAATGATAATTCTTTCCTGATTTTATACATACGAGTATATTTGCAAGCTTGGTCGTCAACGGCAGTTTTTCGAGTGAAAAGTATGAAATTTAGGCCTTTTTCTAAGAAACGTTCATACATATTGGAATTACGCAAAATAAGAGGTTTGGGACTAAAAACACGAAAACTCGTAGAACAAATGATAATTCTTTTGTGGTTTTATACATATATTTGCAAGCTTGGTAGTAAATGGAAGTTTTTTGAGTGAAATGTATGAAATTTAGGCCCTTTACTAAGAAATATTCATACAAATTTAGCAGGTTGGGACGTTTCTTATAATAATTAACGTGAATGTTTTTGATTCGATGAAAAGATCTATCCTATTTTGTACGAGAATGTGTTATTTGTTTGTCAAAATTTATAAAATTAATTTCATCTAAGAAATGTGGACGCAAAAGTTTGAAATTTCGCAGAAAAAGAGGCTTGGGACGAAAAACACGAAAACTCGTAAAACAAATAATAATTCTTTTCTGATTTTATACATATATTCGCAAGCTTAGTCGTCAACGGCAGTTTTTCGAGTGAAAAGTGTGAAATTTAGGCCTTTCACTAAGAAATATTCATTAATATTTGGCAGGTTGGGACGTTTTATATAATAATTAACGTGAATGTTTTTGATTCTATTAAGATCTATCCTTTTTGTACTTATATGAGTTTTTGGTTTGTCAAAAGTAATAAAATTAATTTTATATGAGAAATGTGGACGCAAAAGTTTGAAATTTCACAAAAAAGGGGTTTGGGTAGAAAAACACGAAAACTCGTAGAACAAATGATAATTCTTTCGTGATTTTATACATATGAGTATATTTGCAAGCTTGGTCGTCAACGGCATTTTTTTGAGTGAAAAGTATGAAATTTAGGCCTTTCACTAAGAAATATTCATACATATTTAGCAGGTTGGGACGTTTTATATAATAATTAACGTGAATGTTTTAGATTCGATAAAGATCTATCCTTTTCGTACGAGTATGGGTTTTTTGATTGTCAAAAGTAATAAAATTAATTTTATGTGAGAAATGCGGACGCAATAGTTTGAAATTTCTCAAAATAAGAGGTTTGGGACTAAAAACACGAAAACTCGTAGGACAAATGATAATATTTTCGTGATTTTATACATATTTTTGCAAGTTTGGTCGTCAACAGCAGTTTTTTGAGTGAAAACTATCAATAGTAGGCCTTTTTCTAAGAAACGTTCATACATATTGAAATTTCGCCAAATAAAGAGGTTTGGGACTAAAAACACGAAAACTCGTAGAACAAATGATAATTCTTTCGTGATTTTATACATATATTTGCAAGCTTGGTGGTCAACGGCAGTTTTTTGAGTGAAAGGTATTTAATTTAGACCTTTTACTTAGAAATATTCATACATATTTAGCAGGCTGGGACGTTTAATATAATAATTAACGTGAATGTTTTTGATTCGATAAAGATCCATCCTTTTTGTACAAATATGAGTTTTTGGTTTGTCAAAAGTAATAAAATTAATTTTATGTGAGAAATGTGGACGCAATAGTTTGAAATTTCTCAAAATAAGAGGTTTGGGACTAAAAACACGAAAACTCGTAGGACAAATGATAATATTTTCGTGATTTTATACATATATTTGCAAGCTTGGAAGTAAATGGAATTTTTTTGAGTGAAAAGTATGAAATTTAGGCCCTTTACTAAGAAATATTCATACAAATTTAGCAGGTTAGGACGTTTCTTATAATAATTAACGTGAATGTTTTTGATTCGAAGAAAAGATCTATCCTTTTTTGTACGAGAATGTGTTATTTGTTTGTCAAAATTTATAATATTAATTTCATCTCAGAAATGTGGACGCAAAAGTTTGAAATTTCGCAAAAAAAGAGGTTTGGGACCAAAAACACGAAAACTCGTAGAACAAATGATAATTCTTTCGTGATTTTAAACATACGAGTATGTTTGCAAGCTTGGTCGTCAACGGCAGTTTTTCGAGTGAAAAGTATGAAATTTAGGCCGTTCACTAAGAAATATATAGGTTGGGACGTTTTATATAATAATTAACGTGAATGTCTTTGATTCGATAAAGATCTATCTATCCTTTTTGTACGAGTATAGGTTTTTTGTTTGTCAAAAGTAATAACATTAATTTTATGTGAGAAATGTGGACGCAAAAGTATATATTTCGCAAAAAAGAGGTTTGGGACGAAAAACACGAAAATTTGTAGAACAAATAATAATTATTTTATGATTTAATACATATATTAACAAGCTTGGTCGTCAACGGCAGTTTTTCGAGTGAAAAGTATGAAATTTAGGCCTTTTTCTAAGAAACGTTCATACATATTGGAATTACGATAAATAAGAGGTTTGGGACTAAAAACACGAAAACTCGTAGAACAAATGATAATTCTTTTGTGATTTTATACATATATTTGCAAGCTCGGTAGTAAATGGAAGTTTTTGAGTGAAAAGTATGAAATTTAGGCCCTTTACTAAGAAATATTCATACAAATTTAGCAGTTGGGACGTTTCTTATAATAATTAACGTGAATGGTTTTGATTCGATGAAAGTTTGAAATTTCGCAAAAATAGAGGTTAAGGACGAAAAACACAACAACTCGTAGAACAAATGATAATTATTTCGTGATTTTATACATATATTTGCAAGTTTGGTAGTCAACGGCAGTTTTTTGAGTGAAAACTATGAAATTTAGGCCTTTTTCTAAGAAATGTTCATATAGTACATATTGAAATTTCGCCAAATAATAGGTTTGGGACTTAAAACACGAAAACTCGTAGGACGTTTCTTATAATAATTAACGTGAATGTTTTTGATTCGAAGAAAAGATCTATCCTTTTTTGTACGAGAATGTGTTATTTGTTTGTCAAAATTTATAATATTAATTTCATCTCAGAAATGTGGACGCAATAGTATGAAATTTCTCAAAAAAAGAGGTTTGGGACGAAAAACACGAAAACTCGTAGAACAAATGATAATTCTTTCGTGATTTTAAACATACGAGTATATTTGCAAGCTTGGTCGTCAACGGCAGTTTTTCGAGTGAAAAGTATGAAATTTAGGCCGTTCACTAAGAAATATATAGGTTGGGACGTTTTATATAATAATTAACGTGAATGTATTTGATTCCATAATAAAGATCTATCTATTCTTTTTGTACGAGTATAGGTTTTTTGTTAGTCAAAAGTAATAACATTAATTTTATGTGAGAAATGTGGACGTAAAAGTGTATATTTCGCAAAAAAGAGGTTTGGGACGAAAAACACGAAAATTTGTAGAACAAATAATAATTATTTTATGATTTAAAACATATATTAACAAGCTTGGTCGTCAACGGCAGTTTTTCGAGTGAAAAGTAAGAAATTTAGGCCTTTTTCTAAGAAACGTTCATACATATTGGAATTACGCAAAATAAGAGGTTTGGGACTAAAAACACGAAAACTCGTAGAACAAATGATAATTTTTTTGTGATTTTATACATATATTTGCAAGCTTGGTAGTAATAGAAGTTTTTTGAGTGAAAAGTATTAAATTTAGGCCTTTTACTAAGAAATATTCATACATATTTAGCAGGCTGGGACGTTTAATATAATAATTAACATGAATGTTTATGATTCAAAAGTAATAAAATTAATTTTATGGGAGAAATTTGGACGCAATAGTTTGAAATTTCTCAATATAAGAGGTTTGGGACTAAAAACACGAAAACTCGTAGAACAAATGATAATTATTTTGTTATTTTGTACATATATTTGCAAGCTTGGTCGTCAACGGCAGTTTTTTGAATGAGAAGTATTTAATTTCAACCTTTTACTAAGAAATATTCATACATATTGTATTTAGCAGGTTGGGACGTTTTATATAATAATTAACGTGAATGTTTTTGATTGGATAAAGATCTATCCTTTTTGTACTAATATGAGTTTTTGGTTTGTCAAAAGTAATAAAATTAATTTTATGTGAGAAATGTGGACGCAAAAGTTTGAAATTTCGCAAAAAAAGAGGTTTTGGACGAAAAACACGAAAACTCGTAGAACAAATGATAATTCTTTCCTGATTTTATACATATATTTTCAAGTTTGGTTGTCAACGGCAGTTTTTTGAGTGAAAAGTATTAAATTTAGGCCTTTTACTAAGAAATATTCATACATATTTAGCAGGCTGGGACGTTTAATATAATAATTAACGTGAATGTTTTTGATTCGATAAAGATCCATCCTTTTTGTACTAATATGAGTTTTTGGTTTGTCAAAAGTAATAAAATTAATTTTATGGGAGAAATTTGGACGCAATAGTTTGAAATTTCTCAAAATAAGAGGTTTGGGACTAAAAACACGAAAACTCGTAGAACAAATGATAATTATTTTGTTATTTTGTACATATATTTGCAAGCTTGGTCGTCAACGGCAGTTTTTTGAATGAGAAGTATTTAATTTCAACCTTTTACTAAAAAATATTCATACATATTGTATTTAGCAGGTTGGGACGTTTTATATAATAATTAACGTGAATGTTTTTGATTGGATAAAGATCTATCCTTTTTGTACTAATATGAGTTTTTTGTTTGTCAAAAGTAATAAAATTAATTTTATGGGAGAAATGTGGACGCAAAAGTTTGAAATTTCGCAAAAAAAGAGGTTTGGGACGAAAAACACGAAAACTCGTAGAACAAATGATAATTCTTTCCTGATTTTATACATATATTTGCAAGTTTGGTTGTCAACGGCAGTTTTTTGAGTGAAAAGTATTAAATTTAGGCCTTTTACTAAGAAATATTCATACATATTTAGCAGGCTGGGACGTTTAATATAATAATTAACGTGAATGTTTTTGATTCGATAAAGATCCATCCTTTTTGTACTAATATGAGTTTTTGGTTTGTCAAAAGTAATAAAATTAATTTTATGGGAGAAATTTGGACGCAATAGTTTGAAATTTCTCAAAATAAGAAGTTTGGGACTAAAAACACGAAAACTCGTAGAACAAATGATAATTCTTTTGTGATTTTATACATATATTTGCAAGCTTGGTAGTAAATGGAAGTTTTTTGAGTGAAAAGTATGAAATTTAGGCCCTTTACTAAGAAATATTCATACAAACTTAGCAGGTTGGGATGTTTCTTATAATAATTAACGTGAATGTTTTTGATTCGATGAAAAGATCTATGCTATTTTGTACGAGAATGTGTTATTTGTTTGTCAAAATTTATAAAATTAATTTCATCTAAGAAATGTGGACGCAAAAGTTTGAAATTGCGCAAAAAAAAGAGGTTTGGGACGAAAAACACGAAAACTCGTAGAACAAATGATAATTCTTTCCTGATTTTATACAAACGAGTATATTTGCAAGCTTGGTCGTCAACGGCAGTTTTTTGAGTGAAAAGTATGAAATTAAGGCCGTTCACTAAGAAATATTCATACATATTTATCAGGCTGGGACGTTTTATATAATAATTAACGTGAATGTTTTTGATTCGATAAAGATCTATCCTTTTTGTACGAGTATGGGTTTTTTGTTTGTCAAAAGTAATAAAATTAATTTTATGTGAGAAATGTGGACGCAAAAGTTTGAAATTTCGCAAAGATGTTTGGGACGAAAAACACGAAAACTCGTAGAACTAATGATAATTCTTTTGTGATTTTATACATATGTTTGCAAGTTTGGTTTTTTAACGGCAGTTTTTTGAGTGAAAAGTTTTAAATTTAGTCCTTTTACTAAGAAATATTCATACATGTTTAGCAGGCTGGGACGTTTTATATAATAATTAACGTGAATGTTATTGATTCGATAAAGATCTACCTTTTTTGTACTTATATGAGTTTTTGGTTTGTCAAAAGTAATAAAATAAATTTTATATGAGAAATGTGGACGCAATTGTTTGAAATTTCGCAAAAAAAGAGGTTTGGGACGAAAAACACGAAAACTCGTAGAACAAATGATAATTCTTTCGTGATTTTATACATATATTTGCAAGCTTGGTCGTAGAGGGCAGTTTTGTGAGGGAAAAGTATGAAATTTAGGCCGTTCACTAAGAAATATTCATACATATTTAGCAGGTTGGGACGTTTTATATAATAATTAACGTGAATGTTTTTGATTCGATTAAGATCTATCCTTTTTGTACGAGTATGGGTTTTTTGTTTGTCAAGAGAAATAAAATTATTTTTTTGTGAGAAATGTGGACGCAAAAGTTTGAAATTTCGCAAAAATAGAGGTAAAGGACGAAAAACACAACAACTCGTAGAACAAATGATAATTATTTCGTGATTTTATACATATATTTGCAAGTTTGGTAGTCAACGGCAGTTTTTTGAGTGAAAACTATGAAATTTAGGCCTTTTTCTAAGAAATGTTCATATAGTACATATTAAATTTCGCCAAATAATAGGTTTGGGACTTAAAACACGAAAACTCTTAGAACTAATGATAATTCTTTTGTGATTTATTTGCAAGCTTGGTCGTCAACGGCAGTTTTTTGAGTGAAAAGTACTAAATTTAGGCCTTTTACTAAGAAATATTCATACATATTTATCAGGCTGGGACGTTTTATATAATAATTAACGTGAATGTTTTTGATTCAGTAAAGATCTATCCTTTTTATACAAATATGAGTTTTTGGTTCGTCAAAAGTAATAAAATTAATTTTATATGAGAAATCTGGACGCAATAGTTTGAAATTTCGCAAAAAAAGAGGTTTGGGACGAAAAACACTAAAACTCGTAGAACAAATGATAATTCTTTTGTGATTTTATACATATATTTGCAAGCTTGGTAGTAAATGGAAGTTTTTTGAGTGAAAAGTATGAAATTTAGGCCCTTTACTAAGAAATATTCACACAAATTTAGCAGGTTGGAACGTTTCTTATAATAATTTACGTGAATGTTTTTGATTCGATGAAAAGATCTATCCTTTTTTGTACGAGAATGTGTTATTTGTTTAATGTTTATAAAATTTATTTTATCTAAGAAATGTGGACGCAAAAGTTTGAAATTTCGCAAAAAAAGAGAATTTGGACGAAAAACACGAAAACTCGTAGAACAAATGATAATTCTTTCGTGATTTTATACATATATTTGCAGGCTTGGTCGTCAACAGCAGTTTTTTGAGTTAAAACTATGAAATTACGGCCTTTTTCTATGAAACGTTCATACATATTGAAATTTCGTCAAATAATAGGTTTTGGACTTAAAACACGAAAACTCGTAGAACTAATGATAATTCTTTTGTGATTTTATACATATATTCGCAAACTTGGTCGTTAACGGCAGTTTTTGGAGTGAAAACTATGAAATTTAGGCCTTTTTCTAAGAAACGTTCATACATATTGAAATTTCGCCAATTAAGAGGTTTGGGACTAAAAACACGAAAATTCGTTGAACAAATGATAATTCTTTTTTGATATTATACATATATTATATTTGCAAGCTTGGTCGTTAACGGCAGTTTTTTGTGTGAAAAGTATGAAATTTTGGCTCTTTACTTAGAAATATTCGTACATATTTTTAGCAGGTTGTGACGTTTTATATAATAATTAACGTGAATGTTTTTGATTTGATAAAGATCCATCCTTTTTGTACTAATATGAGTTTTTTGTTTGTCTAAAGTAATAAAATTAATTTTATGTAAGAAATGTGGACGCAAAAGTTATAATTTCGCAAAAAAAGAGGTTTAGGACGAAAAACACGACAACTCGTAGAACAAATGATAATTCTTTTTTGATTTTATACATTTTTTTGCAAGCTTGGTCGTCAACGGCAGTTTTTTGAGGGAAAAGTATGAAATTTAGGCCTTTTCTAAGAAACGCATACATATTGAAATTTCGCCAAATAAGGGGTTTGGGACTTAAAACACGAAAACTCGTAGAACTATTGATAATTCTTTGGTGATTTTATAACGTGAATGTTTTTGATTCCATAAAGATCTATCCTTTTTATACTAATATGAGTTTTTTGTGTGTCAAAAGTAATAAAACTAATTGTTTGTAAGAAATGTGGACTCAAAAGTTTGAAATTTCGCAAAAAAAGAGGTTTAGGACGAAAAATATTCATACATATTTAGCAGGTTGGGACGTTTTATATAATAATTAACGTGAATGTTTTTGATTCGATAAAGATCTATCCTTTTTGTACTAGTATGAGTTTTTGGTTTGTCAAAAGTAATAAAATTTATTTTATGTGAGAAATGTGGATGCAAAATTTTGAAATTTCGCAAAATAAGAGGTTTGGGACGTAAAACACGAAAACTCGTAGAACAAATGTTAATTCTTTCGTGATTTTATACATACGAGTATATTTGCAAACCTGGTCGTCAACGGCAGTGAAACCTGGTCGTCAACGGCAGTTTTCGAGTGAAAAGTATGAAATTTAGGCCGTTCACTAAGAAATATATTTACATATTTAGCAGGTTGGGACGTTTTATATAATAATTAACGTGAATGTATTTGATTCGATTAAGATCTATCTATCCTTTTTGTACGAGTATGGGTTTTATGTTTGTCAAAATTAATAAAATAAATTTTATGTGAGAAATGTGAACGCAAAAGTGTAAATTTCGCAAAAAAGAGGTTTGGGACGAAAAACACGAAAATTAGTAGAACAAATAATCATAATTTGATGATTGAATACATTTATTAGCAAGCTTGGTCGTCAACGGCAGTTTTTTGAGTGAAAAGTATGAAATTTTAGCCTTTTTCTAAGAAACGTTCATATATATTGGAATTTCGCAAAATAAGAGGTTTGGGACTAAAAACACGAAAACTCGTGGAACAAATGATAGTTTTTTTGTGATTTTATACATATATTTGCAAGCTTGGTAGTAAATGGAAGTTTTTTGAGTGAAAAGTATGAAATTTAGGCCCTTTACTAAGAAATATTCCTTCAAATTTAGCAGGCTGGGAGGTTTCTTATAATAATTAACGTGAATGTTTCTGATTCGATGAAAAGATCTATCCTTTTTTGTACGAGAATGTGTTATTTTTTTGTCAAAATTTATAAAATTAATTTCATCTAAGGAATGTGGACGCAATAGTTTGAAATTTCGCAAAAAAGAGGTTTGGGACGAAAAACACGAAAACTCGTAGAACAAATGATAATTCTTTTGTGATTTTATACATATATTTGCAAGCTTGGTCGTCAACGGCAGTTTTTTGAGTGAAAATTATGAAATTTTAGCTTTTTACTAAAACATGTTATGGCAGGTTTTGACGTTTTATATAATAATTAACGTGATTCATTATAATTTTCGTACGAGAATAGGTTTTATTTTTGTCAAAAGTAATTAAATTCATTTAATCTGGATAATAGGTACACAAAAGTTTGACATTTCGCAAAATAAGAGGTTTGGGACGAAAACTCGTTGAACAAGTAATAATTATGTTGTGGTTTTATTCATATATCCTTGCTCTACAAAGCTTAATTTAGCCGATTATGGCCAACAGTATCTTTCTTAAACCCGATGTATATTACTTACCGCCGGATACTGTAACAAATTTTACATGTTTAAGTCAAATGTGTGCGCTTGAGTTACATTAACAATATGTTGAAAAATTACACTGATTTTATCCATATTTGGTTTTATACGAGTACATAATGTTTTAATGGTATAAAGTAGCAAATCACTAGCGAAACTCTCAAAATTTAGCAGATAAACCAAAGTTGGCGTTAAGATGTGTATATTATCACATTTTACTCTGAAATGTTCGAAAATTACACATTTGTAGTAATTCTATGAAGAAAAGAACTTGTTGGAATTTCGTTCGAAGACAGCGAAGGAGTATCAAAAACTAAAAGATATTGTAAATAATTGCACATATTTTAGAAAAATTGTGCGCTTGAGTTATTTTAAGCATAATGTATTGCAAAACTACAATTTTACCATGATTTTATTCATGATAGATGCATTTATTGTCCTGTATCAATGTTTTAATGGTAAATATTATGGTTTACTATCAGCAAAAATATCAAAGGTTAACGAAGATTCAAAAGTTTCCGCAAAAAATAGTGTTTTATCGCATTTTACGTTGAAATGCAAGTAAATTACACACTTTTTTATGATTTCGTCTATAATCACTCAAATTGTGGTTAAAATGTGTGTTTTATACGTCAAATAATTATTTTAAGCATAACGTGTTGTTAAACTACACTTTCAATAAAACATGTGTTTGTAGTCCCAAATCAATGTAAGTGTATAAATGGTATAATATACCAAACAATCAGCCAAACTATCCAAAGTTAACAAAGACTCCGAAGTTTCCGCAAAAATGTGTGCTTTGTCACATTAAATGCTGGGATGTTAGAGAATTACTGTATTGTTTATGATTTTGTATATAGACGCTTACATTGTGGTTGAGTTGCATGTTTTTAAAGTAAAATTGTGCGGTGCGCTTGAGCATATATATGAAGCACAATATGTTGTAAAACTCCTCTTTTAATGTGATTTCATCCCGAAGAAATTTGTCACAAATGAATGTTTTAATGGCAAATAATAAAGCTTAATATTAGTAAAATTATCAAAAGTTAACAAAGATTCAGAAATTTCTAAAGTTAACATAAATTCGTATGGTAACTCTTCGATATGGTGATTCGGACATACATAACCTATAAATTTTACATTCAATTTATTTGGAGTGTTCCTTTATTTATTCGTACGGCAACTCTTCGACATGTTCGATTTGGTGATTCGGACAAATCGAATATTATATATAACTTGTTATATACAACCTATAAAACAACGATTTGGTAATTCGGACATATTGAATGTTACATACAACTTGTTTTATTGAACCTATAATAGTATAATTTGTTAATTTTGACATGATAAAGGTTGTATAAAGTCTATTATATAACGATTTGGTGATTTTGACATATTAAATGTTATATTCAACCTGTAATACAACGATTTGGTGATTCGGATATATTGATGTTATATACAACCTACAAATTTTACATTCAATTTATTTAACCTGTTCATTTATTCGTATGATAACTCTTCGAGATATTCGATTTGGTAATTCGGAAATATTGAATTTTATATATAACCTATAAGTTGTACGTTCAATTTATTTGAACTGTTCATTAATTTATTTGTACGGTGATTCTTCGACATGTTTGATTGGGCGATTTGGACTTATTGAATTAATGTTACATACAAATTGTTAAATATTTGTGACAACCTATATAACAACGATTTGGTGATTCAGAGATATTGAATATGTTTTACATCCAACTTATTATATTCAATATGTAATAAAACGATTTGGTGATTTTGACATCTTAAATATTATATGTAACATATAATACAGTGATATGCTGATTCGGACATGTCGAATGTTATACATAACTTATAACTTGTTATGTGCAACCTATTATTAAACAACGATTTGGAGATTCGGAGATATTAAATATTATTTATAACCTATAAATTTTACATTAAATTTTTGAATTGTTCATTAATTCATTCGTATGGTAACTCTTCGACATGAAGTCAAGCGTCCTACCTCCTAGACCATAGAGATCGTTTACTTTTATACTATTTGTATTTAACACCCTTTTCTATATTGAAGCCTTCTTCAAATAAATTACGTACAGAATAAAAACTCGAGTTAGGAGAGGAAAATATATAAGTATATACAGTGTAATCATTGTTGTAATTAATAAAGGACCAGCTGTATGGTCTTGTTGGTTAGACACCGATTTTCTGACTCGGAGGTTACGGATTTCATTACCAGTGTTACTTAATTTTCTTAAAAATAGTTTCAGTGTAGTTTTCTTTAAATACCTCAGATAGAAGAGATTGCCGCATGGTTAAAAATCCGCCAGGTTGAACTATTTACAACGGATGTATACAAAATACTTGTCCTTGAAATACTTGTTTTGTTGTTGAAATCATACCATTCAATTTATTATTTATTATTTGTTTTATCAAACACTGTTTATTTCACTTTATGTAGAGAAACCGGTAGAGCTATACCGTTACAAAAAGTGGAATAAACAGTGTTTGATAAAAACAAATTACGAGTACAATGTCTTTAAACCTCCACAATGGTAATGCCTCAACTATAAATAATATATTATTTATTATTAACAAATTAAATATCATATTTTTTAGTATACAGATTAAATCATATAGATGTGCATGGTCATGTGGTTAACACATCAGATTTTGTGTAAAATGATGCAATACCAAAAAAATGTGAACAGACTGAAAAATATATTGACATCCGTTTAAGCAAATAATAAAAAGACGATAATTTGGTTATTTGATTTATTTTATATTATAAAATTCTAATATCAGTTGGCTAAATCTGAAAACCATCATATTTTGAAAAAAAAATTATCTGTCAACGGTCAAAAGTCGTCGTTGCAAAATAAAAAATATGAAAGAAATTTTAATATTTTAATTCATTCGAAAGATGGCAAAATAAGATAAAAATTTCAAACGTTTTCATTTTTAAGGAGTGCAAAATAAATATGATCGCCGCTACCCTTTAACAAAACAAGCATTAATTCAAAATGAAAAATATTTTGAAAACAAAAATAAAAAGACTTAGCAGGAGAAGACCCTCTCTAATCTTGTTTTTTCATTAAAAACCATGCCTTTTTTGTATATACATAATCACAATCTATCTTTATAGAAGGCAGAAAGAAACAGAGCCTCCATTGTGAACTGCAAATTGCTTTCGCCTTCACTGAATATTTCCCTGATTGAAGCTGTCTTGTCTTTATTCATTTCTCCTCTTTGAAGCTGTCTTGTCTCTATTCATTTCGGTCATCTATCATTATCTTCCACTAATCTTCGTGATGGGCCCCTCCCACAGAGTATTTAAGTACGGCAGAGACTCTCCGTTTGTACGGTGCGACAACAGAAAAGATTTCTTCATGTCCGTCCTGACTTTTTACTACTTATTTTGTAAATTAATAATGTTAGTTTATCATTTTTTTTTGCAAAGCAATAAATATTTTTGCAACATTAGTTTGTTCGAATTTATTTTAACCCTTTCATGCAAATACTCTCACCGGATTCATAGATTTAAAGCTATTTCTTCCAATTCAGAACTCAGTCACGCGTGGTATAGAGATATTGAACCAACTGAATGACACTGTTGATATATTCTTTGTACCGCCTAGCAGTATGAGAAGAATCCTGGCTGATATTCTTCCTAACGAATAAGTTAAAGCTAGAAGCAGACCCTCTTTGTGTAACAGGAGAAATCCATGCAAAGTGGATAAAAAAAATCTATTTATTTATTCTTTTGTATACACAGTTAAAAATGGTAGCAATTTATTCAGACCAACTGGCTTATCTTGGATGCGTAAAGATTTAACGAAAAAGGAAAGATTTGATGTATTTACATTTGAATTTTCAAGTAAAAACGAAAATGGTTAATCTCTAAATAATAATGGCATATCAAGAGGAAATGAATATTTGTTCAAGGGTAAAGAGAAGGGAAACACGGGGGAAAATAGGATTAAATGATACTCTAAACAATGGAGTATTTTTACAATTCTACCTTTAAAGTTAATAGATATGGCACACATCTGATTACTCTTCGAAGTTCGTTCGACACTCGCGCCGAGTGAACCGCAAATGAAGATGCGTAAAATGATTTATTTGCTAGAAAAATATTTGAACGATCTGCGCGGTTTAGTTGGTAAGACACCCGTTTTCCAACCCGGGGGTTGCGTATTGGTGCCGAAAGTGTAATACAATTTTTTTAGAAAAAGCATATACAACATACATTTGATTGCATCGTTTTCCTATTGGGGTAGGCGGAGAGGAGAGAGCACCTGATTTTTAAAAAACTCGTTGAATATTTTAGAAAAAAAAAATATTCATGTGAAGCATATATTTACATTACAAACAAAAAATGATGTGTTTTGAACTTATAAAACACAGGCAAAGAAATAAAATTAATACTGTGCTTATTCGAGCATAATAGAATGAGTATAATTATTTCAGTGTTTGGTTATATGGTCAAGACTTCAGTTATCCGTTTTATAAAAATCATTAATTTACTACCATCATAAAATAAAAAAGAATCTAATCCACCACCATCATACATACCATGGTCATTCTTAAAAATCAGGAATGTCACACCTGTCAATGTCTTTAGATGTAACTTAACCACCATCATCACTCTTTAAAATCATCTCATTCATTACTATCACTGCATTTTAAAATCATCTCATTCATTACTATCACTGCATTTTAAAATCATTGACTTCCCCGCTATTATCGTTCTTAAAAATCAAATATTTCACCACCATCAATCAACGTTTTTGAAAATCAACTTCTTCACCATCATCATCGTTATTTAAAGTTATCAATTCAACACTTTCCTCGTTCTTAAAAATCATATATTTCACAAATATCGTTGTTCTTCAAAAACATGTGCTTCACTCATAGATGTTTTTTAAGAACGATAATAGCATCGTTCTTAAAAAATCATCTTCTTCGCCAACATCGTTGTTCATCAAAATCATCCACTTCAACAATATCATCGTTTTTAAAAATAATCTATTTCACCACTATCATCGTTATTGAAAATCATCTATTTCACCACTATCATCGTTATTAAAAATAATCTATTTCACCACTATTATCGTTCTTAAAAATCATCTATTTCACCACTATCATCGTTATTAAAAAGCATATATTTCACCACCATCATATAGTCATTTAAAATACATCTAAATAACAACCCCATTGTCAGCAAACTAATATATTGTTTAAATTAGGATATAAGCCCGTGTCCGCTTTAAAGAATCAATATTGCGCATCATAACATACATACTGAAACTATTATTTTTGGGTCATTTGTTGACGATGTTTTACTTTGTCGAAGCTAGTTGCATAATTTATTATGCAGTAAAAATTTTACTAGACAATAAATGGAATTTATTGCTAGAATAATAAAATATTCCATTTTTCTCTCGGCGAATTCTTGATAAGCAATTTGAATACATCCATTGAAATTGTAGATAGCGTTAAATTTAATCTTGCGCCAGTTTAAAACGTTTATTATTAAACTGTAAAAGAAGCTAAAATACAATGCACGGAAACGTTGGAATTTTAACAGTACAAGTTATTGTTTTGTTGCTTTCTTTGTCTTTAGTGATATAAAGTAAAATGAAAATGATATAAATTGCTATACCTAAGAAAAAAATTCAATTTCATAAAGACTAAGTTGTGAATGCATTCTCTTAATTAATTTAATATTGTAAAAAAACATAAGAAAATAGTTGGAAAGCACTAAGAACTGGGTTGTTTTTTACATTGTTCTAACATAAATACGCTAAAAAGGAAAAAAATACCTGAAACAAAATTTGATTCAGTATACAAAAAATCACTTAAGCGTCTGACTAAGGTAGGTTTAAATAAAATAATGATTTTATTAAATTGTATTCAGTACAACCTAGCAGGTTTATTGGCTTGTAACAATATTTTCCATTCAAGATTTTAATGAAGTCTTAAATGAAAACCGGACTCAAACCAAACCTGCAACCCCAATGCTGGAAGACATGTATCTTATCAACTGATATATGAATAATATTTATTGAGAATGTTGCGTAAATAGATCGATTTTTGATTATGAAAAAAATATTGTACCCTGTTTTTTTTAAGTATCAGATTAAAATTTAACATTACATATTAAATGGATTTTTAAAACCAAATTTGACCATTCTAGGTCACTGTGAAACAAACTTCCAGGAAATATAAGATATGCACCATCCAGAACGAAATTTAAGTGATAATTGAGTAATAAAAGTAATACATGCGGAGGAAATGAGAGCGTTGGATGTAATGTGTGGAAACAATGTATAACGGAATTAGGAATGAAGACATTAGGAAAGAATGTGGGTCGAAATAAGATGAAGAAATACTAAATGATGAACGATTTGCGTAAATAATCAATAGGAATAGTATAAAAGGCACAAGTTTGGGAAGACCTATAAAAAAGTTGTTGATAAATAAAAAAAAACTTTATAATATTAAGTCATACATGACGAGGTGTATGGACGTCGCAAAAGCTAAAGATGTGTGCCAGAATAGACTGAAGCGGAGATCTGTTCTACATACCTTCCAAATTGGAACATGATATGATTATGTTGATGATGAAAGTTACTATTTTTCTTCTTGTTATTAGAATCAGACGTCAGTGACTACCACTACCACATTGATTGTCTCTTGATATTTTCCCAGTCTTGTACTGCTTGAAGTTATCTTCAGAAATTAATTCTATCTATTAAATTAAGTTATCTTCAGAAATTAACGCTAATCTCTGTAGTAATGCTGGACAGCTAACAACTCCTCGAACGAGTTTGACAACGTATACCAGGAGACGTAGATATCTTCTTACGCTCAAGGAGTTATACCCGAGAGCATGCCCAGCAGAAACTGAGTAGGATAAAGCCATGGATAGACACCAAACTCATAAACTTCTCCCCCCCCATCATCATTTATATAATTCAGTGGATCATAGTAGATTGGAGTGCGGCTCAATCATATGAAACCCAAGAGGAATCTAGAACTCCCTCATAGTTGAGCTAGTTCAAAACAAATTTCTACGACGCTTTATTGCAAGGAAAATGGAATGTGTCTTGGCTCTTTACATAATCACACAATTTTCAATGGACGCCCATTAATTATTCTTTAAGAACAAGAAGAGACCTATGCACCTGTTTGTACATAAATAAATTACTAATATGAAAATAGTGAACCTCTTATAATTTATTGACAAACTTTTGTTTAATGTATCTGACAATTATTTATTTAGGCGCCGTATTCACGATCAGAGATACTCATATTAAGCTTGTCGCCACTCGTCGTTCGCGATATCTTGTATATCTTTCGACAACATGCAGTAAAATGCTTGAAGGAGGGGATCATGGAGATGGTTGAGAGAAGGTGTCCTAGATGGATGGATCAAATGGTCTTCTCTAAGAACTGCATTCCCAGAATCAGGATGGACGGAGATAGGGAGTTTGCCAAGTTCGAGGTATAACAGAGAACCACAACAATCTGCATTGAGTACGTGATGAAGAAGATATTTTGCATGTGTAGGTGGATAAATTGAGGATTTAGTTAATTGCTTAATTTGCCGACATAACTGAAACACTTCACAGCGAAGTATGAGTAATTATTATTTCTATTGTTTTTTATTTTTTCTATTTAAATTGTCCATTGTCTTAGTCATTTTATTTGATGTTTTTTTAGGTTTCACCTTTATTATTAAATAAAAAGGTCTACTACATTCTCCAGTTATTGCCTCTTGATATACAAGATAAACTTGCACGATTTAAAATTATTATGTATCCCTCTGTTCTCATTTGCCATCGATTCACATTATGTTTCCTATAAATTGTTTATCATATAGCTTTATTATCATCGTTTATTGATTAGAAATTTAATTCATTAATTAAGTATCCTGAATTTGTGTAAAGTCTGTCATGTCATGGATACTTACTTATTTCCGGTGGTGACTTTCGTACGATATCTCATCACATTTTTCGATCACGCGATTTGTTTTTTCATTCCGCCATAATGAATCTTCTAAGGTGATCACCCAGTCTGCTTCTTATACAGCGTTTACCTCAAAATCAATTCGAGGCATTCTGCCTTCCGGAGCTTGACTCCGGAACGCGTCCAATCCAGAAAAGCTTACGTGCTTTTATATCCCTTATAGTCAATTGCTTTCTTATGAGCCAGCGGAATTCCGCATTTGATGGAATTCTCAGCTACTCCTGGTTCTGCCCCCAAAATTCTTCGAAATGTTTTATTCTCAAAGCTTTGTCGTAGATGTCAAATACTAAATATAGCTAAATCTGGTTGGATTGGAAGAAATTATTGCGTAGTAATGAATCCGCCATATACTTTATTTAAATGTGTAAATAAAATCACAAAAGTAATAAATAATTGCGAAATGCTAGTTTTAAACACAGGACTGGTAAACGAGGAATGTTAAACAGAGATTTCCAACGATTTAGTATGTCCAAAATTAAATATTTAAATGTACTCGTACCTTATGTACATACTTTATACTTAAACTGCATTGCATTGAATTCTTGACTGAAATGTTATTTTGGAATGTATTCGTACGCGGACGAATCTCTCATTTAACAAGTTTCAGATTAACTGGAATTTAAAACAGAAGAATTTAAATTCTATACGAACATTTCACAAAAAGCAATAATTTTTGTTGTGATTTTCATCCAAGGTAGTTGTCAGATTCACACATTTAAAGACCTCATTCAAGTAAAATTGACTTAACAATATTCTTATATATCTGGTGCTTTGTATAATGTTTGCCATATCCTACAGTTTTGTTTATTTATTTAACATGTCATTGCATAAACAATCTAGCGGGCTTATTGCCTAGCGACATATCTTCCAACAAACCAGGCAAACGTAAATAAAGCAAGTTACATAGTCGCAAAAAAATTCAAATGAATATTCATATTTATGAAATTTATAGACATATAAGAATAATAGTGAGATATTATCAATCAACGGGGAAAAAGGACGGGGAAAGGAAAGAAAAATCAGGAATGAATCACGTTATATTACTGACTAGAAACTTACAAAGGTTCTCTGTGAAAGACTTAGATATTTTGTGGCAAATTTTTTCAGTTTTTTTTTTCTTATTTTATGATGAATGTCTGAATCTGAAACCAAATAAATGCTTAAGAATACTTTTGTTGGATTTAGGCAGTTTTACCACATGAATCACATGGGAATGGTGTTTATAATATAGCAGTTAAAAAACGATTTAATTAAGGAAAAATGAGAAAAATATTGCAAATAAAGTAAATACAATATCGTTTATCTGACCAGATTACGAGTATGCACGTATAATGACTTTTCATTATACGTGTATACTCGTAAGTCTGAAAAGTACCGAATAAATGCTGTATAAATGCGTGCACTGAGAAAGAATACGTTGGGTGAAAATATATGATAGAAAACGCATGTACGAGTATGTTATGTCAACCAACGAATATCGAACCAGCAATCTAGAGTTGAGTCATCCTACTTACCAACTAGACGACGGAGGATGTTAAACTTGACGAAATAAAATTAAAAATCATCTTCATCAGGATGTGTCTCTATTGGGGTACGCTGATGGAACATATCTTCACTTTTTTCTATAATTTGGACATATTTCACTTCCATGTAAATTTTCATTAATATTCTTATTTTTAAAACTTTCCTTTTTTCTGAAATTTATTTATTTTGAGTTGATGCCATATTTTTATAGGTCTACTTAAAAATGATCAGTACTCGTATATTTGAATATTGAAAGCAACATATTTATTTTATTATATTGTAATTTGAACTATGTAAAAATAACGCGAATCTCTTCCCAAAGTGTTAATTTAGAGTTTCTCTTCGGTATATTTCGGCAATCTTCGACTATTTCCGTAATTTCTGAATAATGTTGATCGTTTCCCTTCGCATGAATGGCATTTCGGCGCTTTCATTAGCAGACAGTAATTAATGAGGCGATGGATTTATAAAGGAAGATTTTTTGCGATCAGTCTTAGCGGCTTTGTTTCCCTTTATTGATAAAATATTTTTTTAAAGCTTCCATTATTTAAATTTAAAAAAAATGTTAAAATAAAAGTATTTATAGGTATATCTAAATATTAATAAATTGTACCTTCTAGTATTTGTACCTTACTTCTACGGTGTAGGAAGTAGATTCCAGGTACTAAATTTTGATTTTTTAACCAGTATTTATTAGGTATATCAGTAACCTTTATGACCTAATTGGCGAAACGCTTAACCTAAACCTGAGGAGTTCGGGTTCGATTGCAGATATTATCTGAAATAAGGGCCCCAGGTTGGTACTTCCACGCAATAAGCATGCGCGAAGTTATTGTCAATTCAAGTGATGTGGTATTTCTAACATGTGCAATTACGAATTACGAGTTACGTACCTTTTCCTATGGTCCTAGGCCCATGGGCTCGAATAATAGGGTGGAAAACAAGTCGTTTTCCGGTCATACTATTTAATATTTAGGGTGTGGGCTGAAAAACATCTTATGTCATCGCAGTCAAGCTCGCCATCTATAAATGGGAGGTATCTCGACTGGGGGATGTTATGAGACGAGCCCAGACGTTCGATATAATATTCTCTCTTAAATATATTTTCTTTTCCATTGAATTGAAATATATGTGTAATTTTACGATACTTATGTACATACTATATTGTTATGAAAAAACTTTTATTTATTAACTTATACAAATGAATGAATGAATATTTCACTGAATGAATGAATAAATTGGTCTTATACATACATGTATACTCGATGGTATGTGCATGAGATGAAATGACCTAAAAATATCAAACTATTAAGGTTGACCTCCATCAACCATCAAATCAAAGGGAAGGGCCCAAAAGTTCGTTAGATGTTACAACAGCGAAGAATGCTAGAAATGGACGAATTATGAGAGAACGATATTGAAAATAAAATAAACTATTACTTGCGAACAAGAGGGGTCGGCCTCTATCGAGTATAACTCTGTTTATATTAAGAAAAAAACTTTTTTACTTTTAGTCGTTGTACAAGGGCGTCATGTGTTTATCAAAGCAAAAACATCATATGCACGACTGCTTAGAATCCACATGATTAAAATCGCTTAATTGATTCACAGGAAATATGAAATAAATATCTACTTAGCAATAACATTAATAGGAAATGCACACGTAAATCATTATAAGTACAGAACAAGTTAGTAAAAATATAAGATCAAGATAACTGAATAAATAAAATATTATCTTATGGCATTACATGGTTAAAATAAACACTTAAATCTACTCACAAAATTTAATTAAAGAGATGAATATCTTGCGGAGTCGATATGTGTTCATTTTAGGTACAGGGTGTTGAAAACTTTGTCTGAGAAATGATTTGATTTTCTATTGGATGTGGTACAATAAAAAATGTATTGTACCACATCCAATAGAAGAATACCAGCCCGGAAGATCAAGAAGAAAGTTAGCAGATTATATCACTGTACCAAGACACACTTCATCTTAATTGGTAGACGATTTCTGAGAAGCCCATGATATAACCTGGAGGATGATGTTGTTAACTCTGCAAAACCTGCCACAAATAATATAACAATAAGATTTAATGAACCTTTAAAATAAATCCATAAAATTTTATGTTGTTACCAATGCAAGTATTGTATTTTGTATTATTAATTTTATTTATTATCTGTATGCATAGGCGAATAGCGATTGGAAATAAAGTATATGGGGCACTAAAACTCTGATAGGATGATAGTCTATATAGTGTTTTGGTGCCAGCTTTGATGTATGGAAGTGAAACGTATGAAAACGACTGAGAGGAACCGAATAAATGCTGTAGAAATGCGTGAATTGAGAATACAGGGAGTGAAATATTTAACCAACTGAATGACACTGTTGATACGAGTATATTCTCGGCACCGCCTAGCAGTATGAGAAGAATCCTGGCTGATACTCTTCCTAACGAATAAGCTAACTCTAGAAGCAGACACTATTAGCGTAACATGAGATTTTTTTTTAAAATGGATTAAAAAAAATTTGGAACCAAAATAAATACCCTCATCTGGGTCACGGCACAAAAAAATTTAGAAACACTGAATTAGAGATTGAATAGTTTTTGCTTTTTCATTTTACTATATTTCATAATAAACAAGCATCCTTTACATGAAGTTGGAAGTACTTGTACATACTTAAACGTCTTTATCATTATAAATATAAGCGAGTTATTTCGCAATTGGTGGGTAGAAGCTGCGATTCAAATAAATAAACAAGAGTGCAAACATTAATTTGCAAGCGAAATTTCTAAACAAACATTATATTTCAAACAAAATAAATACGTTAATGGAAAATTTTCTGAATATTGGCATCATTCTATTTGCTTTAATAATTAGTATTTGTATTATTTTCGCGTATGTTTAACAAATTAATATTATTATAAATGTTTGAACTGATGTGCAGAAATATTTTTTCAAATGCGAAATTTATAATTTGATTTATTTATTTAACCTCGATCGAATGTAATCTCAAATGTATGTGAAATGTAAAATATACAAATTAAAAGAAGGGGCCAATTATAGAAGCTTCAATATATTCAATCCATTCTATGGCACCATCATCGAGAGGAAGGGAAGATGCAGACTCAGCAGAGACATATGACACGCATGGCAACTGATCAAATGTTCACCATTCCTAGAGTTAAAACATATTTTGCCTAAAGGCAATATGCCTATTAAACTCTCATGACATACAATGGGGTGCCGAATTCAATAAAGGCAAAGAGAGGAAATCAGTTTAGGCAGTCGATCGGAGCGTGGTTGTTATTGCGACAGGAGTTTGAGTACTTGGGCTTGCAAGAGGAATGACTTGTGGAAAAGGTTTGTTTGAGATCTTGAGTGTGGTGGTTTTTATTGTTTTGTATTTTTTATTTTTATGATTATGTGCGGTACATCATGGGGTGATTGTTTTTGGTCTGTCTGGAGTGATGAAGTGTGAGGAGTTGATTTCGCGTGATGTATACATGTGTTATTGAGTGTCACTGTTTGTCAGGTTGATGAGAATGTAAAACGGGGTTTTATGTAATCAAAAATCGGAAAGAAGTATCGATTTATTTTTTTATGATATATGTCCTCAGTTAGATACAGGCAAAAGTCTAGTTTACGGGGGACACAACAAATGAAAGGCAACAAACCCAGATCCATTAAAATTGTGTGTCGAAATTAAATAACCTGTTGTTTTTTTTTCACAAAAAATGTATATTTCTTGTCATGTGTAAAATAAATATAATAAAAAATAGAATAAATTATAAAAGCTTTATTTTTCCTTCTTAAACATCTTCTACGATCTCTCTGACTTTTAACATTTCCTTATTTCAAAACATAATTCACTTGATCCTATCATCATTTCCTTGGCCTGTCCAAGACCTTCCACATATATTTGCACTGTATATCGTGTAGTTTTGTTAATCTTTCTTTATTCATTCGTTCCACATGCCCAAAACATCTCACGTTGTTCTTCTTCATCTTTCTAAACACATCAACCTTAAGTTCATATTCATTCCTAATCACTGTATTTGTGTATTATATATGTCATACATTGTCACTCCATGTATTATTCTAAGTGAGCGCATTCCTTCAGTATTTATTTGTCTATTTTCAGTCTTATTCTATTTTCAAGTGTCACACATCAAAATACTGTTGAAAATGTTAATCTTGGCAGATTTTAATAAAGACATAAAATAATTTTTAAATCTCTCATCACTCAGTTTTTTTTCTCACTTTAATCTTCTAATAATAATTCATTTGAGAAATTATAAGAAATCATTTTCTTTATTTTCGTGTATAAAACTTTTTTCTTAGATCGTGTATCGCGTCCAAATAAATAATAGTGACGAGTAGACGCTAAAAGCGTATTAAAAAACGTAAATTTACGAAGTGTCAGAAGGAATGTGAATATAAAACATGACATTTGGAAATAAAACCACGCCTTTGCTTCGTAAAAATGCACGAATCATGTTTTCAGCCTCGTGCCTCGAGATAAATCTTTTAAACATTACATTTTCGTAACGCAACCAATTCGAAATGTGCGATATTTTTCATTTCGTGTTAAAAATAATGGATATTTATTATTCACAAGTGATAAAGATATACAGAATAACAAAAATATCGAGTTATTATTATTTGAAACGGTTTTTCATATTATATATTTCTGTTATCAAATGGTGCCACATACCGTTGGACCGTTTCTCTACCGGGGTAGGCAGAGGACACAGAATGCACGACTTTTCAGAAATGCCAGTTAAAACACCACCAGAGCACTCTAAATCGGGACTCGAACCTGATATTATTAAAATATTAATAATATAGCAGGGTTTTAATGTACTCTTATTTGTCTTACATTAAAGTAATATTAATTATTAATAAAATTATCAGTATAACTATTAATTTGTATTATTTTCCACACCTTAGATTATGTCCATCCAAATCGATAATAGAACCTGCTTTTTATTGAAAAAAATGTTTCGGGGAGGACTTTTTTAATATAATACTTTCATAGTCATGCAAGGGTTCATATCAGTTTATAGGATTTCAGGGAATTTTGTATTATCAGTAAAAAAAATTATGCATATTGAAAAAACCTCCGTCCTGGTGGTAAGACACTTGTCTGCTGATCCGGAGGTTGTGGGTTCGATACCCGCTGGAACACAGATTTTTTTTAATAGGATTCCAGTCTGGTTAACACTTAGGGCCTATAAAAACATATTTCTGGTTGCCTGGAAAAGATTGCCACGTGGCAATAAACTCGCCAGATTAAAAAAAAACTTCATAAACGACCCTAAAGTCCTTTTATTAAAGTTTATTTGACATATGAAAATTTGAGATATATAAGGTTGACCCCTTAACCTTCCGTCGGGCGCATTGGATCTGACAGGCACAGCCCGGACATTTTGTCACCTCACCCCGCCGCTATGTGGGGTTGGCATCTGGCGCACTTAGTAGCTGCATCTTTTGACTTGCTCTATGCGACCTTCCCACTTAGTATGTCATTAACCTTCACCAATGGAAGTTGTTCAAGTTTTGTTCAAAGAAGCTCATTGCGCCCGAACTCGTCATATTTTTTTAAGGTTTTGAACGTCTTCCTTCCCAAGAAGAAGAAAAAAGTCTTCCCTCATCCCCTAAAAGAATACGATGCTCAACATGCACCAGCGAAACCGGTTTGAGAAGCCTGACAAATCATAAATGCAAGAAATGCGAGACTCCTATCTGCTTATCCCATGCAAATATGGTATGCGATCGAATCGGTGCTTTACTGGAGAAGGTACGAGTACAGGCCCCCTCTCCGAAGAAAACTGAATAGATATTAATACTGTGAACGTTTTTAAACTATTTTCTAAATTTACTTTATTGGCGGTATTTGATAGTAGGTCATAAATTTCATTAAAATTTTGAATGTGTGCCCATCAAGCACATTGCGCCCGAACTCAGCGGTCAACATATTGCGCCCGACGGAAGGTTAAGTAAGGTTTAATATTGACAATTATCATAGATGAAAAAGTAATGTTATTAGAGAGATTGCCTCTCGTGGTAATTTTTATTCGATTTTAACAAAAAAACTGAGGTGATCTAGTTTACGCCGTGCATGATGAAATAAACGTGACTAAAGGACTAAGATCAATAACGATAACGATAATTCATCAATTCATTATATAACAAAAAGGAAAACCCCATAAAAATATATGTATACCAGAAATACATTTTTATGGGTTTGATTTTTTTTTTCCATAAAAATACATTGAAATGAAAGCATTTTAAATACATTTCCTAGTTAATCAAAAAGAAAAAGTATTATTAATTTTTCGAGAACACTGAAATAGTAACTTTTCCAGACAAATCCTTTTATTGTGCGGTACAGTGAATATTCTTAATCAGAAAAATGTTTTTTTAGAGCACGAACATTTCCTGACAAGACATCTTCAACACAATAAAACCGACTTGACAATACACGAGAACAAAGCAGATGTCGCCACTTCAGCGCTTTTCAATTGGTGGCTTGCGATTTGCCTTTACTTGATCCAACTCCATATTATCAAACATCTTTCTGCAAAAAAAGCATTATTTTCTTTATTTCCTTGTAATATAGGATATCAGATTTAATAACCTACTTTCAATAAAAACAGGATTCCATATTTTATATACTTGGCCATGTTTTGATAGATGATTACATAAATATTTTCGTTTGAAAGGTTCCGGTACAGATAACGACTCATTTTTAACTTCATTTAAACAAATTTCACTAAATTCAATAAAAACCCACTAGGATTTCTAAAACAAAACATATCACATATGCTACAACATATTAAACCTTAAAAACAACAAAGAAAAAAGCAGTACAATTAGATTGAAGCCAAGACCAAAGCTCCGTCTTAATTTATTTCACTGTTCACGCGTAATCCGAGTTAGCGTCCCGAAGTCATATCACACACCTTCCCACTGCGTCCATAGTGTCATTTTTTTTCTTAAACAATCGTGTTTTATATAAACCTTAAAAGTCCTGTGGGATATTATTAAAGATAAATGGCGCAATAGCCATCGGTTACTCGAATTATCTGTCCCAGAGAGGTTCATGGAAGAAGCACGCTAAAATTTATTCCAACACAATATCTGGCAGTATAACATATATTTACGCAGTTTGTTCGTTTACGGGGCGTTTATTTATTAATTCAGTTTATTGTAATAAAAGTCCTTTCTGCGATCCTGAGCATTAATAAATATTTGCGATGTTGAACATTCCACGATGAATGAAGAGCTACTCGTATTTGGAGGTCTCCGCTTTGATATTATACTCGTATGGAATGGATAACTAGTGGGGTTGTTGAACAATGGGTGATTGTATGCGTACGGCAATAATAAAATTAAAGTAGCGAGTTGCTGGTTAGTTAATTATTAAGCTATTAATAAGCTTTGGCCTCCTTAATGAAGTTTTCCACTTCCATCACAAAGATCAATATTTTCCCTTAACCCTTCAACTGTTCTTCTCGCTAACTCTCTCCAGATCTGCAAACAGATCTCCAGTTTGCTGAATGATCCACTTCCTGACTCCAAACTTCATAACGGCTTGGTTATCTTGTAAGTGACGTGGTACGTAGAAAGCGGTCAATAAATGTATGAGAGTATAAGATATGGTTATTTAAGAAAACAATTCGAACTAAAAAAATATATAATCAAAACCATTTATACTACTACGTATACATGGTGGGCACCATTTATACTACTACGTATACATGGTGGGCACCAAAACCATGTATACTACTACGTATATATGGTGGGCACCATTTATACTACTACGTATACATGGTGGGCACCATTTATACTACTACGTATACGAGTACATGGTGGGCACCAAAACCATTTATACTACTAAGTATACGTGGTGGGCACCATTTATACTACTACGTATACATGGTGGGCACCATTTATACTACTACGTATACATGGTGGGCACCAAAACCATGTATACTACTACGTATATATGGTGGGCACCATTTATACTACTACGTATACATGGTGGGCACAATTTATACTACTACGTATACATGGTGGGCACCATTTATACTACTACGTATACGAGTACATGGTGGGCACCAAAACCATTTATACTACTGAGTATACATGGTGGGCACCATTTATACTACTACGTATACATGGTGGGCACCAAAACCATTTATACTACTACGTATACATGGTGGGCACCAAAACCATTTATGCTACTACGTATACATGGTGGGCACCAAAACCATTTATACTACTACGTATACATGGTGGGCACCAAAACCATTTATGCTACTACGTATACATGGTGGGCACCAAAACCATTTATACTACTACGTATACATGGTGGGCACCAAAATACATATAGTTAATATAACATTTAAACAGAACATTTTACTTTTAAATAATTAAAAAGCACATTAATTTATTTACATAATATGGTGTATGTATGTGTCGTGCACGCCGGCGGAGAAGGGCGCGTGCACGCGTCTTATTGCTTCGATACCAACCGATCCAGCAAGCGAGATCCTAGCACTCTTATACCAAAGTTCAGACTGATTTCACACCACTTACGAGTATTATTTTATAAATAAAATCGTTTAACTCTTAAGAAATATCTAGCTTTTATTTGAGAATAGTTTGCAGCAAACGTTATTCTATACAAAATCGTTAAATTTTACGTAGAAAAATATAAAACATTTTATTAGAAACAACGTTTATTACATCTATCAATACAGAACACATATTTTCAACATATCTTTTGATGTGTTATTGTATTTTTACTGTTATGAACTTTATACTTAAAGTTTTCGCGTGAGAGATTTTTTTACGTATTTTTGCTTTGGGTTAATTGATTTGTTCCGTTAGAAGAAATTAATTTAAATGAACAATTCTTTCGTTTAAGACTAACCGTTGATAAGTTAATATAACACAAGTACTTCCTTTACTTTTTTATTCTTGTTAATGTGAATTCGTAAAAAGGGAGAAGATATATTAGTGTTTTTACAAATAAACAAAGTTTTAGTATAAAATTTAATTTCAAATAAAAAATCTAAAGGTACTATTTGATTTTCATACATACCATCACGTCATATCCCTATTCAGGTAGGCAGAGGGGACATATTTCCACGCCAGCCTTTCCACATACACGCAGCCGTTGCCTTGTTCAAATACATTTACATGATATTTTGTTTGTTGGCTTTCCTTCAGTTATATTTCGTCCATTTTATCCTTCATTTTTTTCACGATCTATCATCGCTTACTCAAACACTATTTATTTCCATATATGTAGTATGCTAAATCATCTGAAACTTTGGTAAACTAATAAATATTATGTATAACTGGAAAAATCGGTTGCTGTCTTTTCTCTACATACCCGACATAGAAAGCGGCGTGATCGTATAAATGTATGTACATTTAAACAAAATGACAAAATGACAAAATTACGATCCATATTTGTACTATATTTAAATTATTCCATAAACTTGAGAAGCACCGACGAACAGTAAAATGAAATTATGGAGGACATGTTAACCAAGTGTGCTTTTAGTTTTATGTCCTTCTAAGCTTCAAGTATCAGCAGGACACATCTGCCTTTTATATTTTTCATGATTCTTTTGAAATATGAGTGTCTACTGTTTTATTATCTTGCTGTCCTACCAAGTGCTTCTCAAACTATGTGGCAAATATTTCATAATAACCGTTATCATCATACTACCACATCTCGTCGGGCAGACAGATAGAACAGATCTTCTTTTTCTTTCAATCTTCGCATCAATTTTTAATTTCTGCCACTTTCATACTTAAAAATAAAAACAATGAAAAGTAAAATAATAACTTATTCGTATGACATTATCCAGTTTAGTTGAAGAGTGTGGTTGAGAGACTATATTAACATTAGCCCCAATAATAGAGCTTTCGAGTTTAGAATTACTGGAATAGGCACAAAACACACAATTTGCCAACTTACGTGATGAAAATACAGCTGCACGTGGATAAGCAATGATACTCGCTCCTTCTAGCACATGTGAGTACTATTGTTACCAGATGAACTCGAAGAAGGCTGATACTTTTAAAAAATATTAATTTAGTATTACCAACTAATAGACTACGTCGTGGAAATTTTTATTTAAACCTTGGAGACGAAACAGACCTTTAAAGTAATTTACTGACAGGGCATGCTATCCTAGCACGCTTACAAATACGTAAATACACTAGCGCGGCTCACGCACATCACCGGCTCAAGTGCGTGAGCATACTCTAATCAGTCCATGGATTTCGAGTCTGATGAAGAAAAGTTTGCGAAATTGTATGATGTGTTTAATGCTACCTACAACCAAAGTTTGAGGCATATAATAAGATTAAAGTTAATATATCAAAGGATTTTGCTACAACTTTTTTGGTGTTCCATATTGAAATAATAAATGACTTCTTAATTTTACTAATTAGTGATACTAATAACAATGTAATTTTGTAGTAATATAAAAAAATATTGTACTTCTTCATTTTGCAAGCAATTATCCTGTTATAAATACCTTGATCTATGGGGGCGAAACTTAGATTTGGCTGAAGAACAATAAAAGTAAGATTATGCTGTGAGGGTAGGTGGACTAAGGGAAATTTGTGAAGTATATGAAAGAAGGCAGTTTGAAGGCATTTAAATATAAATACGTGAACAAAAAATATGATGCTCTTATAAATATTATGAAGAAGTACAAGCACGGAAGACTATGCATGACGAAATGTTCGAATATTGAGAAGGCAAAAGTTGTAAATTTGGACAGAAAAGTGTAAAAATCTGATATCTCTGCGTACTTCGCACGGGGCATGGCGTAACAATATGAATGTGTTAAAAGACCTTCCGTCTATGTCATGCTATACCTATTCTCCTTTCCTCCCTGACGCCCCTTTGGTGTGGCGTTGGGAGGGATTTTTCTCAAGTTAAGAATCTCCTTAAATTATTTCTACGCCGTGAAAAAGTCGATAGTAGATATCACCGAATAGAAACACATGGACGGTGGATAATTAAAAAAAATCGTCGAAAACAAACGGTCTTCTACGAAAGAAAAAACAAAATTAAATGATAGTTTTTAAGAATCGAGAATATTATTTTATCATGGCGTTAATGCTATAATTTATAATACAAAAAAAAATTATAGAAAATTCCTATGAAAAATTAAGTATTTTATTATTTATAGAACAATTTCTATGAAACTTTTATTTCATACTTATTATTAGAGATACGAGTATAATACATGAGGAGATAGATATAAATTAATGTCGACATGAAAGTTTATAAAATTTTCAGCGAATAATAACTATTAATTAAGTGAAGACGATGAGTTGTTGAGTAATAAAAGTTAAATGTCAAAATACCGCAATATTAAAGTAAGGCGAAAATACATTAAAAATATATTAAGATTATAAACTTGCCTTCTCTAACCCTGCAACGACTTGACGCGTTATCATAAAAGTTTTTATTTTTTTTACATAATTATAAGCGCTGATAATTTCAGATCCCAACAGCGGTTTGCTTTGTGGACAAGCTGGTAAGACGCTTGTCTTCCACCCGGTGGTTACGCGTCACACGCCTGATGACACCCAAAAAAAAACAAGGGTTCTGGTTTAAGAGTTTGATTAATAATACTACTACTGCAAATGATGTAGTATTTATCAACACGTATAATGATAAGTTACGAATAAGTGGTTCTTAACTCGATTGCATGATTATGAGACCGAAAGCAATGTTGTGTTCTAGACACATTGCTTAACATGTCCGCATAATCAGTGCAGACATGTTGTAAGACATCTAGGAATGAATGGAGTATAGGTAGTCTTTTTACTGTATGTGAGGTGAAGCAGTGTTTTAGATATCCTGCTGAAGACGGGCGCCCCTTACATTATCTTGTGTACATTATACATACGAGTATATTTATGCATAAAATACTTTAAACTTTTAAGTAAATTGTGTTACCTAAAAACAGTAAAGAGTTACAGAAATGTGTAAAAACAAGGCTGCGTACTTTCTTATGGCCTTAACTTATATGGTACATTTATAATACAAGCAGCTTGAGAGAACTGAGAAAGAGGTGTAGGGATTGATGGAAAGAATATCTTAAATCTTAGATATACTGACGTATCATCAGAATTGTAAAATCCGGATTGCAAAATCTCATGACAAAATGGTTTCACTACTTCAAAGAGTTGAACACAAAAGTAAACTGTGGGATTAATACTCGTATAATAAAAAACAAAAATAATGGTCATTGGTAGGGCAAATAAGTTGCCATAAAGCATAGACGTGAAACTGTCCATAACTTATATATCTTGGGTCATGCATAACAAATAAATAGTGGCTGTGAATGGATATCAAGAGATAGATTAATATGGCTAAGACGGCAATGTCTAAGCTTGAAAAGGTTTGGAAAAGTACCATACAACAAACACCTTCTACTTCCTAGTGTCATGTCAGGTCTCCCCGACGTTGACTATCACCTGAGAGTAAGTATCTTTGTACCCGGCAGCCCGAAAAAGATCCCCAATGCTCCTTATACCTGTCCAATCACGTGTATTGCGGAGCTAAGAGATTTTCCTCCTGCCAACACCTCTTCGACCCATTGTTTTGCCTTGGATGATCAGGTGCAGTAATTTATACTTTTCTCCTCTAAGTACATGCTCTAAATAGGACACCTTTCGGATTTTAATATTAGTCAGGAACTCTCTATCAACTTTGGCTCTTTGAAGAACCCTTGTGCTGATGACCATATCCAGGATATCCGTAGCATTCTCCGGTGTATCCACATTTCGAATGCTTCCAGTCGGTTCATACTACCAACATTGAGGGTCAACAAACACCACTCACAGCCAAATGGATACTTTAACTCCTCTCTAGTTCAATAGTTTATCTCGTATCTATAATTGACAAGATAAACGAGTACACATAAAAATGCATAGCTTGTCAATTGTATTGACAAACTATACTGATTAAAATATATTAATGTAGTTTTTTTTAAATATAAGAATATATTCGTAAATCCAGTCACTCGAGGGTTACCAACAAAATATTCCATAGACATTTGCGCTATCTCTAGTAATCGGATACATAAATGAGTCATATAATTTTTTTATAATCTTTTTAGGATAATCTTGATTGACGCGGGGTCTGTGAGTGTTTCGAGCGTTTCATAAGAGATAAATTAAAATAACATTAAATTATCAAATTTCCTTTTCCAGTGCCATTTTAGATAACGTACTTAAACACAATGATTATTATTTTATAGAAGTATTGTATTATGCAAAAGGGATTCAAATGAAATTTTATCTGTTTGTACATAGATATTTAACGGAACACGGAATCAATCGTTGGGTACAAGTATGGGTTTTTTTATGAAAAATCACGTCCATGGAATACATATATAATATACGAGTAGCTCAATTTAATATTTTTAACTATACAACATCGACATTTCAGATAAATAAAAAAATATGTTTGTTAGGTTGGATCCTTTTTGCATATATACTTACAAATTATAAATTTTTGTACAGCTACCAGTAAAATGTAATGATTATTATACTTGAATAATTTGTCATACAATGACGAAACTTTTCTTTTAAAAATTAGGATGATTATTTTTTGTAAAAATATGTATATTTTTTTTATTTATTCTTTTTATTTTTTACAATGAAATAAATAAAGCACTTCCTTGTCATACTAGGCGTACGCCCATTTTAAGTAACTCTTAAGTACGATTTATCACACTTGTTGTATACAGTACAACCTGAAGGGTTTATTGTCTTGTGGCAATCTCTTCCAAACCAGAAATAAGTTAAGGAGATCTTAAGGAAAAATCAAGAATCCTATTTTTATAAATCTGGGCTCCAACAAAAATCGAACCAGAAACCTCTGGGTTGGAAGACAAGCGTCTTAAATAGGCCACGGAGGCCGTGACAGGACTCACAGGATTCACATAGAAAAAAATATGCAATGATCTTAAATTGATGTTATGTCAAAAAGACTTAAACTGATGTTATGTCATGGACGCTCATCCTATGTTTTAGTTCATAAAGTGAATCCCATGGTCACCTGTCTTATCAGGATCCATAAACTATATGATTTAATATACAACATTGTACCTTTTGTCATTAGAGATTTCTAAAACGAGACGCAACTAAACAAAAACGTTGATTTTGACAATTTTACACCATTTCTAGTGCTATTTATATAAATTTCCTAATTCTTATGAAAAAACACCATTTTCAACTTCAAATACTCGTACAACTTTTCTAGGAACAAATCATAATAAAAATGTAAATTAATAACGTTTCATCGTTAAGTTGGGTAAAATCGTTTGGTTTTACGACATAAGACAATTTACTGTCTTCTTTGTAATAATTGGACTGTTTTACCCCCAAAGAAACGTAATCGTATATTTGAACTAAAAATGTACTTCTTTTTACAAAATCATAACCAATTAATCGTTTTACAGAGATAATTGAAGATTTTGGCAAATTCGTATAATTTTTAGTTGTTTAAAAATAATTGATATTTTCGTTGAGTTATATAACATTTAATTATAGCTTAAAATGTTGCCAAAATTGTAACATTTTTCATTTGTAGCAATTGCAAATGTTGCATTTGAATGAATTGGCTCTTATAAACAAAGTAACATGCAATTTCCCCCAAAAAATACGGCTGTCATAAGCAATATCACGACTAACGTGTCACATAAATTCGTAACATATTAGTGACTTTATTACATTTTACTGATAGTCATGACATCTTAGTAATTTTATTATATTGAGTGATATTTTTTACGAAATCGTTTTTTCGTCAAAATTTCACATCATTTAAAAAAATGTTGGACATTTGCTCTTTTCGACAAATTTTATGACATACGTTACTTTGATCATTCCTTTGCCATTAGATTGAAATTTGCTCTTTTATCTACAATAAAAAATATTCGTTATCATAGAAAAATAGGCCAGTTTTCACAAAATCTTGACAAATGTAACATTAAAATATGTTTAAACGTTGATTTTGAAATAAACTACAATGTTGTGTCATTTTTAAAAAAATGTGAAAGAAATATTTTTATATAGAATTTATATGAGACATTTGTCATGATATTGTTTATAACAGTCGTATTTTAAGGGGGAAATGCATGTTACTTTGTTTAAAATAGTCAAATTTATTTTATTGTCACTTTTGTAAATGCTACAAATAAGAAATGACACATTTGTGGCCCAATTTTAAGCTAAAATATAGAACTTGTGAACGAATAAGTGATGGTTTTGTTTAACAAAATAGCATATTTTTGTTGAGAGTGCACGTGTCGTTGGGTAAAAGAGACTCTTCCTAACTCAATAAATAGTAAAATCCTCACATATTGCTTAGTTTTGGCAAAATAAAACGTTTTGGTCCAAGTAAACGATGAAACGTTAATTTGTACAACTTTTATTTTTATTTGTTTCCAGAAAGGCAGTATTTGTAATCGAAAATCGATTTTTTTTTCAACAAAAGTAAGAAATTTATACAAATATCACTAGAAATTGTGCGTTTTTATCAAATTCAAAGTTCTTGTAAATATTTGGGAACGAATAAACAAATTTGCGATTATTAATGGATATTACTAGGATTAAAAGAGCAACTCTCCTACAAAAACCCTAATTGTAGTCGAAAATGGACGTATTTCGATTGTATTGTACTCGATTGTAACATAATCATTTAAACATATTCAAATGGCACATTTGTTACAGATTTTGTTAAAATTGCTGATTTTTGTATGAAAACGTATGTTTTTTGAGATAAAAAGGATAACATCGTTGATAAGGTAGGAGAATGGTGAAATTAACACATAATTTTTGTAAAATTAAACAAAAAACGGAAGATTAATAAAATAACCAAAATTTATACGATTTCATCACAATCTCACTTTAATGTAATAATATTACTATAGTTCGGAAATTCTAGGATGAGTCCTGTGACAGCTCACAAATTTGCCCCAATACAACCTTGTAACGATGTTCAGTAATTTTAATTATTTTATTAACTTTAATATAAGCCTCAATTCTAATAAATAGCACGTTATTTAGGTAAATGCATTACATAAGGTTGTATTGGGACAAATTTGTGAGCTGTCACAGGACTCATCCTAAAATTTCCGAACTATTCTATATCATTATTTTGTAAAATGAGCATGAGCTTTAGTTGAAAATTCACATGCATTTGGGTAAAAGACACAATATCTTATAAATACAAAATTTTAATTGTCACGTATTATTATGTAGTTTAGGCAAAATAAAACATTTTGTCCAAGGTAAAAATAAAACTTAATTGGATCAATAGTACAGTCATTTTATAAAATTTGAGTGAAGATTTTAGTAAAATCGTATCAGTTATTTAAAAAAACTCATTTAGTTTATTTGTATAACATTTAAGTTTAAAATTTTCTCATTGTTGCTTTTAGAAACGTCACATTTGAATGAATTTGACCAAAATAACACGCATTATCCATTAAGAATATGATAGTTTAAAAAATATCATGACAAATGCGTCATTTAAATATACAAGATCGTCAATTTTACAAGAAAGAACAATTTTCTTAGTATTATGCTTTTTTTTATCTTCATAAAAACGTCCATTTTCGACTGCAAATTGAGCATTTTTTCTTAAATTCCTGATCATAAAGAAATCGAAAAAAGATTAAGCATAATAGTTTGTAATAATATTTTATTTTCTTAAAATGAAGTACGAGTAGTTGGCTCTTTTTACCGTAAAAACATTAATTTTCAATTACAAATTTGACTATGCGTAACAAAACCATAATAAAAACGTTAAATTCCACCATTTGTAGTGAAATTGTAGAAATTTTCTAGATTTAATGGAAAAACCCCTGCATATTTTACTACAAATACTGCTTTTCTGGGAACAAATCATGAAAAAATGTAATTCAACAACGTTTTATCGTCAAAAACCTTTCATTTTGCGTTTAATGTGTGACAATTATATTGTCTTGTAAAATATTGGCCCTTTTACAAAAAAACAGGTGTATTTTCTATTAAAAATTAGTACTTTGTTAAATAAATGATTTTATACATACGAAAATAAGTGAAGATTTTGACAAATACGTATAATTTTTATTTGAAAATAAAAATATGTATTTTGATTTGAAATTGTTTTCCAATAATTACTACATGCAATTTTATAGAAAAATACGTCAATTTTCACAAAACCATTAGAAATGCGTCATTGAAACATGTGTATTATTTGAGTTGACAAAAAAATACATTTTTGGAAAATTGAAAAATGAAAAAAAAAAATATTTTTTGTTGTTTTTGTGATAAAATTTCTGATAGAACGCTAGAAACATAATTCGTAATGACGAATCTGGTTATTCATAAAAAAATCTATATAAGCTATGATTTTAACAAAAAAATACCATTTCGTTATAGTGTTTTTTTTAATTGCCTAGTTTTATGAAAAAAAATCCTACATTTTCGACTACAAATACAGTTTTTCTGAGAAAAAAATATATTAAAAGTGTACACAATATGCATGTTCCATCGTATACTAGGACATCGTTTTATTTTGCCAAAGCGAACTAATATATGACAATTTTATTGTTTTCTTTGACAAGAGAACTTTCAACTTAATACTCGTATCGGCTTCATTTTTCAATACGAGTATTCTAGTTGCTCGTGACAATTAGCATGTTTTTAACATTTAGTGAAGTTTTCGAAACAATCGTGTTAGTTATTTTTTTTAAATACTCTTTTCGTTAAATTGTATAACACTTTAGCTTAAATTGTGTATTTGACCTTAGGATCTGAAATAGATTCGTTGTTTTGACCAAAGTAACAAGGATTTTTAAATAAAAATACGGAAGTTGAAAACAACGTCATGCCAAATGTGTCATTTACTTACGTAAGAACGTTGATTTTACTAAAAGTACACATGTAAGAAATATGTGTAAGAATTATGCGTTTTTTACTTAAAATCTCATTTTTAAGAAAGAAATGAATTTAATAAATACTTAGCATTCCGTATGACAAAAATGTTTTATTTTGTCAAAACAAAATATATTGGACCATATTTAAGTTTCCTAGCGAAATAATGGCAAAATAATGTACGAGTATTTTGACAAAAACGTACCATTTTTAGTTATTTTAGTAAAATGTTTAATTTTTGAAATGTTTTATTTTCTCAAAACAAAGTAGTTTTTGTACTAAAATTGCTCTAATGACTTCAGAAATATACATTATCAATCACAAATTTTAGTTATTTGTAAAAGTCACGACAAAAGCGCTGATTTTGATTAAAAAAAAACACATCGTTTCGAGTTATTTTTGTAAAAAATTGCTAATTTTCATAGAAAAAATCTTGATTTTGAACTTCAATACTGTTTTTCTTGGAATAAACTTGAATGATAAAAGTGTAATTAAATATTTTTTCATCTTTGATTAGGAAAAAAACTTTTATTGCTGTATTTGTAAAATTTCACAAAGACACGTTGATTTTGAGATGAAATTGTGTCCGTATTCACCATGATAGATGATCAGTGATTTATCTTAAGTGTAATCAAATAACTCATTTATCATGACAAATTAGTTATTTTATTACACTTAAGTGAAGGTTTTGACCAAATTTTGACATTTTTATTAATTAAAAAATAAATAAAGTCAAGATATCTTACAATTATATTGAAATCGTTGAAATGTACCTTAATACCTAGGCTTAAGACTTAATTTTGTAATAATCCATGCTCTGAGAAGAATATGGTATGACAATGTATAACAGAATAGGGAATGAAGGATAAGATATGAATGTGAACTTTAGACTGATGGGTTACTTAGAAAATAGAAGACCATGGTGAGATGGTTTGGGCATGTGGGATGAATGAACGAAGAAATTTGAACGAATCAAATATATAATACAAATGTTATGGAAAACGTTTGAGAGAAAGACCAAGACATACGTGGCCGGATCAAACGAATAGTATTTTAAAAGAAGGGAACGTAGAAAATCATAGAAATATGATTTGTAAGGAAATATTTATGGATATGGATATGTGTCGAGATAGTAAAGTCTAAATTTATGTTTTCTCCGCCTACCCTGACAGGGAAATGGTGGGATAGTATGCATATACTCGTATGTATGTCTATCATATCTAGACGATTGTACGAAGATATTCAAAGTGAACGTTTTAAACTTAAATTTACTGTGTCTCTATAAGACGTTTTTAGCACCTATTTGTTTATTTACTAATTGAAATTAAATACAGCTCTAGCCATGGAGCAACACAATTATTGCGTTTTCACTATTGATTAATTATAACGGGCAACTGTCGTTAGCAAATTGCTATTGACACATATCAACTATCACCTTTTGACGACAATCGATAATATTATATTACACATCCTCAGGCTGAGTAATCAAATACTGTAAAGCGATTAGCAAACGATAAAATCTATCAAAATTTATGCCATAAAAATTATATGTATTCAGTATTTTCTCAGATGATAGAATTGTTAGAACTGTGTATAGCATACAGGAAACAATTGGGGACTATAAAATATATATCAAGCTACATTAATATTGACTAAGATGATAGTCTAAACATGGTTCTATTACCACATGTCTAAACATGGTTCTATTACCACATGTATGGAAAAAGACTGAAAGAAGTTCAAATACATGTTGTAAAATGCGCGCATTAAGAAGAATGTATAAGGAGACAATGTAAGTGACAGAATACGGAATAAAGAGATAGATGCTGATTATGAACTTTAGACTAATGTATAAAGTATGAGGAAGAAGAATATTTTGACGTGATTTGAACATGTAGAACAAATTAATAAAGAAAGACAAATAAAACAATGCAGATAAGTAAGTGGAGGAAGACCTAAGAATATATGGTTGAATTAAGTTAATGATATTTTGAAACAAGGAAATGTAATAGTCAGAGAAATTGTAGATGTTTGAGAAGATGTATATTTATCGATGAGTTAAAAAATGTGTGTCGCGATAGGGAAATTTAGCGCTCTGTCCTTCTAACTTCAACAGGGAGCTGGATGATGTTATTTATGTATTTTAGTCATATATATCTTATACTTGCGCTCTTATAAAATTAGTACCCGCCAGACGAGCTATTTTCTTCATTATATTCCACCGACTTTGGTCAATGTAATTTATAACTCCATGTAACAATAACCGGCTACCACATTTCACATTCAATTGGAAGTGATTTAAATTTATTGTCAGTACACTTCAAGTATTGTAATTCAATAACAGCGGAATATTTTAGATTCTTGTTAACCGATTTTGATTGAATAACAACAGCTTGTGTGTGTATGTTATAACAACAGCTTGTGTGTATGTTATAATAACACAATGTGTAGATTCAATACGGATTTTTTTTTAATCATAAAATAATATTTTTAAAACAATAATAAAATTTCTTTGCAAAGGAAGATGGAAAATACATTTTTTAAATAAAAAACTACTGAACAAATCTTTATATGCCCGTTTCTCTGCTGTAGTAGGTAGAAATGACAAAGCGCCCAACTGTGCTAACTCGATACACATATTTCACCTCCTCCACATCTATACACCTTCTTATACAGTTCCTACGATTTCCTTCTTTTAAAATAGTATTAACTTGATTCTTACTTCTTCCGATTTCCCAACATTCATTCATGATCTTTCTCTTCACATGTTTCATACAATTTACTTTTCAGACTCTGAAATTCATCCTCATTCTCCGCTTATACTACCATGTCATTCACCAAACATATTCGACAATTGTATGATATGCCATGCATTAACCTTTTTTATTTCGTTCACACATGAATCTATGTAAATGTAAAATTATTAGGGACAAATAACAGAGGTCATTTTTTATTTAGCCGTGAACCACTCATACATGAGTGCAACGAACAAGAAGATGTATCCATATTGATCGAGTTATTAGTTGCAGTTATTGCATTCCCATGCATTTATTTAACATATGTGTTTAAAAATATATTGATATATGTGTATTATTTAAAATATCAATGATATTGCCAAGAAGTACAATAGTTTAATCTCTCAAATTATATAATAGTTTACTCTCAAGAAATGCGTGTACTCAGAAGAATACATGGTGTAACAATGTATGACAGAAAAACGAATGAATTGACTAGGGATGCACGTGAACTTAAGACTGGCATTAAGTAAGATAGAAATGTACATCCTGAGGTGGTTAAGGCATGTAGAGCGAATGGTTGAATTAGAGATTTACCAAACAAATATACAGTACAAATGTGACTATGAGTCGCGGTAGAGGAAAATCAAGAAAAGTATGGATGGATGAAGTAAAATATATTTTCAAAATTCAAAGAAATCGTAGGAGTTGTAGGTGTATGGGTATAGATTAGGCAGTTGTAGGTGTATGGGTTTGGTATAGATGTGCATCGGGATAGTAAAGTCTAGTACTCTATTCTCTTTACCTTTCCCGACAGGAAAAGTATATATTTGTTTGTATTATAGGTACTTAAAAAAATACACATTCAAAGCGTTTTGAAACTTAATACTCAATTTAAATATTTCTGATTACCGCTTAATATGTCAAGTAATTGCTTTTTTTATAACTGGTCAAGTAATTGCTTTTTTTTCTTTGCAACTATTAGCCAACACCATACTTCACTTCCAAATTGAACAGGTTTGGATCCGGACCGGCGGTCTATTCCTTACGAGTCTGATAATTCGATAACAATTGATTACTCGCTGTGAACGCCCACACTTTGGCGGACTTGATGGTAGTCAATAATCAAGCACCGCCTATTGACGCCCATGGGTTCGAGTCCCGAGGGGACGTATATCGATTAAAAATATATATAAAATATGGGTGTATGTATTCGGATATTGCATAATCGTTTTTTTTTCTATTATTGAACTTAGAAATGTATGCTAATTATTATTCATGTAATCGATAATATTTCAGATAAATATTTATTTCTTCATGTATATTTGTAGGTCCCTTGGTCAGATAAACCGCTGTTTCCTTCGTTTGTACACTCTATTGGGGGATGTTGAGGTTTTTAGGTCATTTTTTTGTCGATTTGTAACTAAAGTCTCCATGACTATGCCATTTCACATTCAACGGTCTTGCGCTTTTGCAGTCAGTCGAAGCTTGAACTGGCAAAATAGTGAAATTTAATGGGATGAGAGTGATTTAATTGTGGTCATTCGTTAGTAGTCTGCTCTGATCTGCTCATATGGTTTCTTAAAAAAATAATTAACCAGTATAACAACAAAAATAGTCATATAGCAAATAAAGCGTAACAGTGTCGTTGCTTCTCTGCAGTCGATAGTATTGCCAACACGCACGACGACGAATTATTAGTGGCTACTACTGTGTTCTAAAGCCAGATCGATTAATTTACCGAAGAAAATGTTATATCCCGGCCACGTTCGTCAACATCTTAGTATCATCTAGTAAATATGTTGAAGGATACGAAAAGAATGAATGAATGAAAGTCGATTTAGGTAAGTACTCGTATATTAAATATATCAAGCGGGTCAATTTTTAAATGGAAATTTTGAAGCTACTTAAATTCACATTTTAAACAAAAAGACAATTATTTTTTTTCTTTAACAATGGAATTTGGCTATAATTAAAGTTTGACATTTTGCCATGTATTTAATTATATATTTTAATTATCTTTCTAATTAAGTTTTACTCATTATAATCTAGTTTCACAATGATTTTATAACGTCTATTATTAACTCACAATCGCCCATTTGATGTATATCTGAGCAAATGTATAATACGAGTATATCAAAAGTGAATTTCAAAGAGACGAAGATTTAATCAATGTTAAGTTATTCAGTATTTTGTTTCATGCAAAATCTGTTGATCGAATCTTTTATTCTTCAGTAAACATTCAGCGTCTGTTGGCATGAACAATTTCTTGTTTCTCTACCAGCTTTTTTTAATAATTGCCAAACCATCATACCTTTAACAGAACTTCTGTAGTATTCATTTGGCTTCAACAATGGTAGATGTTGCGAAAACGTTGTGGCTACAAACATTATCAAATAGGGTTTTTGATACCGCCCTGATGACGAAGGATGCAATTACACCATTGAAAGGTTGGCCGTCGTTGGAGCTAACTCTACACTGCACCGACTCTGAAAAACATTCTAGACTGATGGAAGACAACCGTGAAAATCTTCGAACGTATTATTGCACATATGGATCAATCTAAGCCCTCTTATTTCAAGACCACTATCGAAGGGATTCTATGTTATATTTGCATATCAGCCGTATCCCTTGCGGGGAAGACAGAGAGAGCCGGGGAAGATTAAAATGAAATTATTAGAGATAAATGTGAACTTAAGGCTGATGTGTTGAGTAAGATGAAGAAAAGCACTTGAAGATGGTTTGAGAATGTAGAACAAATGACTGAAGAAAGGTTAACAAAACAAAGTGCAGATGTGTGTGGAAGGCGTGATAGAGGAAGATTAATAAAAGCATGGTTGAATTATATTTTGAAAGAAGAAAGCGTAGAAAGTCAGAGAACTGTCGAGATAGTAAAGTCTGGCTCTCTGTACTATCTGCCTATTCCGACAGGGAAATGGTGCAATAGTATGTAAAATATTCATTTTGTATACTTAATAATATACATATCCCTAGTTCTACATCATCCACTTACACTATACACGTATGATTCTATTCTAAATAATTATTTAGTCATTGATACTCTTCACATTTATGTGTTATTCTTATTATGTTATGTACCATACCAAGTCCCTCATTTTAAAGACCACCTTTTCTGCCACATTAGTAAATCTGGTTCGTTTCGCTACCCATTCGTTTATCGATTCCATTGTCATATAGTCAGCATTCTTCTTTTGTGTTAACATTAGTTTCTGCATAATCGTGTTTCGAGTCCATACGTGAGAATTCCGAAAATACATTCGTCAAATACGTTTTTCTTAGGTATTGTTCCGGATTTCTATGATTTTGAGATGCAAGACATTTAATGACATGTTGTATAATATTTATATATGATTTATAGAAATAAAATTACTAAAATATTTATGTTTCGTCTTCACTTCTTTTTTTTTTTTGTTTTTTTTTTTAGTAACGACCTTTGTTGCCTAGTTGGTAAAGTGCCTGTATTTCAGCACGTGAGTTATGGATTAGATCCCGTTGATACCAAGGTTTCAAAAGTATACCAGTCGTATTTTATTTAAGGCTTATTTTAACTACTTTCTGGTCGATTGGAAGAGTTCACCATTTGATAATACTTTCGAGAAAGTGTAACAGAAGAAAAAAATACCATATTTTTTACAAGACAGTGTTTGTCTGTAAATTAATTACGTATTTTTAGGTCAAATTAAAACTAAAAATGTCTCAAACCAAATGTTCGTACTCGGTGGTTTTTGTTATTCTAGATCAATGCCTTAATTTGATCGTCATCAGAGGCAATTGTTATTCTAAATCAATGCCTTAATTTGATCGTCATCAGAGGCAATTGTTATTCTAAATCAATGCCTTAATTTCATCGTCATCAGAGGCAATTGTTATTCTAAATCAATGCCTTAATTTGATCGTCATCAGAGGCAATTGTTATTCTAAATCAATGCCTTAATTTGATCGTCATCAGAGGCAATTGTTATTCTAAATCAATGCCTTAATTTGATCGTCATCAGAGGTAATTGTTATTCTAAATCAATGCCTTAATTTGATCGTCATCAAAGGCAATTGTTATTCTAAATCAATGCCTTAATTTGATCGTCATCAGAGGCAATTGTTATTCTAGATCAATGTCTTAATATGATTATCATCAGAGGTAATTGGCCTTCAAGAGTAAACGCTTTCTTAGAGTGTTGTATCACCATTACAGATGTTTTAAATCATATTTGATACACACGATCGCTTACTGCATTGTCACCATACACTGTATATATAATTTTTGGTTTGCGTCATATTTTCTTCCTTTGTGGTAGTAAAAAAAAGCATCCAACACCTAAAGAACATTCAAGCAATTTGGGTCAATAAGGACAGAAAATGCACTAAACTATATGATCTTTTCGAGTTTGAATCTTTGTTCCTAACGAATAACGTGTATATCCGAGAAATATAAAATTACTTTCACGACAACCAAGAAAAACCCGTCTCACAAAGCTCTGTGTTTGTTCTGACAGAGAGCTGACTTTCACAATCCTCTTATTTGTTCGTCAATAGAACTCATACATTTATAAAACTATCCCATATTGACGTATATTTGAAAAAAGGACTGAACCCGCAGTTAACATTTTTTATTGTTTTAATAAAAATATTCGATAACCTTAATCTAACATAGTATAATATATGTGAAAATATCAAGTCAGTAAAATGCGTAAAAAAATATCCTACACAAGCCCATACGACACAGTATAATATTTTTTGGGCTATCTCAAAACAGGTACAATGTGGATTGAGTCCTTTCTGTATATTTCTGTCCATATTATAATTAATATGTTTGAGCTGTACCCGCACTTGAAAAAAACGTGAAACTACCAAATCAAATTCACAAAACAATGAAAAGCATTAATAGTATGAAAGCGTGCATCATGGCGAGTTCTATGAACATAGCCGAAGTAAAATATGTATTCCAAGATAGAATCATGTGAAGATCTGTTCTATATCTACCCGCATTAGGGACATAGCGTGCTGGTAATGATGAGCTGCAGCCGCTCGTGAAATAACGATGATGATTCCAGCGATTTATTATATTTTAGAGGTGCATAACGATCATTTTGCAAAATTGCTAGCGCTTTGGGAGCGATTCATTTCAAAGAAATTGGCTAGTGCATTAATTATTTGGCACCTGGGGTGCCTCCAATTGTTGTCAGGTTACTCTAATAGCGTCATTACTCTGAATCCATTGTGGACCACAAAACTAAGATAATCGTTTTCTAACTTCCTGTCTGATTTTTTTCTGAATTCATAACATAACATTAATATTATAAAATTTTATCTTTTTAAAAATAGATGGCGTTTTAATTTTGAATTGAAAGAAATTCAGTTGTTTATTACATGAGTACTTGAAGCATATTATGTGTCACACTATTGCATTTTGAGTGCCAAGATGTGTATTCATTAGTTGTTTTATTTGAACAATTATTTGCATTGGTCTAAATGAAACCTTATTAAAGTTAGCAACACCTATTGAAAATATTCACTAAATATTCTAACGATTTTAAAACAAATAGGCCGTAAATAATTGAAATTAAGAGTGGTTAGTTAAGTGGCATAAATTTAAACAAGATTTAGATTAGTAAAATGACGTTTGTTCTAATGAGTTAGGTTAGTGAAATTACTAAAAATATACGTACATGCCTTTAAAGTTAGGTTTAATGATGGATAGGTTATGTTAAGTGACATGAATAAGAATATATACGTACCATTAAGGTTTAGGTTAGTTACGGATAGATTATCTTAGTGACGTGACTAAAAATATACATACATACCTGTGAGGTTGAGGTTAGTGATGGATAGGTTATTTTAGTGATTTTAGTTAAGATCTAAAATCCTTCTGTATCTAAACAACGTAATTCTACATAGAAAATGCCTAGAATTTTACTAATTTACAGAATATTCCATCTATTTATTTTTTTGTAATTTGTGATCATTTACAACAATGAATATCGCTCAGATTAACACTATCGGGGACGCTTAGAGTTCATCTGCTTTTGTGTATTTTTTCAATTATTGTGCACATAAATATGTTATATTTATCTACCAAACGATAGATTAACAAACAGCCTTCAATGCATTCCAGAGATATATGAAAATGGTCCAAGCGAATTGATATGAAATCTTTATAAGGACGGAATATTATCTATTTGAACTCAGAAATAATTGATACTAAAAATATCATAATAATTCTCCATTAAAATTATGTTTTTAATCTACTTACTGATTTAAATTAAATCAGGGTTGTCACCTCCATATACGACTACATATTAAAACATAAATATTAATATTGTAGCTTTGAAAAAGTATATAAATTTTTAAGTAAACCTTTGTATAGTAAATTTTAAGAATTTCAAACAATATATATTGAATGTGTTATAATAAATTAGTTTTTCGTACACTCGTAACTAATTTAGAAGAAAGAGAATTACTCGTACATTTTCAAAATAAATGAAATTTTATATACAAGTATTGTGACGACATTCGTGCTATAGTTTTTATTTATTTATTTATTTAACACTTTCATTGCAATACAATCTGGCGGGCTTATTGCCAGGCGGCAATCTCTTCCAACCAACCAGACAAAAGTAAATGAAGCAAGTTACGTGGTCGCATAAATCATTCAAATGACTATCCATCCCCACGAAATCCATAAACATATACGTGAGAACATGCCCACGAACCCCACAAAGACGGACAATCACCCGAACACTATTTTTCATATAAAGTGAGATATCATCAATCAAAAGGAAAGGAAAGGATGGTGGAGAGGAAAGGAAAAGAAAAATCAGGAATGAAACACGTTATTTTACTAACTAGAAATTAAGAGTTTTTTCAGTCGCTTCTTAAAGCATGCCAAGGACGGAGCGAGTCTTATATTGGTTTGTAACTGATTCCAGAGTCTCACTGCATGGACAGTAAAGGACGACGTGAAAAAAGAAGAGCGGTGAACTGGAAAGGCCAATAAACAATCTCTGTTTGAGCGTAGCGCTAATCCATGATTGGAAAGACGCTGAAAATTTTCGGCGAGATAAGAGGGTGCGGCGGGACAGTTAAGGATATTATACAATAGAGACAGTATGTGAATTTGGCGTCTATTTCTAACATTCAACCAGTTCAATGCCTTCTGGTATGAAGTTATATGATCGTACTTTCGTAGGTTGAAAATAAATCTTAGGCACACATTTTGAAGACGCTGTAATTTGTCCAGCTGTTCCTCTGTAACATCCAAGTAACATACGTCCGCATAGTCCAGAATCGGAAAGAGCAGAGATTGTACGAGTAAAATTTTGGTTTTAGTTGGTAGAAATCTTTGCAACACTTTAAGGGAATGAAGGCTGAAGAAGATCCTTCGGCTTACCTCATTTATTTGATCTCGCCATGAGAGAGTGTTATCTATTAGCACTCCTAGGTTTTTAACAGTTTTATGTAATGGTATAATAGAGCCATCAAGTAATATTGGAGGAAGTAAGTCAGTGTTGAATTTACCAAGAAGCTGAGGGCTGCCAATGAGGATCGCTTGAGACTTCTTAGGATTGATGAGTAAGCCATGCTCCGCAGTCCACTCCGAGATCGATTGAAGGTCCGTATTTAAATTGTTCAAAGCCGCGTGAAAGAAATTTGGATCAAAATGAATATATATCTGCAGGTCATCTGCATACAGATGATAAGAACATTTAAGAGACGATGTTATTGGGTTGATGAATATAGAAAAAAGGAGTGGGGAGAGAATTCCACCTTGGGGGACGCCTGCAGAGAGATCAGCCCATTCAGATATACGCTCTTGGTATTTACAGGATTGTTGTCTTCCCTTTAAATAGTTCGAAAACCAGACTATGACCGATTCAGAGAATCGTAATGAACGCATTCGAGCCATAAGCAGATCAAAGTCTACAGTATTGAATGCATTGCTGAAATCTAGTAGACATAACAATGTCAACTGCCTAAAGCTCATTCCACGTCTCACGTCATCCGTGATCTTGACCAGTGCGGTAGTGGTACTATGTCCCGGACGAAATCCTGACTGCAATGGATTAAACAATTCAAATTGATTAAGGTGGGAGTCAATTTGTATATGAACAATTTTTTCAATAATTTTGGATAGTGTGGGCAGAATAGATATGGGCCTAAAATCTTTATATGACGTGGGTGAGTCAACTTTCGGGATCGGAATAATTAGAGCCCTCTTCCATACACTAGGAAAGCTGCTAGTAGACAAAGAAAAATTTATAATATGTGTTATGATAGGAAGAATAGCATCGATAATGAAGGAGATGAATACAATCGAAATATTGTCGTCACCCATCGCTTTTGAGGATATAGTCAAAAGAATACGACGAACCTCACCTACATCAACCTCCGAAAAGTGGAGCTCAGGAACATTGGGTCGAGGCATTACATGAATTTTTCGGAGAGTGTTCTCCTTTGTGGTAATGTCTAAACTGAGTGATGGTGTCGCAAAATGTCTATTAAGGTTATTAACATCTAATGTGAAGTTACCTGAGGTGTCCGAGGATTTGACACCCATCGAGTTCAGAACCTTCCATCTTTTTGCAGGCTGACAGTTTTGAAGGGTGTCAAAATAGTATTTTCTTTTTGCATTCCGACATAATTGTGTACATTTATTGCGAAGTCGTCGAAAAATCTCCCATAGTTGATCATTGGGATTAGATTTGAAGTTTTTTTTCGCTTTGTCACGTCTAGCCATGTTTTTCTTAATGTCGTCAGTCAGCCACGGGGCAGGTCCACGCTTTAAGTGAGTAAGTTTAAGTGGAGCGTGTTTGTCGCAGAGCTCTAGTAAAAACGTGTTGAATAGATTTATTTTACTATCTATATTATCCAATCGTTCGATGGCCGCCCAGTCAACTTCGCTTGCGTCGGAAAATAAGGCGTCCCTATCAACGCGTCCAAAGCTTCTCAGGAATTTTCTCTCTTTTGAGAGTTTCGGAGCGTGGTTGATCAGTGAGATATATATCAAATCATGATGCGAGAAGCCTGGAGCATCAATTTGTCCATGAGTTCGAACTGCAGAGGGAGTTGATAAGTTGCTTGTCTTTCCACCCAGAAGTTGTGGGTTAGAATACTTAGATTTTTCGAAAATGGTTCTAATTTGGTTTTCATTTAAATCTTGTTTAAAATCTTACAGGTTGATTAGAAGAGATTGCCTCATGAAAGTCAATCCGCTAGGTTGTACTGTATACAATGAGAGTATCATACAATATTAAACCGTTACATGACCTAATATTACATATTTAAGTACAACATTATACATATCTTGTTTGATTTTGTACATTTCTTTTCTTATCGTTTTGTTTTTTTTTTATTTTAATACTCAGTGTGTAGGACGTCCAGAATTGTAACAATTACTCTACACGATAACAAACTACGAAGACAAATTATGTTTTCATTGGTTCCTGAACAATTTTGTATTTGCGCACGGGTTGAATTCTAGTTGTAGAGGAATCTTTGTATCTTGGAAGCATGTTCACATGGGATGACCGTGCGGAATGCGATATTGAAAAAAAGAGTAGCAGTAAGCAATGGAATGCATTGTGGGTTATGCAATATGTTAAATAACCGGAGCATTTCAAGAGAAGCAATGCTGGCTGCTCATAATGGAATATTGGTCCCAATTGTTAGGAATATGCGACCGAAACTTGGACGAGGCAATAAATTATGAAAGAAGCTAGAAAATAATGAGGATATCAAGAAAGAATGTGGGTTGAAAAAATATGCAGTGCTAAAGATGAAGAAAGGAGTATTAACATGGTTCGACCTCGTAAAAATACTGAATTATGAAAGATTTGCAAAAAAAATATTTATTCTTGTAGAGTATATGTGTATAAGGTACGAGAAGTTTAGAAATACTTAGAAAAACGTGGCACTACTATATTTATCAAATTATGAAGATGGATAATGGGGTGAATGAAAAGCCTCTATATAATATGGGAGTATAAGTGGCAAGCTCTATGGACATGACAGAAACGAAAGATTTGTGCCAGGATATAATTTAGTGTAGATATGTTTTCTCTGCCTACCACAAAAGGAGCTTGGCTTGATGGTGATAATTATGATTTAAATTTTTAAGCGCATTTTGGATTACTTATCTTCAACAGCGCCTAAATTTCTCTGGAACTCCATTGAGAAGATTGCTTTTTTGTGAAAGGAGCAATAGAATAAAATAATATAGTCAAACTTATTTGAAAGAAGACAAGTAGGAAGGTCAAAGAGAATGTGGAGTTGAAGTGTGGAGAACCTGTGTCAGTGGACGGTTCATCTGGATTGAGCGTGGTCTTCGATTTAGACGTGTAACCCATGTTTGTCTGAGGTTCGGTTTTAGGCAGGTTCTGGTCAGACTTTCAGGTTCTTTTTTGAGAATGATATAATAATTGATGTCCCTACTCCACATCTCCAGCCTTTTATTGTATTCATTGAAACAATAATTTATCTCTTTACTTTATCTGAAAGTTGAACGATAAAAGATAATGACGCTTTTTGTTCAAATGCTAATTCGAGGAAGTTTAAGGATTAAAAATGTTTGGCTTTTTGCCATGCCGGGGAAATTAAACCCTAATCACCCCATAAAAGCCAAGTATTTTTTTACAACACCCCCGAGTGACATTTTGAGATGGTAACGAAATGGCATCCGCTTATCCTCGAACAGCGCTTTTAACTTAGTTTTGCTTTTTGTCCCCCGTCTAAAATGACTCCGTCATTTAAATGATAATCTTAGACAGAATTTGCATATTAAATTCAATTTGTAAAAATATAACTTCAATAAATACAAGCATTCGTCAGACGTATAGAAAGTTTGAGAAAATAAGAATCTAAAGCAGTGTCTGCCAAACTGTGTGCCGCGGCACACTAGTGTGCCGCGAAGGAAGAATTTTGGATATCGCTTTGGAGTCAATATCCTCGATTGGCTACAACACCAATTAAATCTCTGTTGCCGTTTGGATCGTCGTATCTTTGCGAATTTGTTTTTTCAGCGCTAGTGGAAATGAAATAAAAACAAATCCGTGCCACGGAACAAATCCCATTCACCAGTGTGCCGTGAAGTAAAAAAGTTTGGCAGACACTGATCTAAAGCAACAGGGCAAAAAAATGTTTTTAGATTTTAACAATATATTCGACAAACTCTGTGATGTAATCCGAGCCCAGGAGCTGAGGTTCCGATTCCCATTGGCACCTGTAAAATATTTTTACTTGGTTTGGAAGAGGTTGCTGCGTGACAATAAGTCCACTTGGTTGTAGCGTCAATTAATAATATTGCAACTTGTTTAGTCAAACACTGTTTATTCCACTTAATATAACTAATGATGAGGAGAAAACCTTGAAACTGGTAGGATTATACCGTTATATTAAGTGGAATAACCACTGTTTGACTAAACAAGCTACAATGTATTTTAACTTCCACAGTGTTAATGCCTTATCTATGAATAATACATAATCATATTGTGTTTACCAACAATATGATTATATATTTCATAAGAATCGTTGTACTATAGTTTATTATCATATAAGGATATGCAAGCAAAACTTGAACATGGCAAAAAGTAATGCAAGTAAGACAAATATGGTAGAAATTAGAGCATTGCGTAGAATGTGTGGAAAAATAGATGACACAATAAGGATTGAGGATGTTAGGAAAGAAAGCGAATTGAAATATGATTCAGTGCTTAAGATTAAAAAAATAGGCATTGATATGACTCGCCTACATAGAAAGAATGAATGACAAAATATTAAGAAAAAATATATCTACGAGTAGTATAAAAGGTACGCATGTTAAGGAAGACACAGAAAAACGTGGCTGGACCAAAACAAACTCCGCAAGAGGGAAAAGTTGAAAGAAACATTACTAGATGTGTGGACGTGGCTAAAGCGAAATATGTATTCCAGGATAGAATTAAGTGGAGTCTCTCTTCCTACCCCAATAGCGGTAATGTGTATACTGCAGTTAAGACACAATTCCACAGCCGTGTTATTACCACTTGGACTACTGCGGAGGATTGATGAAAGAGGCACTTGACATACTCGTAATTCTAATAAAATATATTTTCTCAAACACGGGTACTAATACTAATGTGTCTACTAACGCAAAAAGTTCACATTGATTGGACATATTATATGCAAAAATATACAACTCAGATCTCCAGACTCCTGAGAAATGTCCTATTTGATGTTGGCTTCTAGCGAACAACAAATTCGAGAACAGCAGTCGTGCAGTATTGTAATAAGCTGCTTACTGTCTGTCTTGTTGTTCTTTCAAGTCTCGACTTAAAATGAAATCATTTAACTAAGCAAGGCTAAAAAATTAAGTTTCACAATAAAGTTCGTTCCAGTCCGGAGTTACAATAGAGACCATATACACGTTCATCGCAATAGTTTGAAGATGGAAAACGGAAGCTTTTATAAGATTTATTTTGTTAAGAACTTATCGAAGTATTCTTTGGTTTAAGATACACGTGTTAACATATGTTACTTTTGTATGAAAAGTCATTCTTATGCAAGCCAATTTGAAATATATATACTCTATTGCATACACATATAATAGTGTAAGGAGCTTCAGTACTTGCAGCTTGCCTGCGTCTTCTTTCACCTTTGAGTCTCTGATAATTAGAAACACTTTAATGCCGTTTGGATTGATCTACTGATGTTTGTTTTCAGTTGTGCTGATTATTTGTGTTTTTGAGCGTGTCATCAAGAACGCCTTTTTATCTCTAGCGCTACTCACCGTGTTTTCTTCTGACCTCCATCAGCTCACTAAAGGGGATATTTCTTGAGAGTCGGGAGTCATGCATACGAATTATGTAAATTTGTCTAGGCATGTGTGAAATGTGTTTTTAAGACTGAATTAACCATCTTTTGTTTTTTTTTTTAACATTTACGATATTATCTGAATAACGATCGATGAACCAAACAAATGGATCACACCTATGATTGATAAGCCAAGTGAAGGCATGTAATAGTAATAAAGTTGAAAGGATAAATTAGGATTCGTGATCAGATGATGTCAGACAAGTGATATTTACTGACATGATTATCTCGATCCATCTTTTACCATAGCATATCTCTAATCGCACCAGTGTCTTCTTTCGGAGTGTTAGATCAAGTTAGCCAAGACATGAAATCTATACTAATGATTCTAAAAATTATATTGCATAGAGATTACTATTATAATCTTCTCATGGTACCGTTTCAGCATGCTAGGACTGGCGTAGCGGATGTATTCAAGTGTACTCGGGAAACAAAATTGTCTTTGACCTCATTAATCGTACCTTCGGGTTATAAGGTCACTGGAGAACGCACCATGAAACTCGTAGTTTATAGTGGTGTGTATTAGCAATACTATCGCGTATGAATATGTAACATCACTCGTACATGTCTAACGCATGAGATTTTTTTTGACCAGACTTGGAACCTTTTTTTAATCATATTTCCGGTACCATACGTAATCGAACCCAAAACTCTAGTGGAAATATAGTGACTTAATAACTAGACCACAGAGGTCGAACTTTTTTTTTTTAAATTTATCTCTAATGAATGGAAATAGTTGAAGGTCCATGGTAAACATCCAGTTAATTATTTAAAATTTAATCCAATAAAAATAGTTCAAAAGTTAACTTGGATTATTCTTAATTTTCTTGAATCACTATAGTTCGGAAATTCTAGGATGAGTCCTGTGACAGCTCACAAATTTGCCCCAATACAACCTTGTAACGATGTTCACTAATTTTAATTATTTTATCAACTTTAATATAAGCCTCAATTCTAATAAATAACAAGTTATTTAGGTAAATACATTACATAAGGTTGTATTGGGGTAAATTTGTAAGCTGTCACAGGACTCATCCTAGAATTTCCGAACTATAATGCAAAGGTTCGTTAGACTAGAGCAATTATCTTCTTAGTCATGTCGCTCATGACTGAGCATCTTGATTCCCTAATGATCTGGAACTGAACGAATGATTCGTCTCTCCTCCTTCCGGTCCTGAGTCATGATGATTACAGGATTCAATGAGAAACTAGTTATCTTTTTAATTTGATTTATCCAGTAAAACACGAAATCAACCAACATTTTTTGTTCCTCGAATATAATTAATTCTTTGTTTTATTGATGTTCGTTAAGGTGGTTTGGTCTGCTTCGGTATCGGGCTCGCCTCTCTTCTGAAACATAGACTCTCAACTATATCTCCATATTTTTTAAGATCTTTCGGGGAACGATTTCCGGTTAGTTTCCCGTTCACTCTTTCAACATTCGAATATAATTATTTACTTCTTTGCCTCACACCTTAAAAACTTGTTGCATCTAATACATTTCCCGGTAGTATATATTCTTCATCTTCTTTAAAGTACTTCTCTTCGGAAGTGGAAGGTCGTCATGATTATCTTGACTTTAGAGGCAGCAGCTCTAAACAAAAATATGGCACCACAGTGAAACCACTTGCGTAAGTTTTTTTAATCTGATGAGTATAAATTACCAGTAATTAATCGAATTTGAAATATTGTCAACTTGATACAATAATTTGATGATTTTTTAAGAAAGACATGTAGCAAAAAAGTGATGATTTTAACTGGAGAAATGAAAATTAGACTTCTTAAAAACTAGTTGTACAGGGATATTTGTATTTTAGTATATTTGTCGAAGATATACGGAAAACATAAAAGCGACGATTACGGTGAAAAACCAATTGTTATTTTACAGTGTTAAGAAAATATCATTGTAAGTTTCCAGAGATAAAAATCCAGATTAACGAGCAGCAAAAAACCGAGACAAAAAGTAGTAAAAATATAATGTAGAATAAAATACAAACATGTGTTTATTTATTTATTAAGTGCAGTGAACACTATTTTATCGATCATTAAAAATAGTTACAGTAAAAAAAAATTGAGTATGCAGAAATACAAAATCAACGTGTCACAAAAAGTATAAACATTAACACGACTCCTGCATACATTATATCAAAAAATAATACGTACATACAACCTACCATAGAAATAATACAAACATAAGACAGGCCAGGGCTCAGGTAAATCTAGGTAATCGTAACACACAAATAATAATTTTAAAAAATTTAAAAGAAAAATATATTCGCATAATGCGTCCACTATACCTACGTGTATAAAAAAATACATTGAAATTTTAACCTACGAGTATATTTGCGAAATCTTGGAAAATTTGAGAGAAAAAATCAACGAGTATCACTCCGTCGCACTGGCTTTATAGTTCAAATAAACAAAACGCTCCCTGAGAAAACTTTTAGAGGTATTAAAGCTGTCTCTAAATATGATCGCAACTACGGCACTCATTACCCGATCAATGGTATCTAACTAAGTACGGGTGAACTCGAATCATATTTAGATCTACTTATCGAAATAGTAAAAATATTTCATTGGAATATATCTTCCTAACCTTTCATGCAACAATTGGCCGTAAGGTGAGAAATTATTTTTTGGTGGGTTGAAAGAGATTGCCGAATGACAATACTAAGTCACTGTTATATATTTATGTTAAAAGTATTTAGCAAAAATATAAAAGGATATCAATTTTTTTATCATGGATTGTAATCTAATATAAAAGTCAATAAATCTTTATTAATCGTCCTGTTCATTATTTTAATTAAAAAAATCTTCATATCTCATTTACAATCGAATTGGATTTAACATTTTTAATTTCTGTATGTTGACGATTAGCAAATGAAAGGGAAAGCGTTTGCAGCTGTGAAATACAACATTTGCGAGGATTTACATTATCATCTGTGCATCCGGAATGAACAGATATTTGCAAAAGCGACGTATTTCAAGGAAAGCCATGCAGAACCTTTTCTAAACTTATTTGAATGTAATTATTTGTTTTTTTACAATTCATTTTATTTCAGTTAAATGTCAAAGCGGTTTATCCCAATCAATCAGCATCTGATTTATAATTATTATCGGTATACAAATGAAAAAGATGTTAGAAAAAAGTAACCAAAAATTTAATAAAAGAGAAATCTCAAGCAAAAAAGGGAATTGTGATGGGAATTATATCATGGATTGGGAGATTAATATAACATATTTAAAAAAAATATTAATTAGGAAGATACACGTTTTTTATTGAGTCAGAAAGATCGTTTCAAAGTTGTGGTGACTAAACCACAAAACATGATGTATAATGCTTAGTATACAAAGAGTTCTACCGATCAAATGGATCATAACAGCTTAGATTATTTGACACTCCATATAGCGTTGATAGGAGATTTTTCCGCTAACTTATTTTAAAGCATTCACGTCTGGCATGAATGTTGGATTTAACATATAACATATTTTTTAGATAAAAAGTAAACCGAACACAAATATTTGGACCTCTTATATCTAACCAACAACGCCTCTCTAGTATTGAGGTAACAAATATCCCTGTAGTCAATTAAAGGCAAAATGAGGCTATATGCTACTAAAATTCTGCTTTGGATAGGGATAAAAATATTAAATGTATTAAGATAATTAACTTGCACAAATAATTAAAATTATTACACATTTTGAACTGATTTCATGAAGTGTTTTATTAAATTGGAGGTAGCGGTTTTTTATTGTTGCGACCCCAAAGACTCCCATGTTCACATTATTGAAGCATTAAACAAAATTCAAAGAGTTTTTCTCATCTAACATGTGCAAGCTATAGAAAGTTGTACACAATGAAAAAATGTATAAAACTATAGAAAGTATAGAAAGTTGTACATAATAAGAAACCTGTTTTTCACTTTTTCAGTGAATGTCACAACGATGTCAAAGCTGGAAAAATACTAAAGAGCAGAACCACCATTATCACGAAAACACGTCTAGTTAAGTTTTCGCAATATTTATGTACTATATGTTATATAGTGCGAAGACTTGGACTCTGAGCCAACGAGAGACGTAGAATAGGTGAATTTTAAATGCAGTGCTGGAGAAGGATGTTACGATTTCCATGGACAGTAAGGCGAACTCACACCTGTATTCTCGAAGAACTGAGAATCACCGACAGATTGTCAATGATATATCAAGATTATGATTCTTTGAGCACATACTCGTGGCCAAGGAGACAATTTGGAGAAGGACTTGTGGTCACTGGAAACATGGAAGGACGACGTACAATATGAAGAGACCAAGTGAAAGATGCAACGGGACTTTCCTTAACTGCCCTTCGAACCGCGGAGCGCAGAGATGTATGGAGAGGAGTCGTCAAGGGCTATCATGGGAGTAACAATACTCAGTCATAATGTACAGCGAATGTAAGAAAAATATATTTTTTTTAAATTATGGCACGCGGGCCGCAGGTGCGTTATGTATGCATACGTACAAGCTCAATATAGATGAGAGTATATCCTTTTTATGGTCCATATCTCCAGCGGCATCTCGCCAGTCTCAAAGGATCGAAGATAAAGGGCGTCCATAAATTACGTTACCATTTGCAATATTACACGAAATCAAAGACATGTTTGTGTAACACGTTTTATAGCTTTTGTGCTAATTATTAAAAATATACAGTGGACTCTCGATTACCCGGGATATTAAGGGGCCAAATGACCCAGATAAAAAAAACAGGATAGTCTCCGCCAGTAAAAATAAATTAAAAAATAAACAAAAAAATATATAGTGTCGCCATCTATTCTAAAGTCAATTCAATGTGAAAGAGAAGCTATGCCGTGGAGTTCATGTTTCTTTCTTCCTTTCTCCTCTTTAAGTGAGTGAGCCGTTATATACCAGCAAACTCACCAACCACACCGCCGAATTAGATCCGATGGAACACCAGAGTGAAGATCGGAGCACATCGGCATGTTTTTTTTCTGTTTTGTTTTAAAGAATAGGTATGACGGAAGTCATATGCTAGGTATCCCGATACCTTGAATACTAGGCAGAAAAATGGCCTAGTATTCGGGGTCATATTACCACGCAGTCATATATGTATACGAAGAGGTTTTTTTTAATATACTGTTTTTTTAATTTTATATTTTAAAATACATCTGTTTTATATTTCCACAGCGTTATCAAAGAATGAAGTGTTTATTATTATTTTTATTGGTTTATTATCATTTAGTATTTGTGGTTTTTAAGATGATCAATTAGATTTTTGGTATTTCACCTCAATCTAAAATAAGTCAGCAAATATGTTTATTTTTTCCCTCTGTTTGCTTTTCGGCAAATGGTCTGTTGATCCAAATAATAGAGCAGGGTTTCAACATTAGTCAAAGTGGCACTGTGCTGCACTTTATCTTATGTGAAGGTAGTTTCTTCTTTATTTGTTTAATCAGTAGCTGCAGATTTATTAGCAGTTGCACACGTTGCACAATATCTTCATAATTTAAAACTTCATATCCAGGCCAATTAAAATCAGTATTTACGAGATCGCGGATTTTAGAATTATTTACTGTACCAGTTGATCCACAACCCGGTTTATGTGACCCCGAATAATCGAGATAATTGAGATTATTGATAAAGAAAATTTTAAAAGGTGGACTCATCATTTTTATATCTCAAAAAATAAATGCAGCCTCTAGAAGGAAAGGAATATTTTTCACGGATAATAAATGTTAAGTGGGAAGGAAAGGTGTTTATTCTGGCTAGTAACATTTACATAGTATATAAATTATAAATGCAGGCTACCCTTCACAATCAAATAAGTTTGTTGATCCTTCTTTTGGTTGTGTATTTATTAACTTTCTGCTTGCATCCACCCAGTACAAATCGAACCTGAGATTGAAACGTCAGTAATATTGTCGCGTATGAAGGCAACATCAATTACGAACGCAAAATTTATACTCAAGAAACGAATCCGTTATGAGATTCACAAATCAACGAGTTTGCTTTCAAATTATTTAAATTCCGCGTTTTTCGTTGAGATTTTTTCCAACTCTGTTCAGATGGTCGCGCGTGAATGCGCGTTGCACAAATCGCTGGAATACGCGCGCAAAAAGATTCATAATGCTCATATTCCAGGGATTTGTGCAACGCGCGTTCACGCGCGACCATCTGAGCTTAGCCAAAGGCAACGCCAGTGTACAAAATTATACTTGCAAAAAGGACTTAACCCACATTTTACTTGTTCTGAGATAATTGAGGAAACGTGTCGCCACTTTGTATTTAATTGTATGGAAATACGGTTTTCTAGACAGAAATTCACAAATATTTTGATAATTGGATATAGTTTACCTACATATATGGACATAATATATAAAAACAAATATGATTTATTTCACACAAATTTTATTTAAAATATAAAATAAGCATACATTAATGATGTACGCGTAAACTATACCAAGTCAGTAAAATGTGTATTTCATGGTTATACTCGTATTTATCCAATCTTATTTTTTTTTATTCCATACAAAACACGCTATTTTTCTTCAAATATTTCAAAACAGGTAAAAACCTTTTTTTGTTTGATCCTTTTTACATATGCACGTCAATATTTTCATTTATAAGTCATAATGTCTACCATTATGAACCTTTATTTATACTCAAAACAGATTTATCCCGATTGGCTAATACTTCTCTCGGTACCAATAAAATGAATTCGCGTCCCGCTGTCTCCGCTTATCCTCGATCTGCGCTCCGCATCCAGCATCACGTTTCGCTGATGTTTTTTGCCCCATCATCGGGCGCGTGTTGCACGCTAACTCTGTTCGTAGAAATGTTATCTACATACAGAGGCAGATCTAGCATTTAACAACAACACAACTTTTTTAATTAAAAAAATTGTCCCGATGGGATTTTTTCAATACAGGTATTTGAACATGTTTACTTTTGTTTGGTTGAAATAAATAGCCACACAATAAGCCAGCCAAATTGTATTGTATTAAACGTAAGTAGAATACAATAAAACATTGATTTTATTGTATCAAATACTTCGTCTGATCAGTGATATTAGAACATGTTTAATTTTCTTTATCTTACTAAAAATATCTATTTCATTCATACATGTCGTCTGCGTTCTGCTCTTCTTTCATTCATTGGTCCTTTACGTATTTTTTTAGTGCACAATATTACTTTTACACACATTTTACAAACTCAAAGCTTTATTTCTATAAGTTAAGGTGGGTACTAATACACTATTATGTATAGCGCCATAACTTAATAAAAAAACTCCAATACTGCTTATGTCATTATGTAACAACATTTCTCTCATATAAATTAAAGAAACCTTTTTAGTCAGCTTTGCAACTATTCAGAGGAAAAATATTCCTTACCCTAGTGGCAATCACTTCAAAAGAGTATGCCCGACCTACTTCAACAAGACTGGTAACACTTTGAGACTCAAGAAAATAGATTTGACCCGTGACATAATTAACATTAATATTTATCTCGTAAGGAGCCCTTGTCTGATAAAGCTTATCAAATAGCTTATGCTAATTAAACACTTTAGATTTAAGTTCCCATCCAACGCTACTTACACTAGAAAATGTAACTCTTTCATGTTTTCAGAAAATACTACCGTAATAGCAGAATATAATTTTTAATTATATTATAATTCAATCAAGAATATACGATGTGTTTAATACTTCCATTTCAGCCCTGCCTGCAGTTTCATGTATCAGGCGGCCGCACTTCTAAGACATGTGCTTGATTCGTGTGAATGCAACATAGTTACAATCAGAATCGATAATAGCTCAAAGAAAAAAATATAAAGCTAATATTTTTTCAAATTTATACAGCCTATTAGCCTAAGTTCACATCACGCTATTAATAAGAAAAGCTTGAGATATTTATAAAAACGGACAGCGAATGCGGAATTATTTGCAATTATGATAGTATGTAATTTAATGGAACTCAATATGCAATTTTGCAGCATCTACCTATATGTAAGAATGAGAATCATAAATATTCTTATCAATCTATATTATAGCGTAATTACGCTATTAAATTGAGTTGCTTCTTCTTTCTTAACACATAAATACCATAAAACAGGGGTAATAAAACACGATACGTATTGATATAAATGAAAAATAAATAAAACTCACTGAATGCGTCGCAGCTTTGAGTTAATTAAACGTTATTGTTTTTATGCATGTTTATGTATTAATTACGCGAGTAAAAATTTACTCCCTTAGAACTGGTACTGAGCTAATGAAATGGCGAATATTATCAAATAAACGGATAACATTGTCTTATAAACAAATTTATAATTATATATAATGACTTGAACTGAACTATATATTATGACCCTCATGTCCTAGATGAGAGACAATTTACTTCCACCCGGGGGTTATTGGTTTGATTTCCGATAGTATGCAAAAATAACAAAATAAAAATGCCCCAATTTGGTAAAAAAAGTTCGTCTTGTTACAATACAGACACCTACCGAAAGCAAGTGTTGTAGGCTCTCCGTCTGCAAGAGTATCGATAACATGTGCAAAAACGGGGCGTAGTTCTAAACTCGAAGGCTCGATTACAGGGGTTGAAAATATGTTGTTTCCTAGACCCACTCTTTTATAGGGCCAAATAACTAATTCGGATACGTTGAGAGGTTATCTGACGAAAGAAAAAAAAATGGTTTGGACATGTGGAGATAATTAAGAATGACAGAATGATTAAGCTAATATACAAATCAAAAGTACTAAGTGTGTGTAGACGAGGTAAACCGAGGAAAATGCAACTGGACATTTGTTCAATTGGGAACCAGATTTTGAAAATAGATAAAGTGAATCATATAATATTGTGCATAACGAGATATATGAATGTGGAGGAGGCGAATTTGGTGTACTTAAAAATAATATATTGGAAGATCTGTTCTCTTAGCTTACCCCACAAGGGACGTGACGTGATAACATGTGTTGCTCTTCCGATGCAGATCGCTCTCGAGTAAAAGAAAAGCTCGTAGATTTTTATAGACACCTTTAGGTGTGCAATACGTGTTCATCAAAGTCAAGGTAGCAACCAAAAAACAAAATAATATATATGCGAATTAGTAGCCATAAAACTAAGCGAATTTCTGATAGAGGAGAAAAAAATCCAGGACTTTTCATTGATTCGTTTTCATTTGTTTGTGCTTCCGCAATCGTTGACCCTATCGCATAGAACTGACATTATGTGGAGTACCAAAGGTCTAAACACAAGATGATACTCTTTGAGAGCGTATAATTGTATATAAGATGCGCTCTACAAGTGACTTAGTCAGATTGATTCGTAAATGGAGATTAAGTTGAGAAGATCGAAAAGAGAATTGACTATTTTGACACTTACGAGTATAAATAATATGCTCACCGAAATTGAATTCCATGTGCAGAATGATCCAAAAACTGTGTTATCTTTTTAGATTAAGAAATTTATAAAATCCTAGCTTTATTAAGAAGGTTTAAGCTGCAACTATGTACAAAGAAACAACATAATCAACGATCATAAAATATTTTTTAACTCTAAAATCTTTAATACATGTTTAACTGATAAGAACAAATTTTCGCTTAAATTTTGTTAAATACATAAGCTAGAAACTCCGCCACTGGCCACTCTGTAGCCCAACCCCGTATTGGTATACACTTCTCTTCAGTCATATTTTGAACTTCTCAACTAGCGTTCCTCGTTTCATGCTGATCTTCCGTTATATAATTTGATGTCTGAATAACATTCCATGCTTCACTAGACATCTATTCTAATGACACTTGCGTTACATTGATGTTTGAGGCTTTCATTGGTACTCTGAAAAAAAAAGAAACATCGAATAATGATGAGAAGTAAAAATATGTTAATTAGAAACATAGTTATAATACGACTATGTAAAACAATACTTTGGGTTAACCATCGGCTCGCCGTAGGTATACCCAAACTATTGGACTACCCAATTTATCTTTGGACGTGGAAGTTTTAATGGCAAACTCTTGAATCTTGTCCCTTCGCCCTGTTGCAATGTGGCCATCTGGTTCAATCCATAGAGCATATTCTGTGGTACTGCGATGAAAATTGTGTCAGTAATTTCCTAAGGTAACTCCTCTTAGCCTTACATCGGTTTATCTTCGGACCGATTGGCTACTCCGATCTAGTGGCGACAAAGAATAGTTTTATGCATTTGAAATTTTCTGTGAAAATACTGGCAACTTGCTGGGCTGTTTAAATTCAGATTTTAAGCCACTTTATAGGGTAAAAAATATGTGCTGCGAGTAATTTTCCTTTTCCCGTGATGTCAAATCATAAGTCCTTCGTCACCACGATTCTTTTCACACCCAATTGTGTCGCCACCGGTAAAGGAGTCCCTTTGGGTAGTTCCGTCTTCGTCGCTATGTGACGTCGCGCTCATAAAAAAAATAAAGAAAATTTCATTCTTCTAGTGTAGATCGCGCTGGATGGAGACTTATTTTGTTTCCCATAACAGCGTAGATGGAGGTAGAATTGAACTGAACTAACTATATAAGATAATAAAAATAGAAAACTACCCTTACTGAGTGTTGTTTTAATAGTCATTATATGATTAGGTAAGCATTATATATTCGAGTGTTGTAATGTTATTGCATAAATATTTAAAAAAAATGTATAGTAGTAAAAAAACACGTTCAAAATACTTACATCTTTCAAAGATTGTCATGAATGTATAATGTTTGCCTGTATGGCAGACATTTGCCAGTAGGAAAATTTTAATAAATTAATTTATAAAATTGTAGTTGTAGATTTTTTTCTCATTAAACGACCCTTCTTGAAATTTTTAATTTGATAAACGTAAATATACAGAAACATTTTTTTTTTACTAAATTTGATATGATAATCTACATAAAATACAATATAAACAATATCATAAAATTCGATAGAAATGCTACTTCGGTGTTTTTTCTTACTGGCAAAACCGAGTGTACACCACTACTTACTTCGTTTTGCGTAAAATGTAAATATTTTACAAATATAAGATTATTTCAAGCAATTACTTTGTGATGAAAATAATAAATGGCGCTGTTAAGATTTTATCCCGTCCACTGTTCATTGCCCTTGTTTCGCTTTATTTTTTCAATTATAGACATTGTCGACTTTACATTTCACTGCATTTTTTATTTTTTTTTTGCAATCTTTGTGTCGAATTATTGAACCATTATTACTTTTAAAGTATTGTTGTATCTTTCTGTTATTTAAAGATTATTTTTTTTTTATTAATTTTAAGCGATTAGATATTTTTAGTATTGAATATATTCTTATTATGTAAAAGAAACTGTTGTGTCGTGAATCAAATAAATAAACAAATAGATTTATGGTGTAAAACCAACAAATTGCACATAAAATTAGGCTATTGACCAAGAGATGCAGCAGACTACAATCAAGATAATCCTCTCCAGCCTTGACTCAACAATTTTGTCACAACCTAGGATCAATAGCTGCATATGAGTCAACTTCAATAATTAGCTTGAGTAGACTATGTTCATATAGTAGAACACCTAAGAATAAAAATGTGTCGAAGTCTATGCCTATTGGTCAGGCCAGGTAATGAACAACCTATATGATAGGCACGGAATTTAGACAGACTAGAAACTAAAGGCGCTAGAATATAAAACATGGAAAGGCATCATCATGAAAGTTTCAATTAAACGACAGTTGTAGAATAAATTGAAAAGTAAAGGTGCCTTGGGTTTTGTTGAAATAATCCAAGATTTGGGTTGAATGTAATATTTATCTCCACCAAAAGGTAATAAATTCACCTAATTAATCGAATACATACTTCGACGAGCACATTTAATGCAATACTGTCACAGGTTGAATTGACATCGTTTATATTTAGTTCAATTGATTTTTTCTTATGTTGTTGGAATGTTTTCTTTAATTAAAGGTATATATTGTAAGATGTAATTTACTTTTCTGTATTAACATTAAATATAAAGAACATTTCATTAAAATTCTTAGTAAATATATTATTTTTAAAACATGAATAGATTCAATCAAAATCTACAGCTGATCATATTTCAGCTTTACATGAATCAAGAGGTGTGAAGATTTCTCATTATAAAGAGTTACGTCTAGTAATAAATGTTCTTGAGTAATTTAACTAACCAACCAAGTCAAACACCTCATTTTAAATGTCTTCGTCTTCCAAGAATTATCAGATGTGCACCATCTTCAAAAACGTTCATAAGTGAGTTGAAAAAATATTCCATGGCTTAAAATGCCCCCTTTTTCCTTTATCTCCCTTCCTTATCCTTAAAGAAATTGCTTGCTTATAGTTCTACCATTATTATTTAGGGATTATATTTTTACTTGAAAACGACGGGGCGTATTGAAAGAAATTGCTGTATCGTAATACGCCCGTCAGATATTCACAAAAGCTTAGTTTATGAGACGCTTTAATACCAACCGGGGGTTCGATTCTCGATGATACCCAAAAAAAATAAGAAAGGGTTACATTATGATAAAAGAGTTCGTCGAGTAACAATACTCCCACACGCCAAGTACGTGTGCAAGTGTTGTTGTATTTTAAAGAGCGACAGTATCACCAACATGTGCAATGATGAATCGCGAGTTTCGTGCCTACTCCAGTGGTTCTAAGCTCGAAGGCTCATTTCCTGTAGCTGAAGACAATATTGTCTCCCGACTACGTTCTTTCAATATGTCGGCGATGCCAGTTCGGAATTGTTGAGTTGGTACCATGCGAATGAATGAATGAAAAACATCGTCCTGATATACTGACATATATTGTTAATGCAACAATGGGTTAAGCATATATTGTGCGTTATGCAGTCAGGAATGACATCAGTATACCTAAAACCATGATAAGAACGCTCTTTTTTTATTGCGAGGAATCGCGTTATCTCAATGTAAAAAAATACATATTTTCCCTAAATTACATAATTGAGTATGAATTTACTCGTATGTGACGACCTCTGTTTCCTAATTGATGTCTCTTCACGTTCGGTTGTATTACCATCAGGTGCAATTATGATATTAAAATAAACTCAGTCGTTATGATTAATTATGAACCGCGAGTTACGTACATACTACAGTGGTTCTATACTCGAAAGCGCATTTACTGAAGTCCAAGACAATATTATATCCCAGCCACGCTCTTAAATATGTCCAAATCACCAATGCGGATGTGTTGAAGAGTACGAGAACCATACGAAAGAAAGTAAAAATAAACAATTTAAACTTGTGACAGACTTGCATTAAAGGTGCGATATAAACTTTTAAAAGTAAGAATGCACTAAGCCAGATTAAGATAAAAGGATTCTTCAGTAACACTATTACAATAGGGAGGTAAAGTAAAGAACGATACAATGTAAAGTATTATACATACATACAAACAACAGTCTTGTCTAAATAAAAATGAATTCACTTTCCGTCCAATTTTCAAAGAAAAACGTTCAAGGAAGGCGGACACTAGAATCTTCTATATTCTCTTACATCGCAGCTGATGGCTAGGGTATAAATCTTTGCACAAATAATAAAGTTGCCCCAAGTCTAGTATTTGTTTAGGACTATGCTATTGGGGCTAGTCTTTGTCCGAAGAAGTAGACAATCTTTTGAGAAGCGGTGAAATTTGTCGAGTTTAACGAACAATGCAAATGGGTGTATCTTTAAAAAAGGAAACCAAACTCAAATTTTACCTGTTACGAGATAAACAAAAAAAACATTGCATCGCTTTGTATGGGTTTATATCTCCTTGATGCGGCTTATCCAGTTTGTCTGACTTTGGCACTCACTTTTCAGATTTTTTTTTGTTTATCAAAGGTTTCTTCTTTAACCTCATTCCTCTTGAAGAAAGTCTCGATGGAGGAGGTAGAAACCTATAGGAGAGGATTAATGTAATAAGTGGAACGACCAAGTAATTTATGCACAAAACAGTTCCTCAACTGTCTCGTTACCTGTTCATTCGAAGGATACTGCGTAACAAAGACAAGAGTTTTCTACTGATTCCGCATCGCCTCTCGCTTTGCTTTTTGTAATTTTTATCCCCAAAAATACATGACCCAGATAGGCTAACCTAATAGGAATCAAATAGAATATTTTTCAAGACGAACTTGAAATGTGAAATATGCATTTTACTGGCTTAATTATTTTACACACATTAGATTCAAGTATATTTATTTTATATTTGAAGAAACAGACAAATATAGTGCTGTGGGTTGGCTGATAGTCAAGTTAAATTTGATTTCATTGTAGCCCGTCAGACTTTTTTTACATAAATTATAGGTAAATAAATATACCTTCTAAATATATACATGGTGACTATTGACGAAGGTGACAAATGGAATGAATCCAGGCAAATAAAATATTTGTAAAATCTATTAAGATGATGGTCCACAACATGTGCCAACTTTGATGTATGGAAGAGAAACATGGACGTGGAAAATGACTGATCGAAGCTAAATAAATGCTTCAAAAATGTGTGCATTGAGAAGAATATATGGGGTGATAATATATGTGTATGACAAAATATGAAATGAAATGATAAGAAATGAATATGAACTTAAGGCTGAAGTGTAGAGAAAGAAGAAGAAAAGCGATCTTAGATGTTTAGGGCTCGTGGAATGAATTAATAAAGAAATATTAACAAAACAAATATATAATTCAAAGTTGAGTGGAAGATGTGTGAGAGGAAGATATAGGAAAGTATGGTTAGATCAAGTGAATGATACTTCAAAAGCAGGAAACGCAAAAAGTAGAATTCGTAGAACTTGTATGAGAAGGTGTATGGATGATATATTTCAAGGTAGGAAAGGCTTGTGCTCTTTCTTCTTTGCCTATCCCGATAGGGAGATAACGTGATGGTACGCATGTATATTAAAGAAGTTAGAAGTTATTAAAAACTCAACTTTTTGTATACGAGTATAACTCCGCGCAGCTCCACCTCGGTTTCAGCTCAAATATGTATGTTATATAAATCATTTCCAATGTACCTTTGTGTAATTAGATACACTAAAATCACGTTCCGCCCACAGTCCTAACTTTATTATAAATTGACCAATTAGTTATGTGGCCAAGTATTATTTTACTAAACTTAGATTTTATTTTTCATTATACTCCTATTTCGTAAGAGTTAAAAATTGATAAAATATTCATAAAGCTTGTTTGCTTCCTATAATTTCATTTTATATGCTGCATCAAGTATATGTTATGATGTATATTGTAGTATCTTCTTCGACTATTTCACGGATGATTACATTAACAAATGAAACTAACAAATTATCAGTAATTCATAACTAGCGACAGATCTTTCATCATACAATGACATTGTTAAACTGTAGGTGAAGCTTTGAAAAGAGGCCATATACGAGTATGTGCCAAAAACTATTTAAAATTAATACCTTGTATTTTTTTTCTACCTAAGTTGTTAGAATCAATTGCAGATAGGAATTCTGTATGAAATCAGCTTTAGAGGATTTGAAGTTAATTGTTAATAAATGAGCTATCAATAATTTAATAAGAAAGATATGGAACTATCAAAAGTGTATGATTTGATATTCCCCATAAATGTTATATGAATATCGACAGCGTCAATAAAATACCAAATAGGTACGGGATATATTTTCAATACAGCGAATGAATGAAGAGTCTCATAACAAATGTATGTACGAGTACATAGCAAATGTATGTGAAAAGCATGCTAGAGTAAGACCAAGAAAATTATGATTGTATCGAGTGAATTATATTTTGAAATAAATAAATGTAAAGTTAGAGAAATCGAAGAAGTTGTATAAGAAAAAAAACGCCAAAAATTGTGTGTAGTAGCAGGACAGTCATCTCTGCCTACGTCGAAAGGGAAATAGCGCGATGGCATTTACTTATGAATGTTTATACATATTTGATTATAAAATTCAATATATTTAAATTTTAATTTTACTAAAAATGAATTGGTTTTTGAACGGCAAAATCGTCGTTCTCTGCGAAATTCATTTTATGTTCATGAATAGAGATAAATACCCAAAAAGATTTTTTTGTGCCTTTGAAATTTCAACACCTTTTGTAATTTATTGACTTTCCTTCATTTCATTGACATTTCTTACTCAATCGTAAGACTTCTATATTTCAAGCTTAACACTATTGCGTTTATTGAACTGGAAGATCTGACAAACGTGAGATCAAAGCCAAAACGGGATTACCTTTTAAACGATTGATTATTATCAGATATTTTATTTTTATCCTATTCATTGATGTTTCTTATTTCGCTGAAAATGTTCAGCACCTTTCCGATTATGGATTTGCTCTTTACTCAAACATATATTATTCACAGGCTTTCCCTGTTCACCGCTTTTCTTGTTTCGAGCAGTGAACTCGTCGTCACCATTTACTGTCCAACAAATGAGACTCTGAAATCAGTTACTACTATCTTATATGGATCTTTCAAATTGAGCGGTTTTTTTAACTTCTTGGATAAAACACAGATGACGTCGCGAATTTGCCTGGGTCTTGTGACATTTGAAAAGTGTAATGTATGGCATTTATAAAAATGGAGTCGTATAACATACAATATAACAACGCGTTCAAATTGAGAATTATTGTATATATTGTAATCTCCGGAAACGGTAATGTTAATTGGCCACCAAGATCATGTGATCTGACACCGTTGGACTATTTTCTCAGGGGTTACGTGAAAATCCAGGTCTATAAGAATGACCCCCAATCAATTCCTGAGCTGAAGGACGAAATTATTCGCATTATTGGTGCATTAGAACCGCAATTATGCCAAAATGTCATCGAAAATTTTGACAAAAGAGTGGACATCTGTGGAGCTGCAAGAGGTGGATATTGTTTATTGTGTTTAAATAGCATACATTATACTTCAATGACTAATAAAAAGTTTTTTGAAATCAAAGCAAATTGTGTGTTTATTCAAGAATTAAAAAAAAATTAATTAAAAAAAAACCTCAATTTAAAAGACCCTATATTAAAAGACCCTCTATACTCGCTTTATCCTCAACATGTTTCAAAAAGCAATTTAAAAAACTCATAATTTGTAGATAGTAATGTTAAGTGTTTCATTCACTATTTGCTTTTCCTCTCCACCACCAAAAGCGATAGAAAAATCTTATAATTTCTAGATAGTGATCTAACGTGTTTCAATCCTGATTTGCCCTTTCTTTCCACTGTTTTTTTTCTTCTTGAGTCGACTGAGTATACATAACTTTTATTGTTGTTACCTATATTGATCTCGATTTTTTTACAAATGATCAAAAACAAAAAAATGCGACTTTGTAGCTTCTTTGAATTACTTTTGTCTTTGGAAGAGATTGCCCCCTGCTAATCAGCCTAATGGTTTTAAATGAATTATTGAATAAATAAATCGATAGCCAAAATATGATGTGTATTTCTGGCATGACTTTGATCCTGCTTTACACTGAATACTTATCCTTTACCATTTTGTGACCGAAATTACTCGTAATGCACATTCGTTATCGAATAGCATCTATCAGAAAGTGTCAATTTGAGAAATATCTATTCTGTAAGCCCTCCCAAATTTCAGAGAAAGTATTTTCAGTATAAGAAGGTTTACCATATCAATTAATATAGCCGAGTCTATTGATTTGTTCCTCTTCAATTTGGTAATTGGAAGTTAAATATTCAATCGAGTTCTTAATGCCACCGCAGCCATACAATTCAGAAAACAGGTTTTTTTTAATAATATTTATTTAACTCTTTCATGCAAATATATCATCTAGCTGGTGTGTTACTTTAAAGGAGTTTTTTTGATCAACCAGCTTTTATTCCATAATTAGTATTGGTGTACATTACTCTATTTTGAACGCAGTGCATGAAAACAATATTTTAGAAAAACTGACTAAAGGTAAACTAAAAGATAAATCTCAAGGAAAATACAGATTAGGGTGAGAATGGTGTAAGAGAGGACTATTTTGAGATAAATAATGCTCCTTTAGTTTATTTTTAGATATCGATAAAGATGTATCCCATCTAATAGAGATGTGCTACATCTTATGGGCTAGATAGAGATGGGCTACAGCCGAGAGAACCGCAAAAGGGGATGTGTGATGCGTTGCTATACTCGTACAAATCATTCTGCTGTCATCAGATCGGAGGGATCGTACATGCTCAGAAAGCAAATATCATTTTTCACACAGGTGCAGCTTGAATTTTTTAACACTCGAAAGAGGGTCTTGACTACTCTAGCGGTTCTTAACCCGAAGGCTCAATTACTGGGGAACAAGACAATATTGATTCCAGGTCACGCTCTTTAATATGTGTCCATCGTGCGTTCGGATATATTCAGAGGTAGTATTTGAATAAATGTGTGAATAAAATCTTAAAAGTGTTTTAAGTTACATAAACCAACGTTTGCCGACCTCATCTCGGAATGAGTCTGGCAAATAGAGATGCTGCCAGCAGTACGCTTCGAAAAGTCTAGTCACGTATTTAAACAACAGAGTAAATAATATTTTTTTCAACGAACAAAAAGCCGTAAAAGTTATAAAAGTCACGGAATTTTAATAACGGCCTACCGCGTCCGTACCTCCCGCGACGCGATGGCCGAAATCGGCACGGACCGATTTACTTTGCCATTCTGATGCTTTATTCATAATACGTATGGATAAAATAATTCCAACTGGGAGAGATTTATAAATTGAACATTTCAAAGAAATGGGGTATATTACTCAGATGTCGTCAACATTTTTATTGTTCGATCCATAAATGTATTCAATTAAGTAAACTTTGAAATCAAATTACCTAACGATTAACAGCAACCTCATTCATTAGTCCTGGAGCATGGCGGAGAAGATGGACTTCCAAACGGGTCAAATTCAAACAGTGTAGTCACGTTCCTGTAACCATAATGATGGCGCAACTAAAAAGCAATCACTATCAGCCATCTCACAAAGTTAATTGCCTGTTCTGAAACAGCTGACACGAAATTCACGTATCTAGAGACACATAAATATAATAGTTCAACAGATCTGAGATGCTGCAGATCGTGTGATTTAATACCTCTTAGCAAAAAAATGTGTTTTACAATAGTTTATTTCAGTTTTGTAAAAATTTGACTCTTTGATTTTCTCTTTATACGCTAGCAATTAAATCTGTAGTTGTTAATCTAATTAATTATATTAACAACTCCAGATTGAATTAATACTTTCAACAATTTTCGTTCATATTTATCGAATTTGTAATTGTATTAAGTGCTTATTTATCATATGTTTTTAAGTCTCAAATCTTTTCATTCAAATTTCACATACAATTTCACGTACAATTTCACATGCAATTTTCCATTCATACGCTATGTTAATTCTCATTCTTCGCTAACACTTCATTATCTTCAGCATACAACAGTCGACATATATTCGTGATTGAAATATTTCTTTGTTAACTATGTTCATTTTAATTTTAAATTAAGTGTGATGAATTTTAAGCAGTTATTAATTAAAAAGCCCAATTGTAATTTTTATTGTTGGTATAACTGTGATTTTTTTCTTTATGAACATAATTGTTTTCTCATTTTCATTGAGTGTTCAAGTTTTGATGTTTTTTTTAGTTGATTTTCATTTTCATTATATGGTATGTTTTGAGCTTCGTTTGACTGCTGTCTTGATTTGAATTTTATTTCTTTGTGTTTTGTTCTTTTGTATATTTTTTTGCAGTTGAAGTTTAATATTTTGTAAAGGTCAGAGCCTTAAAATATAAAGAAATGAAAATAATACATATGGATGTCTGAAGAAACAACACTGTAGGGCACTTTTCTGATGCAAAAAAAATGAATCAACTTTATCACTCGGATAGGATTAGTTGCTTCAAATGCACGGATTTTTTTATTCGTTCCTGTTTCGTTATTCTTTTCATATGGCACCCCTCAATAAATCCGCATCAATAATGCGAACATGTTGAATAGACAATATTGTTCGTGCATGGGCAGGCATATACAATAATTATACTAACACGCACCAAGCGCGTGTTAGAATTGTTCCCAGACGAACCAATTGACCAGACTGGGGCCTGTTTATTTTGGTACCATCAGAAATCGAACCCGAAACCCCCGGATGGAAGTCAAGCGTCTTACAAACTAGTTTACAGAGATCGTCGATTTGATCCTAGTCCATGATGCGGTTCAGGTTCGAATAATCAGTCGCCCTCTAAAAGGAGCCGAAGCCATCCATGGCTTTCAAAAAACACGATATATTGAATGCGTACGTTTGTCGGTCACCATACCCAGTAATTTTCATGCTTACTTAACACCCAGATGTACAGGGTTCCATCTCGGACGGACTCATTTCTGGACTGTTCGTAGTTTCAAACCTTTTTTTCATTTGAATTGATTATTGAAATGTTTGTGATTTGTTGCCTAATGTAAATTCTTCGAAGACATTTTTAGGGTGAAAGCAGTCTGCAAAAAAACGTGATTTTTATTCAAATTAATTAACAAGTTCCATTACTGTTGCATCAACAATCATAAAAGTATGTTTTTTTTCTTAAAACATTCAAATCAGGGCGCCCAATATTAAACAATCGAAGTGTAGAAGGGGACGTCATTTTGATTGCATTTTTTTGAGTTTTTAGAAAGACTAACGAAATATATTTTAGAATATTAAACATCGCAAAATGCATCTATTTTCTATAGAGGAGCTTCGCAATGCCCACCCTTGGGGCCCACACCTCATAATAAATGCGCTGAAATTTCAATAGAGAACCGGAAATTCCACACAACACAATCTAGAGGACCTATTATCATTTAGAATGTTCTCCCAAACAAAGGAGATAGTCACAAAGCTTCAATTAAGCCATAAACCTTCAGTTATAGTTAAAAAAACGCACACACCATACATCTATATCGACCTTATACGAAACAAATAAGACAAAAAGGGAAAATTAACTCTTAAAAAGTATTTTTTAACCAAAAAATAGTATTGAAATAAAATATTTAAGGGTATAGCAAAAATATGAAAGAGTTATCACTGACATTGAGTTTTATCGATGTAATGACAATTTATCAATATAATGACAATTTAACAAACAGATTTCTTTAGGAAACTGATAACGTGATCATTGGTTTCGTGGCAGATGCATATAAACTGAATCGAACGATGATGTATTTTGCGTTCTATTTACCACATATTATGTTACGTCACTTTATTATGTTTTGAACAATCACATATAAGTTTTTTTTTTTTAATTCCCATCTAAATGTTAATGCGTCTGATTATCGAAGATTCAATTACCAGTCACTAAGTCCACTTATAGGAGTGCAATATTCTGCATAATTTATTATTATACTTTTTTTACACTGTAAACTGACTTGATTAAATGTTGTATTGTAATGAGTAGTAACTAATTTAAGTGTTTTAGGTTAAAGTTATTTTATGATTAATTTATAAACTATATAAACAAACGAATAAATACTCAGACAACGTTTATTAATAATTAATTACATTACATTTCCGCAGCAAAGAATGTTTATTTATCTTTTGAGTAAAATTTATCTTTGGCCAGACGATTTCTTAAGTCAGAATAAATAAATATTTAAAATCATTATTCATTATCTAAATCATTATTGGGATCAATACATCGATGAAACTTAAAAAAAACAATGATAGATAAAATAAAGATACGAAGAAAAGTTTATATTATTTATAATTAAGGCATTAACATTGTGGAGGTTTAAAGACATTGTAATTTGTTTTTATCAACACTGTTTATTCCGCTTTTTGTAACGGTATAACCCTACCGGTTTCAAGGCTTTCCCCTCATCATCATAGGAGCACAAACAAGACTCTTGAAAGCCTTGAAACCGGTAGGGCTATACCATTACAAAAAGTGGAATAAACAGTGTTTGATAAAAACAAATTACAAAGAAAGATTTTGTAAATCGAAATAATGGCAGAAATATTCGTATTTCTTTGTATCCATGGACACGAGAGAACCTAAAGAGTGAGATATATGGAATGGAACTTTATTGAATCAATATTGGATGAAAATTAAATAAAACAAATAAATTGTCAGCCAAAGAATTTGAGGTGTGAAACAATGGCCTGCTAGTATTTTTGATACATTATTTTAGTATTGTATACATTCAATATTGTTTGAAAATATGCATAAACTATGATCCCTTAATATTCAATTTGGTGTATCAAATTCAATATTTGCTCCGTGTTTAAAGAGACTTATTCGTAATCGTTTTATTTAAAAATTAGTTTCGAATTTTTGAAAACCCAGAGTTGTACTCGCATGTATATGATAAAAGTTCAATCGATACAATACAATATTTTTATTATTAACAAAAAGCTAAATAGATCATTTAAAATGTTTACGCATGGCAACTACGAAATGCCAACATATACAAACATAAATATCGTCATTTATCTGTTGACGTAGGCACAGAAGATAGAATTCCAACATTTCCTATCACGATAACTTCCTTCGACTCCATATTCATACATCATCTCATAGAGTTCCATCGATTTATTTTACTCATTACATTACCATCCTTTTTTCAAAATTGTATTTACTTGGTCCAACCATACAGTCTCGATATTTTTCTACCATAATACGAATACATTATTCCATTAAATAGAAAACCAAAGTAAAATAACATCTATGAGAACTGAACCCAGAACATCCAAATATGTAACAATAAGTTAACCATTTGACTTATGTAACTGATATATTAAAAACAATAAAAATCTGCTTTTACACATAATTCTGCCCTGGCGATCGAAAAATTTCAATTAAAAAATTTGCCAATTATTTTTTGCAATCCACGTGTCGAGTCTTAATTAACTGAATTAGTATTCCGCGGCGCTCATCGGATGGAAACGAAAAATGAAAAAATATTTAAGAAAAGTTTGAAGATTTTTTAAATTACTGTACAGTCGAATAACAACGTAAGATTAAAAATTGTTATTTTTACGCTTTAAGATCCAAAAAGAAGATGAAGTTATTAACGTTTTATTTGAATGAAATTTCTAATGTTTTTTTTATAATCTAAAAGGGATGGGGGAGAGTTTTTTATTGTTTTCGATAGAGGATTAATTTTTTTCATGTGGTACGAGTACCCTTGAAAAATCCTAATTGATGATTGGAACACATTTAAAGTTGTGACCGGGAAATTATATTGTTTTTTTACCTTATTTATCAAGCCTTAGAGTAAAGAAACATTTGAGTAGGCACGGGAGTCACGGCTCGTCATCGCACATGTTGGCAATACTACTCCGCACGTTAACAGGCAAAAACACCTTCACAATCACGTGTGAGTATTGCTAGCACCATCGGAAATCAAACCCGAGACCCCTAAGCGTCTTAACAACTAGGCTAAAAATTGCATGCCGTGCCAGTAACTTACCTTTGGCTTTCATGATAATGTTTTTGGACACATATTTTTCAATGCTAGCCTTGTATAATTATCATCCTAAGGATTAAATATTTCGCCATTTCGATATCGGGGTAAGCAGAAATCCAGATTTTCCAATCTCGACATAAGCCTTTCCCCTCTTCCACATTCGTACACCTTCTCATACAACTCCTACTATGTGTCTGACTTTTTACATTTCCGTCTGTCAGAATATCAATCATATGATCCAGCAATACTTTCCTTAGTATTTTTCATGTATGCACTCTTTATTTATTTTATCAATCTTTCTTCATTCATTCTACATGTCCAAACCATCTTTCTCAACACACCAACCTTAAATTCACAGTCACCCTCAATCCCTTCAATTCGTATTCTGTTAAACGTTTTCGCCCAATATATTATTCTCAGTGCACGTAATTCAACAGCATTTATTCTGCTCCTTTCAGTATTTTTCCACGTCCACGTGTCACTCCCATGCGTCAATGTTGGTACTAAAATACTATATTGACTATCCTCTTTGCAAACTGTGATATTGTCCGATTCGAGTATACTCGTATATGTTTTAGTGCCTCATTTCATTTGTTTCCTATCGCTACACGCCGTTCGATATATTTCGTAAATATTCCAATATATAAGAAAATACTACCTAAATAGCAGATTAAGTAATAAGATTTACATTGTAAATTACAAAATACAACAAAAGTTTTTCAGTATTTCCGCTGAAAACAGATCCTACCTCGATTTTTTTTCATACAATCCGGAAGGGAGCTATATTCAATATTAGTATTGATATTAGTAGCGTCCAGCAGGCGTGGTTACTGTTAGCATTCACGCCACACAAGCCGGCGCCCTAGGTTTCATTCCTGGCGGATAAACTTCCTGAATTGTTTAATAAACTCGCAAAGAATTTTTAGTCTGAATTTGTTTATTCTTAAAGTGCTTTCAAGCAATACAAAAAAGGGACTGAATAAAAATTATCTCTAACAAAAGTCTGTAGCAAATAAAACCTGCCAATCGTTTTGGAATTTTGATCTTATTGCCATTAGGGTCTGATTGGTCAAGAATGTGTGTTCTAAAGTGCAACAGTTTTCAAAAAATATATCAATGTAAGTACAGGCGTCTTTCGTCCACACAGTATGGCCGAATATCATACTCGATAACAAAGTACTGTCTATCATAATTTATAGAAAGCCTGTCGAAATGCTCGAAATTTTACTCGGAAGAAATATTTTGTTTTAGTAAAATTTACAAAGTACATCTTTTCATAGATATCATTGTGGAACTCCACAAAGAAAAACGAAAGCCTCAAGATCTTTTAATATATTTACGATTATTTTAGAAAGCATTTAATGGTTTACGGAAAAATAGTCTTGTTATCGATAGGTACAACATATGCCAATTAGCAATAACCAAATTTAAATCCGTAGACAAGCTCCACGGTTGCGGGTTCAATTCTTCTTGATAATATTTTTTTAACAAAGATTACAGTATGTTTTGACTTAAGGCTCCGCTTTACTTAATGCTGGTTTTAACCATTCAGAAATGTCCAAAAGGTATGGGAGAACTACTACGTTGGCCACAGTGCAATAAACCCGTCAGGGTGTACTGTATACAACGAAAGTTTAACTCAACAACATAATACCTTATATTTCTTTCTTTTTTGCATTTTTTTTCAAATTTAATGAGCTCTATTGCCTAATTGATTAGACACTTGTCTTTGAACCCGAAATATGCGAGTTCAAATCCTGTTCGTATTCAGATTTTTTTTTTAAATTTCCAGCATAATTTTCACTAAAGATTTGTTTGAAAGCTTTTTGGTTGATTGGAAGAGAATGCCACGTAGCAATAAACCCGTCATTTTATATTTTATAAAATTTAGTGTTATATACTCGTACAATATACGTACGTTATATTAATACGATAAAATGAATTGGACATGCGTCTTGATCTTAGAATAATCATTCTGAAAAAATAAAATCTAAGTACATAGAAAATTTGTCCCAACAGGGAAATGGCATGATGGTAAGTGTGAGAATATGTATTTTTCAATGTATGTAAGAGGACATGTCTATATGAGAACATGTATGTTTTGGGTAAAATGGAGAGAGAAGCTTTAAGATGATTTGGACATGTGGAAAAAATGAATGATGAAAGTATAACTAAGCGAGTATATGATACAAGTCAGAAGTGCAAAGTATGCGTGAAAGAGTAGCTGAACCAAGTGGGTCAGATTTTGTAAGAAGATAAAGGTATAAACAATAGAATATTGTGGATGATGATATGTATTAACGTCGAAGAGATAAAAGTTGTGTGTTTGGATAGAAATGTTTGAAGATCTGTTCTATCTGTCCACCCTGCAAGGGACATTATGCATTATTTTGGTCGTTTAAATATAGAAAAATTATATAAATTTTTAAAAATCTCCATTTTTAAAGTCAATATCATTTAGAGGGCGTTGCCCCTTTGATTTACGCACCTCAAAATGTTTTAGTGATAGTGTGTCGAAACGAATTAATCATGCAATTCAGCCAAGTCCCACATAAAAGCGGATTGGGTGAATATATTTGAATGTGAAATCGATATTCTTTTTAAATGTAATGAATATCTTAATACGGAATGAAACGGGTCGTTAATAATTCATGAAATTGTAAAAACCTTTTGTTGTCTATAATTCAAACGAAATGTGATTGAAACGGCTTATATTGGAGCGATGTATAAGGCTTTCGTTATGAATATTTCACTAATAAAACGTTGAGTTATTTTTTCCTCATAAACTTAGAAATTTAATTATTCATACAAAAGATCTCCTCAGTTTACTTTTTCAGATATAGATATGGACATGTATTTCGAAATACAATTTTTTATATATCTATTTTTATTATCAAATCTTTTTTTAAATCGAATCATCAATTGTTATATGATATCAACAATGATCTAATTACTGTATTGGGAACTCTTACTAAAGGGAAAACATATATTAGAAAATAATTCATTTTATAAAGTTTATTTTTCTCATATCAATCTATAAAATTGGAACACAAGCATATTTTAACCTAAACCTGTTTTTTAATTTTGCGCATAGTTTAGTGCATCTTAGACGTTTCTTGATGGTTAGGTGCATTGCGGCGTGGTAAAGCACTGGACTTCAATGCGAAAGGTCGTCTGTTTGATTTGGGGTACATGATTCTTAGAATTTCGGTCATATCCATTATATAAAAAACAACTTTCTTAATTCTAGTTGGTAAGATGATGGACTTCCATCCAGAGGTTTTGAGTTCGATTCCTGATGAGACTGTCCGGATGTTTTGAGGGCCAGTTCGAATGTTTTGGGGAGCCATACAAATGAATGAATAATCTGATTGTAACCTATTGTCTGACGACCATAAAATTCTCCCAGAGTTCTAGCCTTGTCGATGATGCCTTTTAGTTTCTTTGACGATGCATAACATTTTTATTTCTATCCGTTGAATTCTCCTCCCCTACTCTTTACAGGTATGTAAAGCCACTATCCAGAATGTGATATTTTGGTCTACTGCGTGATCTGCTTCATGAAGTCTTAGCCTAAAATATAGTTTTTATGGCTCGACTATCTTGTTCATGACACACGTGGCCAATCCAAGAATATCGAACCTCGAACTTGTGGTTATGAATGATTATTGTGACATAGAGTGTATTTATTTACTTATCAAAGGTCCATTGTAACGTTTAACTATATTAAAAAAATAAGCAGTGAATACTTAATTTGTTACAAAAGAAAAAACATGAAAAAAAAAAAACAAAAAATAGGAAAAGATACAATTATAAATAAACAAAAATAAGGAAACAACACGAGCACGTGTCAAACCTCGCACATAAACACAATAATTCAACAATATACATGGTTGTAACACAATACGGGACCGACTTAAGGTATATTTCCTTATTGCTTCTGAGTCTTTGTACCCGCTACCACAACTGGTCTAGGAGCATCCTGAGCTATCTACTTTTGAATCAAAGGGTCTGATATTGATCTTTGAGTTCAGCATTCTGATATACACCTCACAACAGGGACGAGTTGTTCTAGATCCGCTGATTTGTTCTTCTAAGGAGGAGTTTAGATTTTAGCAGGGTAGCGGAGTCAAGAGTCAGAGTTCGTGGAGTCGGTTGGTTTTTACAGAGTCGAAGTCGGGAGTAATATTCTGAATTCGAATTTAGCATCAGATTTTTACCATATTTTAAAGCTTTTTGGCTACTTAAATTACATTATGAAATAATTAACTATGTACCATTTAGCAAAAAAAAGCGTGTAGTATGAGGAATCTCAGTAGATATTATTTAAAAAAATCCTCCATTTAAGTAGTTACGCAACGTAATTAAGTATAACATATGATTAGCAATATGTACTAAAATTGAAGTTGGGGCTGGAGTTCAAGTCAAATATTTAAAATTTCTGGAGTAAGAGTCAGATTTTAGGATATTTATATCAAGAAAAATTCCTCAGATATCTATCGTACAGAACAAAGGGCGATTACCCAAAATATGGTCACCATATCGAACTTCTCACGGTGTGTAACTATAGAAGCCTTGAAACAAGATGGTAAGATTCCATTACGATATTCCTACTTAAGGTTTTTCAAGGTTGCTTTAACTGTCCCGCGATTATATAAGCACTAAGTTTGTATGTACCTAATAAATATAGCCGTGCAAGGAATCACCCTCTGTTTTACATACCAACTTACAGGACATATACCATGGCTAAACACTCAGTCACGCGTGGTATAGAGATATTGAACCAAGTGAACGACACTGTTGATATATTCTCGGTACCGACTAGCAGTATGAGAAGAATCCTGGCTGATATTCTTTCTAACGAATAAGCTTACGCTAGAAACAGACCCTCTTTGTGTAACAGGAGAAATCCGTGCAAAGTGGATAAAAAAAAAGAACCGTGATTTTAGGATGTTTGTATAAAATTTCATTGCAATCTGTCAAAACGGTGTCTAATAATGGGAAACTATACTCAAAGCACTCTCAGCAAGGTCAATTGCTTAAAAAAACAATCGGAAACTATACTCGTATACTTGCAACATAGGATAAAAATAATATATGCAGAAGATTGTGAACGAATATTTTTATGCTCGATGTGTTGTCTCCCATCTAAGGTTAGCCACAATCACGACAATCTTTAGCTTCTTTATGGCAGCGCGAAACAATTTAATAAAACAGTACCCAAACCATGCCTGCAATTTCTTAAATCAAGAGATGCGGCGTCTTCGTCTGCTCGTTTGCCAGTTATAATTTATGTCGTGCCTTTCATTATGTGATTCGAGATAAAGTGTTAATTGCGATTCTTCATGGTTCAACCTCTTTGGACCTGAATTAATTCTAAGGGTTTAAGAAAATATTCTGGCTTATAAGTATATTATTTACACTACATGCAACATTTTGTCGTATTAGTTGAGATTGATGGCGTCCATAACGTTCAAAGGCGACAATACAGTATCCTACACTTAATTTGTTATCAGAGAACAGAAGTATATCACAAAGTTGTTTACAGAGTGAATGTGAACTCTGCGTCCATCATAATGGACACCAGGTATGAAGGGGTTACATAATGTTTTTTAAATTTATTTATAAGCACAAGCACTTTTATATTTGTAACATGATCCGTCCAGGAAATTTCGAGGATACATTTGTAAATCTATATCTTAAAAGTTTGTTATTGATCCTTCGTGATATTTCATAATTCAATATCCAAGCCTCCATTTATAGAAAGTTCATAAGATGTAGCAGGACAATTGATAAGATGTAGCATGCATTCTCAATATGGACAAATATATTAAAACATATACATACTTCACCTCAATCCTTTAAACGAAAATATATCAATAAGATTTTTAAAACATCAGTTTTAAAAAAAACCTAAATAGTTCACCTCTGTTTAAACAATTGTTTATAATAATTAACATGACATTTAAAACTCTGTTACGAAAAATTTGTACCAATAACATTCATTTGTCAAACCCTCAATAAATGGATTCTGGGGCATTACGAATATTTATATATGGTATACATGTTTGATGAGTGCTATAAATTTGGATTAGGACACGTCGCATTGATCAATAGATTGTAATTAAACAGAAATGACTCAATCCACATTTTACCTGTTCTGACATAGTTGAGGATATATCTCACCGCTTTATGTGGGCTTGAATAGAATAAAAAATTGAAAACGTAATTTAACCATAAAATACCGATTTAACACAGACTTGATATTTTTCACACAAGTATTTTCACACAAATATAAATGATGTATGCTTTATCGATATTTAAGATACCAAATATATGTGTTTTTGGATATAAGAGAAAACGTTATTTAACCATAAAACTCCCATTTAGTACAGATTTGATATTTTGACACAAGTATTTTAACACAAATAGGAATGATGCATGCTTTATCGATATTTAAGATGCAAAATGTATGTTTTTTTAGGTACATTATTTTTGCATAATTACTTACAGAATAATCTACAGAGTGACTGATATTTGATGCGACATATTTAAAGAGGCGATAGAACGGATTTATATAAACAAAAAAATATACTACAGAGGTCAATTGGTGGCATAAAAAGGTCGAATGGGAACGTATACGAATTGCTGTTTTCAGATGACGACATGGTAGTATTTGCGGGGTGAATCGCAAAGTTTGATAAGTAAATTGTATGAGAGATACAAAGAGAAAGATCTGAGAATTAAAGTTGTAAAATAAAGTAATGGTGATAGAAAAGCGTGAAAGGAAAAGTAAATGCGATATGTGGGTGAAGAATGAAAGATTGGAGCAAGTTGAAAAATTATGCTATTTGGATTGTATTTTTTCAGATAATGGAAGAGTAAAGAAGGATATCGAACGGCGTGTAGCGATAAAAAAAACCAAATCAATAAAGCACTTAAACAATGGTCGTTCATAAAATAATTTTGTTGCCAACTTTGGTGTATGGAAAGGAAACGTGGACGTGGAAAATGACTGATAAGAGCCGAATAAATGCTATAAAAATGCTTGAGTTTAAGAGAATACGAAATGAAGTGACTAGAGATGAATGTGAATTTAAGGCTGATGTGTTGAATAAGATGAAAAGAGCACGCTGAGATGGTTTGGACATGTAGAACGAATGAATGAAGAAAGGTTGTTAAAACAAATACATAGCGCAAATATGAGTGGAAGGCGTGTGAGAGGGATACCAAGGAAAACATAGTTGGATCAATTGAATGATATTTTGAAAGAAGGAAACGTAGAAAGTCAGAGAAATCGTAGAAGTTGTATAATAAGGTGTATGGATGGGGGGAGGCTAATGATGTGTGTCGAGATAGGAAAGTCTGGCTCTCTGTTCTCTCTGTCTACCCCGACAGGAAAATGGCGTGATGGTATGTATGTACATTCAAACTCCGTTTAGGCCATAGTATTTACAACACATTTTTATTTTTCTATTACTAATTCCGTAGTGATTGTAGTCTACACTACAGGTTTCTATGATTATTAATTTCATTAGGATAATGTGTTATAGTTCGGAAAATCTAGGATGAGTCCTGTGACAGCTCACAAATTTGCCCCAATACAACCTTGTAACGATGTTCAGTTATTTTAATTATTTTATCAACTTTAATATAAGCCTCGATTTTAATAAATGGCAAGTTATTTACGTAAATACATTACACTAGGTTGTATTGGGGCAAATTTGTGAGCTGTCACAGGACTCATCCTAGAATTTCCGAACTATAACACAACATTTTTATTGTTCTTTTATTATGTACTCGTAATTCCATTTTTATTTTTCTAGTATTTACACTACATTTTTCTATGATAACTAATTTTGTTATGATTTATATAATATATTTATATGATTACTAACAGCTTTCGCTGTTCGATCGAAATGTTTACAAAACATTTTATTCTTTTATAATTACTATATCCGTTAGAATTATAGTGATATCACTATATTTTTCTATGATTTCTGTCTACGTTATGATTGGGATTTCATTTTATGTTCATATTAACTTTTGTTTTTACTAGCAACCTCCCTGTCCTCTACTTACTAGGTACGGCTAAGGATAATCACGTTATAAAATGCTATTTAATGAATAAATTCAAGTAATGCGAATTATAAGTACCTTAATTGAATTGAAGGTGTTATGTTATCAGGAACAGACACGAATCGAAGATAATGTTGTTTTAATTATCACTAACATACGTGTAAGTCATTATTTATTTACATGTTAAGATAGGAGCATGACAGAGCGTCATTATTTCTATCTTGAAATACGTCGCTAACCTATAATTTGCTTTCAGACATGTTGGTTATATTGTCACACGTGGAATGTGATAATATTACTAACATATCCGAACAACATCTGCACACCACCAACACCTGCACACTTCTTGCGTGGACATTACCAGGTGAATTCTTAAACCAAACTCAAACATTTTTATTATTTTTTTGGTACCACGAATCTGAAACCCCTGGCTAAAGGTAAGCGTCTAGCCCATTAAACCACGGACGCCGCCTTTTGCAAATCAACATACATTATTTTTCGGTAGGTATACAAAACATTAAAATATGGAAAAAGTTAATTTCAACTCTTTACGTACCGCCATATCAAACCAGTACCCAAAGTGTATAAGTACATCATGGATAAATCCCATCATAAAAATGTTTCATTCCATACAACTATATACTAACATATAATCAATGCTTCCTCAAATATTAGATCAAATGCGAGTAAGATAATTTTTATGAAATATTAAATTATTATGAAATATCAAATTATCTAATTAATTTACTTCAATCCTGTATGTACCAAAATATCAAGCCGGTACAAATATATGCTCTTATATCAATGTTAAATCCTGTAAAAAAAAATAGTTCAATTCATACAAATCCCCTTAATGCTTTTTTAAATATATTAAAACATGTTAAATGTGGGTAGCACATTTTTTATGAAATATCAAATTACCTAATTAGTATACTTGAATCCTGTATGCACCAAAATATCAAGCCGGTACAAATGTACACTCTCATATTTAATGGTTGAATCCTGTCGAAAAAATATGTTAATCTATACAAGACGATAGAAATCCGCTTCATGATTTTTAGAATATCTCAAAACATGTTAAGTGTGTGGAACCATTTTTATGAAATAATAAATTATCTAATAAATATACTTCAGCCCTGGATGTGGCCAAATATCAAGCCAGTACAAATGCTCGTATATCATGATTAAATCCTGTCATAAAAATATTTCAATTCGTACAATTTGTATAATTTAATACTTGTTCTATCTCAAAACAGTTTAAACAATATATTGGACAATTTTTATAGAATATTAAATTATTAAAATAAATAATAAGTATAATTTAATCCTGTATACACTAAAATATCAATGCGGTACAATTGTGCATAATTTGGAGAAATCCCGTCGTAAATATATTTCATTCTATCTAATTTATTTTAATACTTACTCAAATATCTAAAAGCAGGTAGAATGCAGGTGGGATTATTTTTGTATATATAGGTATAGTTATACTTCCGAAATTGGTCCAACTTAAAGGTATATACGAGGGTCATCCAGAAAGTAAGGTTACAACATTTATGTAGGATCGAAAAGTGCTTGTATTTAATTGAAATTCACAGGATACTTCACAAATATATTAAACTGTTTTTCAACGTAATTGCCGTTGAGATCGAGACATTTTTGTAGTCAGGGCACCAGCTTTTGTATGCCAGTGTCATAGACCTCCGCCGCCAGTTCTTTCAGCCACTTATTTACAGCTTCCTCGATCTCCTGATCGTTGAAAAATTGTTGGGGTTTAGCGACACACCCACGTCTCATCCCTCGTCACGATAGAGTCCAGAAAAGCTTCTCCCTCCTGTGCAAAACGATCCAAAAATTCACGCGCGGCGGTCACGCGATTTTGACGGTGCTCCGGTGTGAGCATTCTGGGCCCCCATCTCGCACACAACTTCTTGTAACCAAGTTTTTCTGACACAATATTACCAAGGAGACTTCGAGAAATGTCAGGAAATTCTTCGTGAAGGTCGCCAAGCGTCACACAGCGGTTATTTCGCACTTGTTCTTCAATTTTTTGCACAAATTCGTCAGAAATCACTGTCTTGCCTCGTCATGAGTATTAGTACGGCCTTTTCTGAACAACCTAACCCACTTCGTGACATGTTGTCGACTCATCACATCACTACCATAAACTTCCACGAGCTTTCGATGGATATTTGCGGCGGTATTGTTCTGCAAAATCAATACCCGCCAGGTGCACCAACTTCGAAACAAAAAAATTCCCCCGGCCTCAGGAGCCCTTGTAACCTTAGTTTCTGGATGACCCTCGTATAAAAAAACAATCAATTGGAACTCAAAAACTGGCGCCTCTCGTCTTATAATTTTATCGTCATTATCCTTTCTATAAAACAAATAATTTGTAAATGCAGATTTTATCAAATTTAAAAATTAATTTAATTATGTCTTATTGATTCAAGTTAATTATTTGATTATAATTTGTTAATGTTGTAACTTTATCTTTTCATTGAGATTTAATAATGATTATAAAAAATAATATTTTGAAAAAAATATTAGCGGCTTCTCTATGATTTATTTTAAACAGGGCATCAGGACAAGAAAATATTACACACGGTTATACATGATACACATGGCGGGCATATTGTTATATATGAGTACACACACACAAACTATAACGCCGCTTCTCGGCTAGAGAAAACATATAAACTTTCCTATCTCGACAAAGAAACAAGACAGACTTTCCTATCTCGACACATATATTTCATCTCTTCCACATATATACAGGATTTTCACAGATACAACACCTGCGATATCTACTCCTTTCAAAATATCATTTATTTAATCCTACCATACCGATTGGACTTCTACCGCACCTTCCACCTACATTTGTACTTTTTATTTGTTTTGTAAGTCTTTCTTCATTTATTCGTTGTGTGTCGATACCATCACTCAGAGTGTATTTTTTTCGTCTTACTCAAATCATGTATTCCTTATTCTATCATACATTGCCACTCTGTGTGTTTTTCTAAGTGCATGCATTTCTACAACATTTATTCGTCTCTTGTCAGTATTTTTTCACGTCCACGTTTAATTCCCATACATCTGTTGTGGACTACCATATTTGCATATTTATAATTATGTGCATATAATAACAATTTAACAATAGTAAGAATTAAAAAAACTACAATTTAAATTTTAAAGAGTAGACTATTTTTAAGGACGCTCTAACTCGGACTTCGAACCCACTATAATTGGCATATTAAAGATGTGAAAATAATAATAATAATAAAATAAGTTGAGGAAAGGATAGGAAGATGGTGGTTTCTTCGAGCAACTAAACAAATATTAGATACATCAAGTTGTTTTAATCCATGATAGGTTTCAACAAAATAAAATATTTATTTAAATTCAATTAAAATATACTTATCTCTAAACAATAATGTAATGACTTCAGGAAAGGAATAAGAAAGATTCAAGGATAAGAAATGGAGGGAAAAAAATATATATTCTGACTTAAACTTATTTTTTTCAATTTTATCTTGAACGTGACAAAGGATGTTACATATTTATATATAACTATGTGAAGGTCATTCAACAGTCACGCAAAGTGGGCCGTATATGAAAATGTGTAAAATGAAGTAGTGTCGGTATGTAAAATCACTGATTAATGAAAATATGACCTTTTTTGAAAGGGGCCCTCATATCTGTGCAGTTAGGCTCATCATCCATCATCCAGTCTGTTGCAACCTACAAAGGGAGATGTCCCTTAGTCCTCTAGGTAGAGCACACGTTGGGCAGTCATTCACAATGCAGTATTTGGATTTACAATAAGTCGTTTGAACCTTGGAGCGCGTGTAAAGGAGAGAGTGGCTCAACTCAATTTTTGTATCAGATGTGTGCAGCAGCCCTGATCATAGCAGAATATGTTTAAAAGCATCGGAGTTTTCTTGTTAGAGAATCTAGACAGTCTTCCACACTCCTGAAACAAATATGTCATTTCTGACTACTTCGCGAGCCAATAGGCCTCCCAGCGAACAGACAGAAATATGAACTAAGATAAACGACCTCCGTGCCCTAGACACATGTCTTCCAGCTCAGGTGGAACAGATTTGACTCCAGTTAGTACGATTTAATTCCCAATCTACTCTTTTTAAACAGGGTCCCAGTCCGATTTTAACCCATTATTACCTCTTTGATATATTCCGGTTGATTAGAAGAGATTGCTTCATAGCAATAAACCCTCTAGTTTGTAATATATACAATGAATGTACAAGAATAAAAATTACCCCTGTGAGAGGATTTGAGCATGTACAATAAAGAAAAATGTATCAAGAAAGATTAAGAAAAAATTTAACTGCAATGTGAGTAGGAGAGTTAGTAAAGTAAAACTAAATAAAGAATGGTTGTTCCCAGTGAATGATATGAAGAATAATATGTAAAAAGTCAAACAAGGTGAAGAAGTTTATGAGAAGATGTATTGATCAGGAGAAAATTAAAAGATATATGAGTCTATTGAAAGGTATGGATAAAATATTAGTCCGATAGGAAAACGGCGCTTGATGGTATGTATGAATGAATGTACGTAGTAAATAAGTTTTGTACGAAAACACGATAGAATTTGTTGTATTACGTAATACATCCGTTGTATACTGTATTACCTTGTGGATATGTTGCCATATGACAAACTATTCCAACCAACTAGAAAGACACTTAATATAGTAAGTCAAAGAAGCCTCAAGTGAAAATAAGACAAAAAAAAACCTTTTTGAAAAAAACTGGGTAACAGCGGTAATCGAGCCCGCAACTCCCGAGTAAGAAAAAAGACGTCTAACCGACTACGTCACAATTCATTATATAAATCCAAAATTAAGAGAATTAACACGTTTTTGGACAATACATTGTTTTTGGAGTTATAATCAAAGGGAAATCATAAGAAAGAAAAGATTATGACTTGTTAAAAAACGAATTGATTTAGTTTATTCAATATCAGTTGTCTTCTTATTCTTCTTCTTATTTTAGGCCTGTTGGCCTGTTATGGTCCTGCATCATTGTTTGCCACTTGTGACGTCGACTGCCAGCTGTCTTTCCATCTTTTGGGAGGTCGTCCTGGAGGTCTGCTTGCTTGGGGGATACTGTCTCTAGCCATTCTTACGGCTCTTGGTTCCGCCATTCTGGATACGTGTTCGTTCCAGAACCTTCTTCTCTATCGTCCCCATCTGACAATATCTTCAACTTCGCACGTCCTTCGGATTCCTGTGTTTCGTAATCTATCACGAAGGGTTTGGCCAGCGATACTCCTGAGTACCTTCATTTCGCTGGTTCGAAGGAGATTTTTGGTTCTGACAGTGTCGGCTCTGGACTCTATGCTGTATTTACGAACTCCACCATTGCCAGTCCCAAACCCGGATGAGAAAGGAGGAGGGATCATGGGTAAGGCCAACAACCTGCCCATGATAACAATATATACGCTCACAGACCTGCTCACACAGCCTCGGACAAGGTAATTAAAAAGGTAACGACCAAAGCTAGGAAAATGACTACGAATATCAGTTGGAAAACAAAAAATTATCCAACCAACCAGAAAGGATTTAAAAAGTCTATAGATATTTAAAAGAACATAAACAGGCATTTGTTTTATTTCAATTAAGAATTAAACTCGATAATCCCGTGCGGATGACGAACGTTCCACCACTAAAACATCGAGTTGTCCAAATTTAATTTTCGGAGAGCATGTTGTAAAGTGAGTATATCGAGGTATGCGTGTTCGTAATATTGGCGCTCTATTCTACTGACAAACATCGCGATAATGCAGGCAGAGAGCAATTTAGATTCTCGCAAACGATAACAAAACAAATTTCAAATTCAATTCGACGTATTTAAATGACTTGCCGACTTTAGAATCCGACGTTCGGAAATGTATTGGATTTTGGTTGAATATGAAATTTTGAATGATTGAATCGGAAATTTTCAGAATATTCTATTGCATTGCTGCAAGTAATTTGTTATGTTGAGCTTCAAATTTTTCTTCTACTCAATAAAACGAATTGAATTTTTATTGAGAATTTACTTTGTTATTCCACTGATTATAGTATATTAATTCCCTAAAACACGTGTTTCTACCTCCTATCTCGGGGCTTTCTTATTTTATAGCCTCGAGATACGAGGTAGAAACACGGGTTGCAGGTATTGATGTAAAAAATAAGTAATTAACCATTTAACATTTTAACATATTTATGAGTTTATCAAAATCAGATTTTTGATTTTTGAAAAAACGTTTCGTGAGGTATTCATAAGAAAATATTGATGAAAACGGCTACCTCCGCCTCCATCTTGATAAAATATCTTAATTTCCAATTTGGGGATCCACATTACTAGATTTAAGACATAAAAATAACACAACAAGAGATAATCGCATTAAATAAATTAAGATAATAACAATAGTTATAAAAAGACAATTTATATAGAGCCGTTAAGAGAGCAGACTCTCAAGGATGCTTGGAATTCGAACCTACTATTATTGACATATAAAAAATATTACAAAATAAATGTATATAAGTTGAGTGTGAGGATAGGAAAGTGATCGCTGCGGCCATTAGCTTATGTACTTCGTCGCATCTCGATATGTTTAGAATAATATATTTGGTAAGAAAACCACAGACAACTTACTAAGCCAATACGAACTACAAAGATATCTTTGTAGATCTTCCGTTATGTGATCCGTAACATATTCGGCTTTAAGTGGAGAATTAAGATTTGAGATGGGGGAAAACTGAGCATTGATATCAGCTGTTACCTAAGAAAATAATAAAATTCCTAGTAATGAGGCAGAATGATAAGTCTTATGTAATAATCCAAACATGAGAACTTTTTTTTGTAACTGTTACTTCCAGAAAGCGGCTTTATGAATTCTGCTTAAAAAAATTCTAAAAATAAAATTTGGTTTTACAGTTTTATTTTCATGAATAATTTCCATTATTTAAAGATTATATATTTTTGGTTTCACCAGGCGTTAAAAAATAAGAAAAATATTATGCAGAACACAGGATTATTTTTTTATTCGTTAAATTTTGCGACAAACATATTCGTATTTTCATACAAAATATGTTTTTGAAAAAAAATAATTTATATATTTTTTTCTGATTTTTTTATTTGCACTCAAATACTGTACCATTTTCTCTTTAAGGACTTACTCACATATTGTCCTTTTTCTAATCTTTATCAGTTCCTTTTTCGACCAAAATCGTTTTATACAAATTGTCCCTTTGTTATTACGAGTATTATTGTGAAGGTATTATATGCCTATCAAAGGCAGGTTGTTTTAATATTGTTAAAATGGGTGGCATAAAAATGTCTCATTAGAACTGCGGATTGCTGTATGCTGATGATAAGGTAGTGCAAGCGAGAATGAGGACGAATAACAGTCTGATAAGTAAATGTCACGAGTGATGTAAGGAGAAACATCTGAGAATGATTGTTATGAAATCCAAAGTAATGGTCAAAGAAAAACGTGATAGAAAAGTAAATGCGATATACGGGTGAGTAATGAAAGATATTTAGGTAGTATTTTCTCAGATGATGGAAGAGTTACGAGGTAGAGTTAAGAGTCAAACGGCGTGGAGCGATAAGCAACTAAGTCAATGGGACACTAAAACATATATCCTCGAATCTAAAAAAAAATCCAAATCTGCTAAGATGATAAGCCTACAACAGTATTTTTTTTCTCTTGAACATTACTTAAATCATCCTTATATCAAATACACAGTCAACAAAAATCCGAATACTCCCGATAAGGCATTTTAATAAAAAATATACACTTTTGTAAAATAATTACATTTCGTTATTTGAGAACCGAAAGTCATCGCGACTGTATAAAGTTATTTCAATACAAAAATGCTTGTAGGATAATATGTATTTATGCCTGTCTTAATGGTTTACTCGATAGCTTGATTGTTAAGCATACTAGTCGCTCAGACTCTCGAAACCATATGTGCATTCTTAATTGTCTACTCGATAGCTTGATTGTTAAGCATACTAGTCGCTCAGACTCTCGAAACCATATGTGGGTTCTTAATGGTCTACTCGATAGCTTGATTGTTAAGCATACTACTCGCTCAGACTCTCGAAACCATATGTGCATTCTTAATTGTCTACTCGATAGCTTGATTGTTAAGCATACTAGTCGCTCAGACTCTCGAAACCATATGTGGGTTCTCAATGGTCTACTCGATAGCTTGAGTGTTAAGCACACTAGTCACTCAGACTCTCGAAACCATGTGTGTATTCTGAACTCACTTGAATAAATGTTGCATTGAAGTAGACTGTTTCGAGAGTTCGATGTAAGTGTTTCGAGTGTTGTTTGGTGATCGATGATAAGGGATGCAAATAAAAATAGAAAACCAAAAGATATTAACATTAAAAAAAAAATTAAAATAAACATACGGAGAAAATTTTCGGTATTCACTTTGTGGGTCTCTTTATTGAAATATTAAATAATAAATGACTGTGTTATACCATTAATTATATTAATTGCCGTAACGCGTGTTCTATCTACCTTTTGAGGCTATCTTGAAGTGGACTAATTCTGGTTTATTACGAGAACAATGCTTATGTCCAACTGGTGTCATATGGTTTATCGGAAGTTCTGTATTAATTATTTTGCATATTAACATACATCATAAAAGTTCTATAAAAAAAGTATGTAGAAACCAGTGGCGGCCGGTGGACCAAATAATTGGGGGTTCACCAGAGTAGGTATCCAAATACCAAATAATATAAAGAAAAAAAAAATTACATACCTATTTATAGAGAAGTTCTTTTCTCCGCTCTTTTTGTTTAGCGAAGACCTCAATGACCCTTTTGTTGAAATCAGGTATAGACTGAATTAGCTCTTTTTCGATGCTTAATATTGATAAAGCATTCAGTCTGTCCTGGCTCATTGTATTTCTCAAAAATGATTTTATCCTTTTTAACGTAGAGAAACACCTTTCACTCTCAACAGAAGTCATTGGAATAGTGCATACGAGTTTAATTAACTTTACAGTCTGAGAAAAATCTTCTAGTAAACCAGTATTATAAAAAAGTTGTAAAATAGACAAAGCGCCATCAGCATTGGCAAAATCATCGCGAGCATAAATTGCACTGAGTTCACCTTTTAATTGAACTTTATTTAAAAAATCGTATGTTTTTACCGTCAAAACAAAATCATGTTCGGGAAATTTTGACCTATACTCAGTAAATTTTTCGCAATAGAGTAATTTTGCGGCAGTTAAGTGATTGCTGAATGCAAAACGTTGTTTCATTTCACACAAAATTGTATCGCAGACTTCTTTACAAATAACTGACTTTGAGGTTTTTATTCGTTTAGTCGGTGGTTCAAAAAAATTATCCGTGGAGTTCCGCACATTTTGAACACATTTTTCAAACTCACTGATATTGTTACGAATCATAACGGGATCTAAATTCTTAAATTGCAATTGTTTAAATAAAATATCACAGTGTGGCATAATTTTTTGGAAAAAACTCAACCAATAAAGAAATGTTTCATCTGTAAGATAGCGCAAAAGCATATCTGCTTGATTAATTGTCTGGTTATCATTATCGGATGCCAAAATGGTTTCCATACACTCAATTAGAGATTCGCGATTCGTGCTAATAGTTTTAACTGTTCTGATGTTAAAATTCCACCTCGTTTGCGGAACTGATGGAATTTTGCGTTTTACTATTTCACTTAAAATGTCTGTACGTTTAGATGAACGCGAAAAAAACTTTGGAAATGTTTGTAAGTTCGAGAAAAACATCTTTACTTCTCTATTTTGAGACACACTTTTTTCGACTATTAAATTTAGTTGATGAGCGTAACAGTGAACATAATGCGCATAAGGAAACATATTTTGAATTTTTGTCCGAACTCCTCCAATTTGACCGCTCATTACTGCAGCACCATCGTAACATTGAGCGATTAATTGCGTCTTAGATATATTTAAATACTCAAGTTCTTGAAATAGAGAATCGGATAATCCCACAGCGCAATGGGATTTTGCCGTTAAATACTTCCAAAATCGTTCGTGAATTTTGCCATTCCATTCATATCGAATGACCATAACCATTTGCATAACTGTCGATACATCAGTTGTTTCATCCGCTTGGATTGCTACAAAATCGCATTTCGAAATTTGTAATTTTATTTCTTCGTAATAAACTTCCAAAATTGCATCCAATATGTCGTTTTGTATTGTCTTTGAAGTGCCCTTGAATAAAGAGTCGGATTCCATGTGTTGCTTCATCGATATGTCAAGTTCAGCCACAAAGTCAATTAAACCACGATATATTCCTGGATTTAACGAATCACTACTCTCATCATGGCCACGCATAGCTAGTTCAAACACACCGCAAAACTTCACACAATCGATTAGTTTGGACAGAATGTATCGGTTTTTGTTAACGAGCTCGGTATGATATTTAATATGTGAACGATAGCCTGAATCCAATTGCATTCGGATATCAACTTTTCCTAACACATTTAGGCTTAAAACGTTTTTAAGATGAATTTGGCATGAATTATGTTTTTTGATCTTTTCTGAAAGGTGAGTTAAATCGTTAATGCCGCCAATTGTCCAAGCTGAATCAACATCATAAATAAGACACGGAAAACAAAATAAACTATTGAGTTTTTCACATCCACAGAGCCATGAAGCTTTATTATACATCCTCTTGTTAAAGGAACGAATAAATTTTTTAGCACCAGATTTACACTCTTGTTTTATCACAAGTTCGGGTCTAGGAGGGCCGTTTTTTTTTATTGTCACTTTGTTTTCAAAGCTTGACTTATTTTTTTTAATATTTTCCACAGTTATAATATTCATGTTTATTAATTTACGCAAACAAACACAATAAATAATCCAAATTGTTACGTTTATCTTGCAAATGGCTCGTAATATTATATAGATAGGTAGAGAAAAGTTGTGCGCGACTAAACTTCAAAAATGTAATAAAACACAACTCATGTTATACTTAAAGTAAAGAAAGAAAGTCGCTACCTAATTAAGCAAAAACGTTTGTTAATTTGGAGACATATACTCGCAAAGACATATGTACTAAAAAGACGCCCCAGTTTAAACGTTACGAACAAATCATCCCTTCTCTGCGGTGGTCATATTTAAAAAAAAAAACTTTAAATTGATGTATTACTATCCCAGCGAACTGTCATTCGGAAATTTTCGGGATCACTCGTATATCTGGTGCGTGAACCTAAAACACGAAAAATTCCTAGAACTCCCTATACAAATATAGCTGTCTCAAGATGTTCTGTGCTCTTTTAACTTCAAAATATTTCTATGATTTTGCCTTATTTTGGAGCTCGTCGAATAACGCACTCAAAGATCCAACATGCTCGCAGATTGCGTCCAGATGCAAAACACATGTATACAACAAATAGCTCTAACAAATCCAGTTGCATACTGTGATGAGCCATGTCGACATAAATATATATTATTTTTCATAAATATTGTTATGATAATATACATTTTCGCTATACTTCTTTAGGTGTTTATTGTTATATAAATTCAGTAGTTCGACGCACGAGAGCACTTATGAGCCAGCCGCCACTGGTAGAAACATTAAATATATACGTGTATATACGAGTATATGTAAAACTACGAGCAAAAATAAAACAGTTAAGTCCATATTAATATATTTAGTGAAATAAATAAATTATTTATTATTAAATATTCAAGTATGGAGAAGGTTAAGAAAAGATTGACATATTTAAATTCAAACAATTTCAAATTTTCACCATACTATCAAATGGTTACCTTCTTAATGCATTGAAATTCAAACAATCTCATGTGGTCACTTTACTAACAATCTCAAGCGGTCACCTTACTTTACAAATGTTACTATTATTATTACACTTAATTCAAGCAATCTCAAGTGGTCTCTCTACTATCAATTTCAAGTGGGCACTCTAACATAGTATCAATCCCAAGTGGTCACTTTACTATCAATCTCGAGTGGCCACTCTACTATCAATCTCAAGTGGTCACTCTAATATCAATCTCAAAAGTCACCTTACTGTACAATTATTACTATTCTATACCACTGAAATCAAAACAATCTCAAATGGTCACCCTACTATAAAATTATTAAAGTCAATTAATTTTTCATTCCATTGCCGTTTTGTTTGCTCCCGTGCAAACACATTTCTCAGAAAATGGCTTAGTCACGTCTGAAGAAAATAAAACGTAATTTTGACGTTTTATTCGTAGTCCAATCACATTTGAAAAAATGACACGAACAATTTATTCTAGAAAATATATTACACTTAATGCAAACCATGTTTCTGAAACAGAATACTGTCGTCATATTTTTATGAGTTCACCGTCTCATGCTCTCGACAGCGCGGCTAGTAGAAGAATCTTGGCTCAGACATTTATTTATTAATTATTTATTGACAAAATAAACGACACATAAGTGTCTTTGGCATATCACAGTGAGAATTATAAAACTGAATATAAAGTATTCACATCTTCCAAAAAAACTTACAATGCAGGATACATATATCTTTCGAAAATATCAATGTACAGTAAAACACGGAAAGGAAAAAAAATGAAATACAACTAATCAATTCCAATCAAGAACACAAGATTTCAATAGTAAAAAAAAAGAAAACCTATCTCAAGGCAACAAGAATACGAAATTACAGGGCAAATAAAAAAAATATTTAAAAATTAATGGACATTCTCTCAGTAAAATCTATGATTGAGGCAATGCCAGAAGACATTCCTGAACTCAACAATAGCTACATTAACACATCATGTAAATTTATTATTTGTATTACATTTTCATTGTATACAATATAACCTGACAGACTTCTTGCCACGTGGCAATCTTTTTTATCCACCAGCCTTAGATGAAAACCATACCAGAATCCTTTAAAAAAAAATTGGGTTATAACGGGAATCGAACCCGCAATCCCCAAGGTGAAAGACAAGAATCTTGTTTTTTAGTTTAGGAAGTTGTATTTATTTCTTGATATAGATGATCCAGATAATAATAATAATAAATAATAATAATAAATACAGGTTTATTGATAGCAACATAGTATGTACATAATACATTTAGACACATTTCAAGAACACATTAAAAAGAGAATACATTAAAAAACAGAAGCTGTCAAAAGGTCTGGGCTCATCTAATAACATCCCCCGGCCAAGATACACCCCAGCAATATAGGGCGAGCCCAGCCACGGGGACACCATATGTTTTTCAGCCCACACCCTTGAACACGTAGAACAAGAAGATAAAAAAAACACAGAAAATAAATAGATGACAAAAAAATAATACATTCAAGAGAGAAGACATTAAAAGGTTCGGGTTCATCCCACAAACATTTCCCCGGTCGAGATACACCCCACCAATGTAGGGCGAGCCCGACCGCAAGGGCAGATAACCCATCTTTCGACATTATATACGAGTAGTATTTAAGAGCCCCCTGTTCTTCTACTAAGCGTAAGTACATCGATGTTTATGATATAAAAATATCATAAAACTCATAGAATTCTCCGATGTATTCGAATCTCGAATACTTCCAGCTTGTATAGCATTGTGCTCTTAATGGTCCATGTCTTCGCAGCACAAAGCAGGATAGACCATATAGCATTTTTTTTAAAAGAATAGATCTGACCGAAGTCATAGGTATCCTTATACTCCCGAATACTAGGTGGAAAAATACCTGTGTCATTCGAGGGGAGTAGCACAAAGCGAGGTTTGAACTGACGACCTTCCGCACGGGAGTCCAGTGCATTACCACGCGGCTATGCACCTCTCACTTAATCATGCATTGCTTTATGTTAGCACTCAAGTTAAAACAAACCTTATCTTGAGAAATTGTGCAAGTGCTAATTCAATTCGACATTTGACATTTCTATTTGGGTCAAGGTCATGAGAAATAAAAATAACTAGGCATAATTGCTCGATTTGCACTCTTGAGACTTAACGTAGTATGAAGTAGGGTGCCAGACCATTTAGGGTTTTTGATACGCAGCTTGAACTCTTTCTTTTGATAGTGTATCAACTAGTAAAGTGTCGTTTATTAGTTGAGTTACAAACCCAAATGTAACGTCATCAAATACCAATTAACCTGCTACAATCAAGACACTTTGTAGTTTATTCATATTTATTTTAGATTCTACTACAAACACTACATTCCAGTAGTTACGTCAACAAACATTTAAGGTATTCGCCAAAGCCCTTGATTTATTCTTTGGAATGCACTTTTCGATCGACTTCAGTATTTTGATAGCATAGAGCTTGCTTTAATAGAGACTTGCATAGCAAATGACATTCGGTTGTCAAAGTGAACATCTAAAAACCGAACCTACGATTATGATTCCTACTGAATAAGTTATGAAATTCAAATATCTAAGTGTCAATTTGCTCAGCTAATATGATCTCCACACAGAAATAAGAGGTCATGTAAAGACAGAAGCTAATGTGTCAGGATGACAATAACAAGGTCAAAATAAAAGATGCATGCGTGAGACCCATCATTACCTATGAAATATAATCTAGAGTCTGCTGATATAACTAAAACAAAAAGCATACTCAGAACCAATTAAATGAAAACCCTCAAAGTCAAGATATAGATACTGTGAGATGGAATAAATATCGCATATGATGGGTGACATCAGGGTTTCCTATGCGTCAGTACAACATAAAGGTCAGCAAATAAAACGAGTTCTAGACGAACTGAAAATCGCAGAAGGAATGCCTGGCATCTAAGACAGTGTGCTAACCACTAAGCCATGTGTTTGATGATGAACTACTGGTGTAGCAGTTTTCTTGGCTTATTTGAAGACTTCTGCCTCCTGCTGATCTTTCTTTTTACCCAGCTCCACTGTATTAAGAATCTTTTGTCAGTGGTTTTAAACATTTTCATTTCACCGTCGTTGCTGGGTCTCGTAGTCAAGGATCCACTCGTCAATTCAATTAGAAAAATTACGCTGTGCCATAGAGTTTTGTTTCTTTCATTTTCATTCCTCTTTAAGTGAGGGAGTTGTTGCACACCAGCAAACTCACCGGCCATATCGCTGTACGGGATCCGATGACACACCAAAGTGAGAAGATCGGAGCACACTGCCATGTTATTTTCATTTTTTAAAAGAATACTCACCAAATATTCGAAGTCATAGATATCCTTATACTCCCCGAATACTTTGCGGAAAAATGCCAGTGTCATTCGAGGGAAATAGCACAGCGCGGGGTTTGAACCGGCGATCTTCCGCATTGGAAGTCCAGTACGTTACAGCGCGGCTATTTACCTCGTTTCACCACACCCTTAGAATATAACTATTTTTTACGGCACCGTTAAAAAATAAACCCACCGCTCACCCATCCCAATTACAAGTCGGATGGGTGAGCCTGTTGTTCATCATGTACTAGTAATTTGTCGAATCTTGGATTCAAACCTGACAGAGCTACGATAATTTTCGAGTGATATTTGGTTTGTATTGCAACTACCATCGAAAATCCAGTTTCATTAAGGTAAGTAAGTCATTACAAATTGAACCAGTATTTGCTGAAGTTTAGCACTCAACAAATAATGTTTATCCGTTACTGATACCCGAGACTTAAAAAAAAGCGCGTTGATTTTCCAAATTTTTTCACAGTTCCTGGGAATTATTTGCGGCGCCCCAGGGAGCAGAAATGCATACTTCGAAAACCTCATCTCTAAATCATTATTCATCATAATCCATATAACATATCTGCCCAAACATCAAATTCAGCATTAGCAGCATCAATAGTTTGATGAATAGTAGACTTAATAAGTACATTTTGTATCTTAGAAATATATCCCTATCGGAGGGGCTCACGAAATGCAATATTGAAAAAAAATAGTAGTAGGCAATTTGATGAATAAGGGTTACCCCCTACAATGTGTTTACCAACGAGAGTATTTCAAGAAAGCAAAGCTGGATTGGATTGCTTAGATTGGAATCTTGATCCTAACATTACGATATGCGAACGAAAAATGAACGTGGCAAAAAAAATCTACCCCAATATGGGCATGTCATGATGATAGATTATTAATTATTGACATCATGGATTGAAACATACATTTAGACATTATAATAAATACCCATTACTAAAGTTTGTTTGAAGTCGTAAAAAAATAAATAATTTAAATACAAATATCACATTATTGCCGATGAGTTCAATGGTTCTGATTTATAATAACAGATGTTGCACTATTTTCAGTTTTGTAAATAAATGAGGCACGCGTTATTTTAATTCAATTACAAAATTAAAACGATCTCCGTGGTCTAGTTGGTAAGATGCCTGTCTACAAACAGGAAGTTGCGGGTTCAAATCTGGCTGGAACCCCGTTGTTTCAGAAGGATTCCAATCTTGTTTTTAATTAGGCCTCTTTAAATATTTATGTTTGATTGGAAGAAATTGCCACATGGCAATAAAACCGCCAAGTTGTACTATATACAACGAAGGTGTTTTTGCAATACAATACAAAAATCGTTTCTTTTTATCCACATCCTTATGTAGTGTTTAAAAAATAATAGTCGCGAATGAAGATTTTACACTTTTGAGATTCAACTGTCAGGTGATGTGTCGAGGCGGTATTGTTTTGTTTAATGTGGTGTTTTATTTGGGAAATTGATAAGAGTAGTAAGTAGTTAACCTCATGAACATTTTTTTTATGTTCAATAACCGTTTTATAATACAACAGTTCAGAAACGTTATATGTTTATAGAAAAACATTTGAAACCGTGCGTTTTATGGGCTAATCGTCTAATTATTCAAATATTTTATCACGAATTAGTCATCTATTTTTTTTGTCTTCTATCTTCAATAAAATTGTAATATACTGGTGAAAGAGACCATAAAAACATTGGACTCGACTACTTTCGTTTTATTTTTACGACAAAATCTATAGATACGTGTCTAACCAACAGCATAAGTCCAAGTGACCCAATGATCCGTGGATCAGACTAGCGACCCCAGGCCTGTTCCGAATCTTGCGTCATGTTTCTCAATATTGGTAATAACGTTAATTGGTTATGTGTATGTCGATCCCATTTATTACTTATTTGTCTTTAAATACTCGTATATTGGCGTTCTCCGTTGCCTAATTGGTAAGACGCTTGGCTTTCACCGGACGGTTTCGGGTTCTTTTCTATATCAAAAAAGAGTTCTAGCCTGGTTGAGAGTTTATCAACGAAGTTATTATTACGTCATGGGGAGCGCTAGTATTATCAACACCAGAAGAAAAGCAGTGAGCTACGTCCTTACTTGAATGGTTCATCAAACCTGGATCTTTGATTAACAGGTTCGAAGACAATTTTCTGCCGGGCAGCCATCATGCATGCTTCACCGATACGGGCAGCCATCATGCATGCTTCACCGATACGAATATAATAAAAAAAAATGATATGCCTTAAAAAAATAATACACATAGACTGCTTACGAGAGAAAGAGTATTACAATATATTGTACTACATTTTCGTTGTGTACAAAACAACCCGGCAGGTGTGACAATTTCTTTCAACTGGTTGGTTGGAAAGATTGCCACATTATCTCTTTAACATATTTATAGATTGAAAGATACTAAAGAGGTCTTTAGTGAAAATCAGATTGGAATCTTTTTTTAATGTGGGTTCCAACAGAATTCGAACCCGCAACCCCAGGGCTGAAAACAGGTATTTTACCAACATGACTATGGAGGTCGTTTCTTCTCAAAATATATTAATTGGTAGCAAAATAGTATGTGAATCTATGTTCTGAAATTATACGTGTATGTTAAAACAACAGAAAAGAAAATCCATTTAAGGTATAAAAAATAAAAAGGTCTAGGTTCATCTTATTACATCCTCCCAATAAACATATATCCCTACCTTTTAAAAAAATTCACCTCATGGAATTTTCATTGTTCAGCTTCAAAGGACGACTATTAGATTACTCCAGAAGTATTTGCATAAGGTAGGTGGAGAGACTGAATTAAAAGAGTCTGGTACTAGTCTGGGTGGAAACAAGGGATGGTTTTATTTAAATTAGTGAAACAACAAACCTGACCTATAGGAGAAAACTTTAAAAAAATAACAATATTAACAGTCATCCTCTGGCTCTTAAAAAATGACCTTTGACAAACTCGGCATGGATATTATAAGTTGTCAGCAAATCATGCAAAAATACCGCAAGCATGTCATTTCAACATTTAACTTGTCAATTAAAAACTCGAAGTAATTTTTCTTTTGACGATTCAGTTTCCATGACACATCACTCATCAGACTAATTGGCAACTATAGTCGTCTATTCGCTTTGTCTTCACTACCGCTAATTTTATAATGTACGTGGTTATAATGACAGTTTCCTTACTCACGAGTTATAAATTAATTGCTACATGGAGAGATATTATAATAATAAAAAATAATTATAAAAATACGGCTATTATAATGCTTTTTAGTATTAAAACACAGCCTCAATAATTACGTAAGTGAAGAATAAAAAAAAATTAAAACCTTAAGGCCTGCTAGACAAAGCTATATTCCATAAAATTTATATTTTTGACCGCTCTCGTCTCGTATCATTGGACGAGTGCATTAAAAAATCCCATCCGGTACTGGCCACAAAAATCAATCAGATTACATACTAGTGTACTCGTATGTGTGTGAAAGGAAAGAATATTTCCTTAAGTACAAAAAAGGATATTTTCAGTTGTGTGTATTTGGGATTTCAATAGCTACATTTAAAGGAAGATAAAATAAGTATTTGTTTTTCAATAAGCCTGATGATGAATGCCACATTTTTACGTGTATTAAGTACTCTTAAATATTTCAGTTTCATTTTCGTTTCACTTTTATTTTATCTCTACATTATAAATTCTTCTCTTTTTTTATTTAATCTCGGTTTTATAATAGTTTTTTATTGCCTCACGTCTAAATGTGATTTATTATATGAAATTTACTATAAAAAAAACACTGCATTAGATACATGTATTTATAATGTGATCTCCATAATACACTCAAGAGATAGTTATTTGCTATTCTACTAGACTATAATTAACTCCGCCTCCGTACCTAGACGAATGCCTTTTATCGAATGAGGGAGCCGGTCCCAAGCCCGGACTAAGCAGGAGTGACTCCTTTCCTAATTTCCTTCCCCTCCTTGTAAATTTACCCCGCCACCCCCTTCAATCCTCTACTTGCTCATTTTATTTTTGCCCCATCCCTATCCATAATGGTACCCAACATGCCGGTATGCTCCGATCGTCTCACCTCGGTGTGCCATCGGATTTAGTGCAGCTGTGTGGCCGGTGAGTTTGGTGGTGTGCAACGAGTCACTCACTTAAAACAAACTCCATAGCACAGCTTCGGTTTCCAACAGAGCGAGCAAACCTAAACACAAAAAGCCTCGCAGCGATTTGATTGTTAGCTGTGGGGGCAGGCCTGGCAGGTTGGAAGCCCTTAGTCGGCGTCTTGCATGTCGAGCGACCTATGTTCGATGGTCGTTTCCCCGGCGGGATTGAGGTGCAGCACTGGGATTCGGCAGCGGCACAGGTGACGGAGCAATCCTATTCAGTAACCATTTTGCTTTCCTTAGAACGAGGGACAGGGCTAGAAAAGGTGCCCTAAAAATAACCTGCCCTCTATTCTCTCTGCCTGGGTGACCACACCCAGGGGATCGCCCATACTAGTGGTTTGCAAAAACAAATTTAGCAATGGATCAAATTTTCGAGGACTTAGGCTTGCAACATGGAGTGTAGGGGCACTGCTGGACCGCGAAGCAAGTAACCGACGAGAGCGCAGAACCGCTCTTGTTGCGAATGAGCTTGCGAGATACAATATCGACATTGCTGCATTGTCGGAAACTCGTTTTGCAAATTGTGGAAACAGCTAGTGAGTACACTTTCTTTTGGAAGGGTAAATACTTAGAGGAACCGCGTATACATGGAGTTGACTTTGCGGTAAATGCAAGAATGGCTCGGGAACTTACCCAACTACCCGTTGGTCATTCTGAACGTCTAATGACCCTGAATGCCGATATCTAAAAACAGAAACCTAGTTTTGGTCAGCGCATATGCTCCAACCCTGATTGCATCAGATGCTGTGAAGAATAATTTCTACTCTGATCTGGATCGGGTTCTATCATCAATAAGGAAAACTGATAAACTGGTCATACTAGGTGACTTTAATGCAAGTGTTGGCACCGACCACAGGATTTGGAGTTTTGACTTTTGACCCCTTTTGACTCAATTAATAGATATTTACTATGGATGATCCTTGAGAAACTTGGTGTCCCACCGCTTCTGATGGAGCTTCTGACCCAGCTGCATAACTTGCAACAATTGTTATGTTTCGCTTGGTGGACTGGAGATGGACGCATTTGATATCAACACCGGCGTCCGCCAGGGATGCATCCTGGCTCCAACTCTATTTAATGCATACATGAAAGCCTTTATGTTTGTCGTTGACAGACGACTTTGTGTCAGAGGAATTGAGCTGAGATACAGGACTGATGGGGGACTACATAATCTGCATAAATTACATGCCCAAACAAGAATTGCTCACACATACATCACAATGCTGCAATATGCGGATGATTGCGCTCTTGTTGCACATTTAGAGGAAGACATTCGAGAGATCATCAATGTTTATACAGAGGTGTGTCAGATGTTTGGCCTGGAAATAAATGTGAAGAAAATTTAGGTGCTAGCTGGTTCTGCAGGGAATGAGGTACTTCAATCACCCGACATTCGAGTGAATGGTGTGCAACTGGAGAACGTACCTAATTTCACATATCTGGGCAGTATCCTGACTTCGGACTCTTATCTTGATGATAACCTCAAAAGTCGCATCAGGAGTGCGTCAGTGGCTGTTGCTAAATTGAATGACAGAGTATTCTCCAGCAGAGACATCTCCCAGTCTACAAATATATCAGTCTACAGGGCTGATGTCCTCCCCACACTTCTCTATGGGTCCTCGACTTGAGTTCCCTATAGAAAGTACATTCAAAACCTTGAAATGTTCCACCAGCGTTTCCTTCGCCGAATACTTCAGATCCACTAGAGAGACCATGTCAAAAATGTTTCGGTCCTGCAACGCTCCAACTGTAAATCTATGGAAGAGATGGTTGTAAAGGTGAAATTGCGGTGGACCGGGCATGTGATACGCATGGGCGATCATATATTTCCAAAACGCGTCTTGTACGGGGAAGTGGTGGGCAAGCGATGAGTTAGTAGGCAGAGGAAGCGCTATAAGGGCAGTCTGCGAGAGTCGCTTACTTTGTGCGAGGCGCCTAGGACTGGGAGCGGGTGGCTCGGAACCGTGAGGGGTGGAGCGGTATGTTCTCGGGCTGATGGCGTCTCAGCGGCTAGACGTGTGAGAAACAGTCAGCGCGCTGCGAATATGTCAGCATAGCCTGACGGCTCAGCAGGGTCATCATGTATGTTACATTTGTGGGAGGGAGTGCACATCTAGGATCGAGCTGTTTTCTCACAAAAGATCAAACGATTGAGGTGGAAGAACGGTTCAAGATTGACGTTAGAATGGCGAAGGGATCCTCAACTACGGGGCCCGGCAACGACGAAACTACAATTAAAAACAACATTGATTTAAATGTTCGTGCATCTGAATTGAAATGAAATCAAGATTTTTTGTCAAATTAATATTTTTTGTCAAACTAATTTTGACAACTTTGTCAAATTAATGAATAAAGAAATGGAATTGAAATACAATGTTTAATTCAAAGCATTTGTAATTAAATTTATATAAAAACTTAACTCATCATTCATTGGTGTTGTTGTAGAATTTAAATGAAGTTGCATTGAATCGAAACATGCATAGGCATGATTGGGTTTTAAAATGTTGATTGCATGCATTGAATGCACAATTCAAACGGATCATTATACATATTCGTAATCACTTTTATACCTTTTCAATGCATTCATTAAAAACAAAACAATACAATTGTCGTTTTACAGATCATTATTATTTATATTGAATATATTTTTAAATGTTGATCATTTTACCAGCTTAAAATATCATAATTTATTTTGTATAATATATACTATCACACTATTTCCCTGTTGGAGTAGGCAGATAATGTTGAGCTCCAAACTTTCCTATCACGACATTATTAACTATTAATTAAGTGAAGAAGATAATTTATTAAGTATAATAATTTATCAAAGTTAAACACCAAAATACCGAAATATTGAAGTAACGTGAAAATATGTGATATTATAAACTTTACTTCTGTGTTATTTAATAATCAGTTCAGTTTGCACAAAGTTTTAAACAATTCTTTCTGTTTTATATAATCAGTAATGGTGGGAATTGACGTAATTTTCATGTAAGAGTAAACTTCGTAGATTATATTGTTGATATTTATATCGCGTCAAGAAACAGTCAAATGTATTTACATATTGTATTATAATATACTTTCTTAGTAAAGTATTAGTTTCGTGATGATATTACAGTAACATGGTGACCACTAATTATTATATCAAGAACATCAAGTAACATTGAGATAGAACATGCATTTTGCATTGACTGCATGATGGGTGTCAATAAACACGGCCTAGTTAATAGGTCTATCTGTAATATTGATTAAATACAATCATGAGAATTGTATTAACAATAAGAGTCATCATTATAATTCATGGATAACGTTTTTGCCGATGTATTTTATTATCTGAGATTACAAATCAGTTGGCCACTAACCAGAGGCTTCTTCTTAGTAGTAGAGTTGCTCATGGCCGATCGTCGTGGTTCCGTGATGATGTAGAACTGAGTCGGTAATTCGCAGCCACTCCTCCCGGTTCTGATGCATGATGAGTACAGCACGATATGAAGAACTAGCCATGTGTTTGATTGGGTTTATCCATCTTGCTGAAGACCGCCGACCTTAACACTTTCGGCCACTATCAGCATCTCCAAACTGTCGTTATCTCTTCCAATGACGTATCCGAAGTATGACAATATTCTCTTTCTGCATGTCGTTGATAGTCTTTCTTGCATTGTAGATCCTGGAGGATGAACGTATTGGTGCCAGAGATAGCGGTCTTTATACATTGTTAAAGATTTTTCTCAACTTACCTCATTGAATTTATTATTCGCTATGTTCACAAATATCGGACGCAACATTAAGATAGTCTTCCAACCCGGAAGACAGCTGTCATTTTAGTCTCGATGGTATCCAAAAAGGACTTCTAGTCTGATTTTCCATTTAAGCGTTTTTACGTATTTTTGGTCGGCTGGAAGAAATTGCCACACTCCAAGAATTCCGGAAAGTTATACTTCAAACAATGGAAAGGTAATAAAATACAATACAGTTATTGATTCGTTCTTGAATTTCACAGACATCAAACGTTTTCTGCACAGAAATCCTGCGTGTTAAGTACGTTACAGCACGACAATACACTTAATTTGTTTATGTTACGTACTAATTTGTGCTAAAATTAAGAGGGAAACATTTAATGTTTAATTCAAATACATATATAGTTCATTATATAATTTCGAATGCTATATATTTATTGGGATTAAGTAAATACAAACTATACATTCACATTTTTTTTATTGAATATCTCGAATATGCCGAATAAAAAATCGCCGATTTCGTACATGAGCCATGCAAATCGAACTCTGCTTATTTCCTACACATCAAAGTAGAAAAATCGATGTTCTTTCGTAGCAGCCGTAGATATATAATTATTAGTCAATAAAATATGGCCTCCTAAAAGAATACATAAACACAAATTGCAAGAGCATTTGTTTGAATAGGCGGTTATGGAAAACATCGATTTTTCCAGTTGAACTATCCTATGACATAGCCAAAGAAGATTTAGACCGGCTGGATATATTGCCATGAGTCAATTTCTTCTTATCATTAAAAGTAACGTTTAGATTTGTATCTTATCTAAACTATATGTTTTTATGTAAATCTTGGTGTAAAATAATTTAAATTTTAATACATCTTATGGATTAAACATAGATTTATATTTTTGTGATTCAATAGATATTGTTTTGTTGTAAAATTCATGTAAAATGTCATTGTAGCTTTTGCTATATATTTTGCTGAAAATGAATCGAAGTTTTACTTTTTAGTTACTTGAAAGGTGTCCATTATCGATATTCTTAAATACACACTATCACGGCGTTCTCCGGCGTTCAGGACAGAGTGATAGACTTTCCTATCTCGTCACACACATCTTTCACCTCTTCTACATCTATACACCTTCTCATACAGTTCTTAAGATTTTTCTTACTTCTAACATTGTTTTCTTTTAATATGTATTTCTCTTAATTCAAATACATTATCTTTACTCTTTCTCTACTATGCTTTCCACTCACATTTGCACTGAATATTTGTTTTGTTAGTGTTTATTAATTCGCTCGTTCCACGTGCCCAAACCATCTAAGATTGATCTTCATCAACTTACGCAGTACATTGTCTTAATTACGAGTAAGTTCACAATTATCCCTAATCCCTTCATTCCGTATTCTGTCATAACATATATTATCACCCGTTGTATTCTTCTAAGCATGTGCATTTCTACATAATTATTCGGCTGCTTTAATTTTTTTTTCAAATTCACATTTTACTCATATAGGTACATATACAATAATACAACAAATATAAAGTACCCGGCGGTAAGTAATACACATGGCTTTGTAGAGCGTCGTCTCTATCACACGATGCGCTAACAGTCCGGTACGCGACGACGCGACGGAACACGTGTATGAATGACAGAGACGACGCTCTGCAAAGTCGAAGTTAGCCGTTATGGCCGACAGTCTCTTTCTTAGCCCGATGTGTATTGCTTACCGCCGGGTACTTGTACTTATTATTTATCAAATATTAAATTGAGTTGCATGTTCCAAGGATAAGAAGCTGGACTACTCTATAGAAGGTCAGAAGTTCGAACAAACTACTGCCCTCGAATAAATTTAAGAATATTTATAACTTATATAATAAATAAATTGTTTTTTTAATGAAAAAATACTATGGGCATAAAAATGCAAAATCATTAGTTCAATTATTAATTATCTTCCGTTATATTGATGGCCTTCTTCAGTCTATGAGAGACGAAGGAATAATACAGCAACTCCCACACGTCTTCAACAGTGGCTGTATAGTATAATCTTAGACCCACACCCGCTGCGAATATAATATATACAGAATCCACCGGGACCTCATAAACTTGGTCTCTTACTAGTCACTTCCATGTAAGTTAGTTAACCAAGTCTAGTCGTGAACAAGCTGCCCTTCTCAAACAATACTTTTCCACAAGCTTCGAATTTTTGTGACTCTTCCCAATGCACGATATGTGTATGTAGAACGGACTACAATGTAGTATTCTGCAGATGTCCTAAAAGTTTAGCTTAGTACGTCCCTGGTTCTTTACGTATCCTTATTCTACACCATATACCACGTTTTAGGAAGTCTTTTTTCGTCCATTCTTATTTGAGGGTCAGCATTATACTAAAAAGAGCCGCTTTATTAAGAACTTCTTTAGTGGCTTTATTCAGTCACATAGTACATTATATTCTGTGTAAACATCGCATGTATGGTAGAACTTGTTTAGTCTTCTTTCGTAATGCCTGTAGGTAATCCAGGTTTCCCTTCCACATACAAGCAAACTTTAGATACAGGCCTTGTATACTCACATTCTTACTCAATTATAAATTCATCTTTCGTAATGCCTGTAGGTAATCCAGGTTTCCCTTCCGCATACAAGCAAACTTTAGATACAGGCCTTGTATACTCACATTCTTACTCATTTATAAATTCATCTGAGTAACTCATACAAAGAAATTATTTGCTCAATTAAAGCCAAGTTATTCCAATTGATGTCAACGAATATAAATGTTACTCTTGCTTGGATTCCTTCACATATAGGTATCACTAGTAATGAATGTGTTGATTCCTTGGTAAAGAAAGCATGTTCTACTGGTTTTCCCTTATTTGATTGTTCACTGCCAGCTGATCTTTTCAACTGATCTTTTGAAAAAAAATAAGCATGATACTTGACACCGATGGGCGTTGGTTTGAAATATAACTGGTATAAATAACATAAGGGGTTTAGATATAAATGAATCCAATAATCTATTCCTTTGAAGGCATGGTTTAATATTACAAGAATAAATGAGATGGAAGTATCTGCCATTTGTCGTTTGCGGATGGGCCACTGCGTGGTGGTTAGTCACCTTTACATAATGGGTATGGTCTGGTTGATGAAACTATAGACCATGTATTTTGCAACACAGGCTTGATTTACTAAAAGTCATATCTTTGCCGCGTCCAATAAATGTTGTATTACTTCTTTCTTCGAGGATCTTTTCCATTTATAGATCGATTGTTAACTTTTTTAAGCTTAATCAGTTGAAACTTTGAATTATCTAGAATTGTCATTTTTTTTTAAATGGTTTTATTATATTGACTCATATAATTTCATGTCCTTAATTTGGTGGCACAAATCGTCCTAGTTTGGATGGTTGCCTATTTAAAAAAATTTAAAAAATAAACACTTGATCATTCATTTTTTTTAATAATATCCTCTTCTCAGACAACACGAATTCATCATTAAATTAACAAGACTATTGCGGCTCTGTAGTTGAGCAATCTTTCCCATTGATCGCATGTGTTTATCTCTCTCGTTCCGGAACGGGGTACACTTAAAAACCAAAATCAGATATGAGCGACTCTAGAGTTAATATCATTACTTAAATGACTCTGAAAAAAATATGGTTAAAAACATATATACGAATCTTACAATAATTTCTTTACAAAAAAACCGTTTGATGTAAATGAGCCCAGCTTTTGGGTGGTTCAGTCAAATTGTAACAATATATTTTGCGCTGAAAGTTGTCAAATCTCACGTGTGGCTGCCGTTCGAACTTGTATCGTTTATGTTTAAATTTCATGTACGAGTATATACTCGTAAGTCAACAAACCGTCTCAGAACAAGAAATGAGCTTAGTTGGACAGCTGATATGGACTGTTTGCCTTGAGTAGAATTAAGTGTGAATATTTCGATAAATAAATTGCATACGAAAAAAAATCTATATTCCCATTTTATAGCAGATAGATACGATTTAAAAGGCAACCTGTTTCGAACTATTTTTCTAGTTCTGGGTGCTAAAAATTAACCTAAGTTGTTACTATGTCCTCAAAATGTCACAGCATCTGTCCATTGGTTATCGTTTTTGCGATGACATCGGACGTCTTCAATTCCATTCATAGTTATTGCCAGTTTGAATTGTTTTCACTTTAGGTCTTCTGAGTGTTTAGGTTGATTTGTAACTTTTAGTTGACATAAAAAGACATTCTGATCCTGGCTGCAAGAATTAGGAAGATTTCGTATGTGTGTGAAAGGAAAATATATGATACCCTTTAGGTACTCGACCTCTCGAACATATTACACAATTTCATTGGAAACATATTATGATATACCGGTAAAATAAATATTTCTAAATAAGTCTTCTAATAGACGGCACTTTCGAAGTCTCCTAGTCACGATGATCAAAGAAAATGTATTGAAATTTTCCAAAATTCAAATGAAATTAGTGCAGAATCGAGTAGATAACGTCGGAATAGTTAGCCAAAATGTGTGTTTCCAAAAGTCAAAAATTTTGTTCATTTAGCTTTCGGTTAGTTTACAAAAAAATCTACAATACTTTTCACTAAGTTTTCCACTATTTTCAAAGACCACTGTCTTCTTCGTTAGATGATTAGGAACTAAATTAATTACAAGTTTTAAATATTTTGGTTAACAACGAGTTTTGTTGGTTGGTGGCTAGTAATAACATTTTTGTAGGTGGATTCAAGTTCAATAACATAGTTGTTTAAAAACAATCAAGTAAAAAATCAGGAATCTATGATTAGTAACATGATATTTTTTAAAAACACCATGGAATTATTTTGTTTTCAGTAGTAATAAAAACTATTAAGAACAATGTATGTGAACATCTGTAATTTCAAAACAACTATGATTCTAATCTGGAACTTGCATATATCCCGTCATCTATGATATAAAGTAGTTAATTGAAACATGTCTGTAAAAGTTTATTTTATACAACGACAATATCTAGTATATTTTGAGGCTTTTGTATCCGTTACATATAAGGTCTTTCGAAATATTGTACTGCATGGTTTGGCTTATTTATTAATTTGATTTATTTATTATTGTATATATTACAAGAAATGTAATGAATACATAATTTGTGAAAAAAAACAATAGGTAATTTAAAGTGGACACTCAAATTTAATTGATCTGGGTTTGTTGCCTTTCATTTATCGTGTCCCCAGTAAACTAGGATTTTGCCTGTATCTTACTTATTGTATTTTATGTATATCTTATGTCTGTGACATTTGTGAGAGGGAGTGCGCATCTAGGACCGAGCTGTTTTCTCACAGAAGATCACATGATCGACGTGGAAGAACAGCTCAAGATTGACGTTGTAGTGGCGAAGGGATCCTCGACTATGAGGCCCGGCAATGACAACGACTTATCTTATGATACTGGAGTTTCGAAAACGTTACATTTTCTATGATAAGTTGATTTCGTACCAGCCCTGAAGACGTTTTTGAAATGTCGGCATTATAAGCCAAACAACGCGGTATAACACTACGAAAGACCAAATATAACTTACTTTAACTTAATTTTGTAAAAAAAACCACGACTTAATCGAGTCGGCGCCATAAATATTTATATCGTACTAATCAACAGACAATCAATAATAATTTAAATGCCGATTTAGTTTAAGGATTAGTCAGCATCGTTTATTTCCAGAACGTGTAAAAAAAATGATGCATGTATTTATTGCCACATTATTTATAAAATGATGCATGTATTTATTGCCACATTATTTATAACTATGCATTGTTTATTTTTTTAATTAAATGTTTGAATATCGATAATCTGATACATTGAAATTCCATTTTATAATGAAGTTATTAAAGAAAATCTTTTATCTTTGAGATACCAATCTTCGCAATGAAAACAATCTTAAGTAATATAATATATTCATATTATAATAGCAATAAACAATAATGGTTTTTATTTTATCTCTCAATATTATTCATATTTTATTGAAAAAAATGCGTAAATCAATTTAAATAGAATCAATTATTAAGAATCCCTTAAGGGTAGAGAAAAAAATTATTATACATACGTGGCATCACGGTATCACCCTGTCAGGGTAGACAGAAAGGAGTCAAAGGACAGAGTGCCAGCCTTTCTTAACTCGACACCGATCCTTAGCCTCTTCCATATCCATACACCTTCTCATACAACCTCTACGATTTATCTGACTTTCGACGTTTCCTTCTTTCAGTATACCATATCATTCACTTGATCCAATCATACTCTCTTTGGTCTTGCTTTCACACGCATTTCACTCATATCTGCACTATATATCTATTTTGTCAGTCGTTGTTCATTAATTTGTTCTACATTCCGAAACCATCTCCGTGTACTTTTTTTCATCATACTCAATACATCAATCAGCCGCAAGTTCACATTTATCCCTAATAATAAGAAGGTGTAATTATACAGAAGAGGCGAAGTATGTGTCTCGCGAAAGGGAAGTATGATTCTCTCTCCGCTCTCCGACAGGAAAACTACGTGAAGCTATGTACTCGTATATTTCTTCTTATAACAAATAAAGAAAATCGTAATAATTTTATATTTGTAATCAACGAAATAATGCTGAATAATTCATATGTAATGTAATAATTCATACTTTGGAATAAAGTTATTGTAATAAACATATGAATTTTCATAATAAGATCTTATTTCTTTGAATTTCAGATCATTGACGCTCAGTGAATGTGTCTATCTCCGCAGCGAGAAAGTTTGTAGCATACTCGTATATTATTTGAATGCCTACTAATGATGCGTAACCGACCTTGTATGAAGATCTACTTTTAACAAAAGCTCCATGCCCACCAATATTAGAACGTTCATTACAAACATATCTCTCTACATAAAATGGAGATATATCTAATTATGATTCATATTTGATACTCGTACACGTGGTATTATATCCAATTTTAATAGCGAGAAATTACTTTGTATGCTCTCCTAGAGCACATTCAGTTATCTCAATGAACGTATTTAACTCATCATTGCTCACTGGCTGGGAACACCCAAATTAAGTGAATAACCATTAAAAATAATGTCACTCATACCTTGTTTACCATCCCTGTACAAACACTTTACATATTGATCTTCAATTTCGGCTGCTCCAGTGTGTATAGATTTATCTGAAGCTAATATTTACATACCGTATTCTAAAAGTCCGTCTAGGAGCACGTCAGATATAAGGAGGATCCTTTATCTAAGGAATTCAGATGCAGGAGAGAACTCACGGTAATAAGAGTTAATATTTTTAAATAAACATTAATTTATTTCAAACTTTCATGCGAATACATGCATGGATGCCTTTGTTCATCTTAATTTGTTTTGTTTATTATAATCGGCGTTACAAAATAGCGCCATATACATTTTCATATCATCAATCGGTGAAAGAAGGACGGGACGGTGGTGAGGAAAGGCAGGTTGAGAACGAAACACGAATTACTGACTTGAAATTAAGAATATTTTCAATATATTTTTTGAAAAATTTTGAGAATAGCAGTAAAAAATATCTACTTGAGTGTTAATTATTTCATAATCTGAAAGACGTTGAATATCTTTAGATAAATAAGAGGGGGTGGAGAGATATTTAAATATGGTATACAGTGCGTGAACTTTGCGTCTATTTCTCAACTTTTTATTTATGGCACGGTGAAAAAGTATATTTTTGGATATACATTTAAAAATAAAGATATCTCATAATATTCTTAATTATGGTTGAATAAAAAATCTTTTTAAATTTTATATGGAATATAAAAGATATCTCCTAATAATGATGCCACTTAACTATGGTACGAAGAACAAAGGCATTCGTACCTTTTAACTGTGGTTCGCAGAAAAAATAAACACTTAACATAGAGTAGAGAAAATATCCTCTTACGACTATATTATGTGGGCCTCAAAACTATGGTTCTAAGGAAAAAGGGTTTTTATGATTAACAAGAATAGAGGAAATATCTTTTGATATTTGTGCCTTAACTGTCATCTTAACTATGATGTGAAGAAAAAGGAGCATTTGGGATTGACGTAGAATAGAAAATATAAATTCTAATTGAACAAAATCGTACTGGCAACTAGACAAGGTACTGGTAATTTGAACCATGTTAAATATTTTTGGAACAGTAACAAAAACAAAATTATGCCCGATTCAGTTCTTAAGAAATAAATCCCGAAACTAACTTTGTTAAGAATTAATTATATGTATTGTATATGGTTTTTTAACCTGTGTTATTTTCAAATGTTTCCAAGGATTATGTTATCCGGCACTGAATTTCTTAGAACAAAATGAAAAAAGGTTTAAATTGAATCTTAACAGTCCGTAAATAACTTGAAATTCTCGCAAGTAATAAATAATCTTTGTCGTGATCTAAACCACAACCAGAATTTTCAATACAACGTTCGAATCACCGAACCACGAACAATAATCCAATTTAATTCAATGAGTGTACAAAATTCCTAAATATGTGTTTATAATATCATAATACAATCAATTATAACTGAAAATGAGAGATATAAATATTTCTTTTGTTAATTATAATCAATATGACTTCAGAATCAGGGCTGTCAAAAATGCACTACAGAAAATTACAATAGTTTAATTTTTTACCTATTAAAAATAATCAAAAACAAGAATCCCACTGTCCAAGTCACAATTTTGTACTGTATAATTTTATTTCATTTCCGGTGTATAAAGTATAACCTGTCAGACTTATTGCCATTTGCCAATTTATTTCAGCCGATCAAAATTTATGAAAGTTACCTTTAAAGAAACCCTGACTGGAATCCATTGAAAAAACGTATATTATAATATTAAAATCAGTTTTGGAAAAATAAACTTTGTTCATTAAAAAAATAGCAGCAACCTTTGTGACCTAGTTGGTAAGTCGCTCAAATTCGGCCTGGAGGCTTCGAATTTGATTTCCGATAGTACCCTTGAAAAAGGAAAAGGTCCCAACCTGATAAAAAGTTCGTCTAGTGACGTAAGTTAGACACGTGTATGTATTGTAGCCTGTCTACGTGCAGTAAGTTTTCCAACACGTACATAACAAACTGTGAATCGCATGTCTAATCCAATAGTTCTTAACCCGAAGACTCAATTACTGGGACCGAAGCCAATACCTTCTTAGCTCTTCCATCATCTGAGAAAATACTACCTAAATAGCATAATTCTGAAATTTTCTCTTATAATTTATTATTCATCCATGTATCACATTTACTTTTCCTTTCACACTTTTTTATCACATTCTTTCTCTGACAGATCCTTATATTTACATCTCATAACATTTGCTAATAGGATTCTGTGATTCATCTTCATTTTCTGCTAACACTAACACGCCATCAGCATACAGCAATCTGCATAAATTCCCAAAAAAAACAAATAAAATTCTTCAAAAACACAAACTTGGGGCACAATAAAACTTATTAGTTTAAAAATTACAACCATGTAAACCAATAAAAACAAATAATCACATTTATACGAAACATAATAACAACGTACGACAAACTGTTTACATTATTCATAAAAAAACTAAAGGCAAACCTTATTTTAAAAATTCCAAGAAAAAACACCCTAACTTGTCTGGAAAGTTCAAATTTCAATTTAATATTACTTACTATTTTATATTCAATCCTTGGTAATGCTCGGCACGCGCAAAAGAGATTTATATTTTTGAATTCTTTGTATCACATTTATTATTTGTTCTAGAAGGCTATTATTTCTTAACATTAAATATCGTTCTACGTATTCACTTAACGAAATAAGTATATGATACAATTTACTGAAATTTAACATTATTAACTATTTAAGACCCGATCCAAATCACAACTTGTCCCGGATTGTTTTTTTAGGAATTCTGATTTTTGTGAATGTTTTACGAAAATTGCCTTATAATATATAAGTAAATTTTAAGAATATTTTAATGAGACTTAGTATATTTGTTTAAAATATTTCAATAATTTAGTTAAGTACGATAATTCTGCCAACATTCTCCTTTCTAGAAAACTATATACATACTCGTATATCACACTCCTAAAACTTTATCGGGGCTCACTTTTCTTTTTGTGCTAGCAATGTACCTTGCATGTTCTGCAGAGTTTTTTTAAAATTTTATTTGATTGAATGCATATCAACACATGTGTAAACAAGCTTTCGAACCACCTGTTTGAAGGATCCTGCAAATTCCTTTATTTGTTTAGACCCGGAGACTGCAGCTTATCTCCAGATTCAAATGTAAAAATCTTCCAAATCTGGCACTTCACTGCACATTGATAATGAGACGTCAAGATTTACATCATAAATCAATTAATGCATATTTTTATCATTTGGGGTAATGGCAATGCTAGAAATCGGGAAACTTGTCTAAAGGTTGTATCGATCACCTGAAAACACGGGACCGGGACTCAACATAAATCTAGTTTATCACGTTCAAATACAGGATCATGGAGTTGGAGGTAGCACGGCCAATTCCCATGGTCGAATGAATAGTATGTATACTTACTATTAGTTTATCACGTTCAAACACAGGATCATGGAGTTGGAGGTAGCACGGCCAATTCCCATGGTCGAATGAATAGTATGTATACTTACTATTAGTTTATCACGTTCAAACACAGGATCATGGAGTTGGAGGTAGCACGGCCAATTCCCATGGTCGAATGAATAGTATGTATACTTACTATTAGCTTATCACGTTCAAACACAGGATCATGGAGTTGGAGGTAGCACGGCCAAAATTCCCAGGGTCGAATGAATAGTATGTATACTTACTATTAGTTTTTTTGGAACTTTCGTGTTAATATCTTACTTTCAGCTCTTATTCCACCTGAATTAATTAAGTTTCTACCCCTTATGTAAATTTAAAAATAGAACACTCTTAAGGTGATTTCATAACTCAACAGGGCTGCAGAAATTACCAATTTATCATCCATATCGTTATTAGTTCACTTAACTCTTAACGGTCCTATCTCTTTCTCGTACAATATTTATTTGTGATTTACATGTTTGTTTTGCAAGTTTTTCAGAACTCATTCTCCCGATATTTCATCAAAACCATTAAAATATTATTTTCTTGTTTCTATTTTATAACGTTTTATAATGAAGTATAATTAAAAATAATGCCTTTTCATATCTGAATATATAATGTAACATCAGACATCAATTTAAATTAAATATAAATATACCTTACAAAACACAATTAACTGAATTTCGGTATGCAATCTTATATATCCTATTTCCATTGATATTTATTAAAGTTATTTGTTTATTGAAAATATAAATGACACTTAAGTGCCATCTACACATCTTAGAAGCTTCTAAAATATGAACATATTAAAAAAAATCATCACACACAGCGCATGAAATCACCAATGTATAAAAAGTGGAACAAATACTTAAATACAGTGAAAAGTTTTCGAGTAAAGACCAAAGATTGAGCAAATGCTAGAGAAGAACCCCCTGAACTCATTAACGTATTGTATTGCATTAAACTTTCGTTGTATCCAGTACAATCTGGCGGACTATCGACATGTGCCAATATATTTTAACCAACGACGAAGATGCTAAAGAGTAGCCTTAAATGAAAATCATATCGGAATAATTTCGTTTTTTTTTTAAATCTGGGTTCCAGCGGGATTTGTACCCGCAACCTCCGAACTGGGAGACAGGCGTCTTACCAACTAGGTAACCGTGGGTGTCATTGGATATTAAAAATATCAACAATACCTAGACATGTAGCTATCTAATTGTTATATTCACACGATTGATAAATTATAACGTATACCCGTGGATATCATTTTATTTTTGGTTATATTTAGATATTCAGATCCGTTAGATCTCTGACGAAGTGGAGGGAATAAGAAAGAACCCAAAGTCTTAAGTATTTTTGTGAGATGACTTATATTATTTAAGTTGAATTATCTTGTGTTCAATTACCAAATAGTCACAGAGCCTTATTTGTTAAATAATATGAGTATTTGGAGTGTTAATGCCAACCTTGATGCATGGAAGCGAATTTATAGGAGCAGAATAGATTTAGTAAAAATGTGTGACTTCCGTAGAATATCTAATACTACAATGTTGGATAAAGTAAGCAATGATCTGATAAATTATTATTGTTTATTAAAGATGGATGCTATAAGTAAAATTAAGAAAGGCACTGAGAGAATGAATTGCGATAGACTTGATAAAAAATACATAGATCTAAAATGAACGGAGAACTTGAAAAGAGCGGAAGGAACTAGTTAATTTTAGCTGAAAGAGAGGTAAGAAATATGGGTTGAATCTTATTTGTTAATTAGAAAGTAATTCGCCGTAATTGATGAGTGAGAAATATCCCAGGATGTTAAGTATGGTGTACTACAAGGGTCGGTGTTAGAGACGTTTTTTTTTTATTTTTTATGAAATGAGAAACTGAAGAGCATCTATAATAAGATGTATGAATGTAGGAAAGGTGAGAAGTGTATGCATTAATAGAAGGCCTTGGATATATGTTATATTTACTTACCCTAAAAGGGACATGGCGTGATGGTATGTATATGTATACCAGTATTATGAATCGTACATTAACATAATATATTTATGATATTATGGCTACGTGTTTAATTTGGTACTGAATTCATTATTAAATATTCTTTATTGGATCGGTACTTTTTAATGTTAATAGAATGTTGCATGAGTAAGCATTTTAATTGCATTTATATTTCGTTTAAATTGATTTAATTATAACAAGGACAAAGAATTGTTACCATTTTGTTCGTCATTTTCATCGACTATATCAGTACCAATATCGATATTCAGATAGAATGGAAATTCACGTCGTGAGGATAAAGCTATATTTTTTTTTGTTACGATCGAGTTGTTGGACTTGAGAATTCACTGTATTAAAAAGGTAGCTTTGGTGTCAGAGTTGGCATGGGCGTAATAAAAAATATTAAAATTAGTACACAATATTAAATATTGACATAAGTACAAATATAGGTAAATCCATATATTCTCTTATACGAGTACATACTCGAATCACGTCACTGAATTATGTTCTGTTGATGCCGTTGTCTGGTGGTTAACATATTATATTTTCTTAGTTTCAGACATCTTTCATTAATTTTCCGTCGAATTCTCTTACGGACTGATTTCTTGCAGAAAAGGATTCGAGTTTCGAAATAACAATGTATGACACCGTGAGGAATCAGAACTTAAGATAATAAAGCGGATTAAAACAGATGCAATGTTTAAATTAAATAAAGAGCATTGAGAAAAGTATTTTGAAGAAAGGGACATTGATATGTTTCGGAAAATTACTTAATCACCATCACGCCATGTGCCTATTGATGTACGAGTATATAGTAAAACAAATCTCCACTACCAGGCACACATCGTTTGCTTCTGCAGTGTCGATACACCTCGTCGTTCATACCCTCCTAATATTTTCATAATTTATCAATTTGATGGTGCCACATTTTTTATAGATCTTCTCAAACATTTTATAACTTCATTTAGATCTTTTTGTATGAATGTAATTTCATCGTTCAATCCATCTATGTGGCCGAATCATCTCAGTGTTACTTTGTTCATATTCATCATTACATATTATTTTAATCCGCGTTTGTTTCTAATGTTCTTATCCTTTATTCTGTCTTGCACTGTTTTTACATACATTCTACACAACGCTTTCATTTCAACCGAAAGCGTTGTGTAGAATGTATGTAATTTTGGTTAAATTTTGGTTACTTTCAACCTTTTTTTCCACGTATTATGTTGAAACCAAAACTCCACTATGAGCTTCTGTTAAAATTTTGCTCAAAGTTAAGGCGACTTTATTAATTAATTTTAATACCTCACATTACGTGATTTGTAGTAAAATTAGAGTAAAATCTAATTGAAAATGAAGTGTTTGTTGGTAGCGAACACAAAAAAAATAACAAATTTATGTAGACTTTCGAAAAATTCAATCTACTGGCAAGTCTTGTGTTTGAGAGTAAAGACAAGTGAAACAAAATTGAAGACAAGTGAAACAAAAGTGAAGACAAGTGAAACAAAACAAAAATTGAGCTTGAGAGTGAAGACTAGTGAAAAATTCAGAAGTGGTAGTAACTGATCTACCGCGTAATTAGTTTTGGCAATCACTTCTTCATTGGAGCCAAATCTCTTTCCCTGGAGCATCTTTTTGAGGTCTGCGAACAGCCAATAGTCGCTGCGGGCCAAATTGGAAGAATACGGCGGGTGCGGAAGCAATTCGAAGTTCAACTCATGCAATTTGGCCATCGTTACCATCGACCTGTGACACGGTGCATTGTCCCGATGAAAGAGAACTTTTTTCTTCTTCATATGGGGCCGTTTTTTTGCAATATATGCCTTCAAACGCTCCAATAACGCTATGTAATATTCGCTATTGATGGTTTTTTCCTTTTCAAGGTGATCGATGAATATTATACCATGCGCATCCCAAAATACGGAGGCCATAACATTCCCGGCCGATTGTTGAGTTTTTGGTCGCTTCGGACGACTTTCACCGGCTGCTCTCCACTCAGCTGACTGCCGATTTTATTCCGGGGTATAGTGATGGATCCAAGTTTCATCCATTGTCTCATTGTTTACACTACTATCTTGTCATGTTTTTCAATATTCCTCTATCAGGATTAGATACACTTATCAAGTATGAGTGAGGTTTGTCAATTCACTGGTCAATGTCCTGCGGGAAGGCGATAAGAAGAAAACAGAATTTCGAATACATGTTGGGAATATTTGTGGAAGAATGGTTCACGAATTGAAAGAATTATATGCATTATATATTTTAAAAATCTGAACTGGGATATACAAGTACAGAAAGGAAACCAAGAGTTATGGAAATGGTACCGAAAAATGTCAGGTAAAGTTGCTAATGTGGTCAGACGTAATTGAAAATGAGAGTTCAGTACCCGGCGGTAAGTAATACACATCGGGCTTAAGAAAGAGACTGTCGGCCATAACCGGCTAACTTCGACTTTGTAGAACGTCGTCTCTGTCGTATTATTGACTGACAAATCGCGACGGAACACGTGTACGAATGACAGAGACGACGCTCTACAAAACCGAAATTAGCTGATTATTGCCGGTAGTATCTTTCTTAAGCCCGGTGTGTATTACTTATCGCCGGGTACTTACATGTATGAACAAGGTAGATGCTAACCACAGCGCATTAGTTATATTTAATTGACAAATAAAAATAATGAAAATCACTGGAAAAAACACTCGATAAAAGTTTAAAAGAAGCTTATGAAACCTAATATTTTTTTAAACCATGTTGTCTTTGATCAAAAACCATTATTAAAGGTTGTAAATAATAATCATGGCGTGATGGTATGTGTGTGAATAATTAAATTTGGATCCAAAATTTGATTTGACATGAAATTTGATTGGCTAAACCATTTGAAATTTAAACAATGTCAATATGATTTTTAGTCTTCAAATACGTTTATTTTGACTTTAAGCAATTCTATTACGATTATGTCTTTCTTGGTATATTATTTATGATATTCAATATAGACTACAAAATGCTAAAATTCAAATCTGACGCTAGGTTGACTAAAAATGGAAGTTAATTAACAAAAACTGATAATTATAATAGAAAGAAAAAAAAAATCTTTTTTAAAGTGTTTTCCTATTTGTGCATACATAAACATACACACCATAACGCCATCTCCCTGTCGGGGTAGGCAGAGAGGACAGAGCGACATAATTTCCTATCTCGGCTCACATTCTTAGCCTCTTCTCTACATCCATACAACTTCCACGATTTCTCCGACTTCTAACGTTTCCTTCTTTCAAAATATAATTCACTTGATCCAACCATATTTACCTGTATAGAGTGTAACCTAAAATCTCTGTAATCTCTCAACCAACAATTGGCACAACATATGGAACTCATATCTGCTTGATTGGGAGAGTTTGACGTAGTGCGATAAATCCATCGATTGTACCTTTAAGCAATAAAGTGACAATTAAATAAATAAAACATAACGCCTATGAGTATCCGTTGAGGTAAAACAAGTTGATTTTGAATGGTAGACTAGCCTGGATTTAGTTTTATTAAACGAATGAATAAATATTTATAAATAAGATATAGTTGAATCGAGCTATAAAAACTTATTACGGCCCTGTTGAAGAAAACGAGCACGTGCTAACATCTGTTTTTAAATGGAAAAGCAATTACATTGTGACTCGCCCATGGCAACATTTTAATGGGCATCCATTTCGGGAATCCGGCCCTGTATGTACACAGCGTACAGTCAACAATAGCGCTCGGTGTAATATGCAGTTGGCTGTTAGGTCAATTTACATTTTGGATGGAATTTTTTTGTGATGGCGACGATTTTAGCAGGGTGACCATGAGATTCCAATAAACGGAAAAAGTTTTTTATTGTTCAGACAAATGAGAGTGATTTGTGTACTTTTTATTGTTAATTTCGTGAATACGCGATTGTTAGTTTTTTGTTTAACTTATTTATTGTAAAAAAATGTCATCAAGTCCAAACATGTTGGTATCGGAAATATATTTTTAAAGACAACTAAAACATTTTGATTATTAAAGGACAAAATATGCAACTTTGAGAGGAGAACACGATGTAATTTTAACAAGAAGTTTGTATATTTTGGCAGATACGAAGTGGCTCGAACTGTTTCCTCCTCTAGACCACACATGCACGTCAGAATATCATAAACTTGGATTCTCGTTAAAAGCTTAGAGATCGAACAATGATCTTGAAATCTCTTTGAAATCCTCCTTTGGTGGAACTAAGGTTTACAAACTTTTTGAAATCCATAATAGTACGATCTTTTGACTTTGTGCTTACGAAATGGAAAAATAAAGCTTCATAAATATATCTTTTTTCAATGCCAAAGCTTTTAAAGTATTGAAGCGCGACTATATTGAAATCCTGTCAGAAAGTAAGTGTGCTTACATTTTCACATACAATAGCTTATTATACCATTTTCATATTTATAATTATAGCATGAAGGTGAAGGTAAGGGATAATTGTATAAAAATATTTTTTAAATGGAATTTATTGAAGCGGGACCATATTGAAATCCTGTCAGAAAGTAAGTGTACTTACATTTTCAAATACAATAGCTAATTATAACATTTTCATATTTATAATTATAACATGAAGGTCATGGTAATATTTCGAACAGTTATCATTTGTTTTATTTTCATTTAAAACGGTAACTGGCTAACTTTGTCTACCACAATCGATATTTAACAAAAATTACATATAGAATACAAAAACAAAGACGAACTCCGTGGCCTGGTGGTAAGACACTTGTCTGCCGATCCGGAGGTTGCGGGTTCGATACCCGCTGGAATCCAGATTTTTTTAAATAGGATTCCAGTATGGTTAACACTTAGGGCCTATATACACATATTTCTGGTTGGTTGGTAGAGATTGCCACATGGCAATAAACTCGCCAGGTTTAAAAAAAAAAGGTTGAAAAAGTCACGCATTTGCTGGCAAGTGAAATCAAAATTGAAATAATCTTATCGTCATTATTTTTCTCGTAACTTATGAGTATAGATTGTTTCTTTAAGAAGTATACCTCAAACGACAATATAAAAGACAAAAATACATACATCCATCACGATATTTCTTTATCGGAGTAAGCAAAAAGGAAATAATACCAAACTGGCCTATTTCGATACACACACTTCCTCTTCCACATCCATGCACCTTCTCATATAACTGATACGATTTCTCTGACTTTTCACCGTTCCTTCTTTCAAAATATCATTCACTTGATCCAACCATACTTTTCTTGATGTTCCTCTACCACGACTTCCACTCACATTTGCACTGAATATTTTGTTAGCCTTTCTTCATTCATTCGTTCTTCTACATGCTCAAACAATTTCAGTGCGCTCTTCTTCATCTTACTAAAGACATGAACCTTAAGTTTACATTCATCCCTTATCACTTCATTCTGTATTATGTCATAAATTGCCACCCCGTGCAAAAAAATTCTACTGCATTTTTTTGGCTTTTTTCCATCCCCACGTTTCACTCCCATACATCAAAGCCAGGATGAAAATGTTTTGCCTAAAATTAATCATTCTACACAAATCGTTACACTCGTATATTATCCTTTAAAACCATTGTGAACGTTTTAATTTCATATTTTATTTAACAAATATTTTTTCTCTAATTCGTACATTTTTCTCCTATTAACGTATTTAAAAAAAATACTATACGTACGTTCACACTATATATATGTTATATTTTTACTCGTTTATATTTTGTTTCCTTTATATTCACATATTCTATCATAAAACTCCATTTTTCTGACTCATCTATCACATTTCCTATTTTCAAAATATCATTCACGTACAGTAGTATTTTCAACCGCAAGTTCCGTTTTCCAGTTTTACGCTAACCATTCAACACGTCCAAACCAATTCAGAGAGCTAATTTTCAGAATAATAAAAAAAAAAAAACACTGAAAGGAATTGCATTTGCAACCTGTAAATAACTTGTCTTCTTAACAAATAATTAGTATGCTTTAATTGAGATTAATTAAGATAACTGAATGGAGATTGAATGTTCAAATCGAATCATTGCTCATCAGTTATTTTGACCACAAAGTGGCCGGCTTAACGGCAACGCAACAATATCTACAGGAAAACATGTGACATTTTGATGAGGAAGCTACAGAAGCAGGGATGAAAATCAACACAACGAAGATATAAGTCATGGTAATCAGTAGATACAACGAGCAGTAACATCAATATGCAGGGAGCATGCCTAGAAAAGTTTAAACATTTAAGTACTTGGGCGTATTATTCTCGTAGGATAAAAGACAAGGCAATGAGATTAACAGAAGAATGTGAACGGTAAACGGAATACTGCCTTCTATATACAGGCATTTATTTAGAAAAGAAGAGCTCATTACGAAAGTTAAAATGATATTTTTAAAAGTAGTCTGAGAACCAATGTTTACGGTTACAGCCAATAGAGAGGGTAAGATATCAAGAATATAGGTAGTAGAAATAAGGTATATCAGAGGTCATATGATTATAAGTGAGATTAAGGATACAGACAGGCAGAAATAAGATCTCTCAGAAATCATGTCGCCCGGAAAGATGGAATAAGAAATGACTCAATACGTGAGATCTCAAAAAACATGGTTTCATTTAGTCGAGAGATCTCAGCTAAGGTGGCAGAGATACTCATTAAGTATGATGTCAGATCGCCTTCAGAGAGGGGGCCTGTTGAACGAAGAAGACACATCTGAGAAACACATCTAAGGAAGCTGGCTGAGGAGAGATTGGGCCTTCCCTGAGTAGAAACACCTACGACGGTACCTGAGCGTTTGAAATTCATCACACAGCAGTCCCCCAAATTGAGAGAAGTATGGAAATAAATAAAAAGATATCAACTCCGCGTAGACCACACGGTTTCTTTTACACGTGCATAAATGGGCAACGCAATAATTGTGTCTATCTCTCTTAATTATTCTCGTAGCTCTTTTCTCTTAATTTAGGGAACCGTTCCGTAATGAATTACACAGCAAGGAAGTACTCTGTAACAATAGGGTCAGCTACTCCTTTTGTTATCACTAATGATTATATCGTTTCTTTATTCTTTGAATTAGACAAAAGATTCTAATTTATTTCTCTCTCTTTTAAACACGTAAACCTACCAAAAAACTTTTGCTACAAAATGGAACATAGCCGTTGATTTTTCAAACATACAATTAAAACTGATAACACCTATATAGTTTGACAAATATTATTACACGTTTCGTGCAACCATCACATTTTGTTATTGTTTATCTTAAAAATAAACTATACTACCTTAAACGTAAACCAAAAAATAATCGACCTTCTAGCCGGCATGTTAAAGTCTCTTTTTTCATACATTTTGTATAATTTTGGTTACATTTAACTTAAAAGAGTTTTGAAACGAAATGCGATCCATTCGCTAGACTCGAAAATAATTGTTTGTTTAAAAATTTGTTTACACCCATTCACCTACCGCTAGCAGGATGTGAGTTTTTTAAGTCTATACAAAGAATAATAATGTAAAAATGTATGCACAATAATGGAAATATTGAATAGTGCCGAGAACGAACCATAACGTTTATCTGAACCGTAGCATGTGTTGGCCACTTTCTCATCTTCATCAGCTGTTTTATATTCAGGATAGGCTTTCTTAATAACCTCCAAAGCTTCATATTCTTCACAGCTACCTGCCAAATACAGCCAAACTATCATGCTTGAGGTTTGCCTAGGATTGCCCTGCCTGTCTTATGCCACCAATCAAACTTCTCTGTTAACTGGGTATTTTTAAATATGCACTGCCTATTTTCATTCTTAAAATGCTGCCTTTTTCACCACGAAAAAGTTTAATCACAAAGGTTTATTTAGTATGTTGACATTGTTTAGAGCAAAAGTTCCCAAAGTGGTCGGTATCAACCCCCTGGGGTCGATTTGATTTTTCTAGGGGTCGGTAGTTTCAACATATAAATTTGGGGGACGATGACAGCAAAAATAGATCCCCTTACTACTGCTATTTGTTTGTTACTTCAAAATATCTATGATTCCAATAATTAAGAATATTTGTACTTATTTTGAATTTACATATTTACGAGTATTTCATAAATGTCAAAAATAAAAATAAAACTTTTCTTGTATTTTTTTGCTTTAATTTTCGTCAACGCAGATTTCAATGTTAAATATTGCACAAGATAATGTCATAATCCGTAGTCCTTTTATCTTTCTCAATCCTTAATTACAAGTGTTTAAAATGAAAAATTTGATATCTAGTAAAATATTTAATATCGAGTACTGTACAAACTTATTACTTTGAGTAAGTAAAGTAAATGATTAGGGGGTCGACGGTTTTAAAAGTTTTTGGTAAAGGGGTCTGCGGCCGAAATAAGTTTGGGAACTCTTGGTTTAGAGTCAAATATTTTTTTATTAAACTTTCTTTGTACACCGTATAATCTAGTGGGGTTGTTGCCATGTGGCAATTCCTTTCAACCAACTAGAAAGGTTTTAAAGAGACCTTAAGTGAAAAATGAATTGGATCAGCTCCAGAATATAAAGACATGGGTCTAACAGTATTTAAGTAAAACAGGAACGATCTAAGCATTAATTTTAAAGTTTATATCCCAAATCAGAATGACTTTTTTTTCAGAAAATGTATTTGAAAAAAATTAATCTTCAATACATCAGTTTTATATGCAAATTTATGACGTATCCGAACCATCAAAACTACCGAAACTTTTATTTATACGGTTTGATTTCCTACTCAAAACAATGTTCTATAGAAATGTATGCATATAGCTCTAGCACGCACGCTCGCACACATATCTCCCATATTCACGTTTATCTGCAGCAGGGGTCGCCAACCTCCGCCCAAACTCGGGAAATATTAATATTTCAAATTTTAGATAAGAGCACGCATTTCATAATGGAGAAAACATATTAAATTGTACGATTACACATATTGAGGAATGTTATGGACATCGATATTTTTAGTTATTCCTGAGGGGAACTTAAAACTAACGAGTTCTCAAATATCATATTAAAGCGTTCTCTAATTAGGATCGTTTTTGTTTTGGGAATGTCGCGTTGCTAATTTGCATTTGGTTATTTCGGAGTTATTTGTCGCTTCAGTTTTCTTCGTGAGTTTTTTCTTATGTATTCTAATATCTTTTATTTTCATTAATTCTGTTAATAAACATCCAAATTGTTTTTATTATGTTCACGAATAATACTTTATGCTATGCGCTAGCGTGATTTTTTTTCTATTTTATACATAGGTGATGATCTGTTTTTATTTTGTGAACAATTTTTATTGTTTTTGTTTATAAATTCGATACTAGTTCCGTTCATGCATACACCATTTTAAAATCTATTTCAAAATTCCAATTATAACATTCGACTCTAACAATAGTTTTACCGACTCTAACAACTGTTATACCGACTCTAACAACAGATATTCAGGAACTTACTCCTATTATATTATTCTCAATGCACGCGTTATATACGAATTTCTTCAGCATTTTTCATACTTTTTTTTAAATCCAGTCATGTGCCCATATATCACACTACTAGCACACAACATGTGCCCATATATCACACTACTAGCACACAACATGTGTCCATACATCACACTACTAGCACACAACATGTGCCCATATGTCATACTACTAGCACACAACATGTGCCCATATGTCACACTACTAGCACACAACATGTGCCCATATATCACACTACTAGCACACAACATGTGCCCATATGTCACACTACTAGCACACAACATGTGCCCATATATCACACTACTAGCACACAACATGTGCCCATATATCACACTACTAGCACACAGCATGTGCCCATATGTCACACTACTAGCACACAACATGTGCCCATATGTCACACGACTAGCACACAACATGTGCCCATATATATGACACTACTAGTGCGTAACATGTGCCCATATATCACACTACTACTACACAACATGTGCCCATATATCACACTACTAGCACACAACAATTATACATATTTTTTTAAGATTTTGATTTGTATATTATATTTACTATCCACAATACATAATTAAAAAAATTATGGCGAGGCGTACCAATGACAAAAATGCTTTCTTTTTATTACCCACATTAACATACATTTCGTTTTAATGAAAATGTGAACTCCATTTAATTTATTCATCGAGTACAATGCTAAAACCCCCTGTTTTTTTGGATTAAGAGGTCCGCTTCACAAATTTCATATATTTGTCCTAAGCACAAAAATACGCAATATAATACAGAGTGTGAATGCAACATTCACACTCTGCATTCGCATAAGGTGAGTAATACCTAGACATCGGACTTAAGAAAGAGACTGTCGGCCATAATCGGCTAACTTCGACTTTGTAGAGCGTCGTCGACACTTAAGGAAGCGTCGACGACGCTCTACAAAGTCGAAGTTAGCCGATTATGGCCGACAGTCTCTTTCTTAAGCCCGATGTGTATTATTTACCGCCGGGTACTGTATACAATTTAATCCTAAGTATACGTAATATACACACAATTCCAATCGCATCATAACCTCAGCAACCATAGTAAAATCATAGCCGACAATTCTTCGTCATATGTTCTAAGTGATGAAGAATTGTTAGATATTATTAAAAAATCACATCAGTTATTATCTCACTTACATAAGTGGAGACATACACAAACTCCTTACTTCTTGCTCTCATATATCAAATAACCAATTTGTTGTACCTTTCTTTTCAAATTTAAAAGTAATATTCGATTATTTTTTTTACAATGAATGCTCTTATAACCTTTATATTAAATATATTCACATGCTAAAAATGAGATGATTCTTGAGTTACATACAACACGTTCAGTGCTGAAAACGCACATATGCGTTGATATAAACTTTGTTCGGTGTTGAAAATGCCTATCGTCGTTCTATTCCCAATTTTTTTGGGTTAATTATAAAACACATGAGTCCAGAGTGGCCTTATGGTACTTAAGAGTTTGTAAGGGTTGTGTGCTAATGAATAAACTTGCTTTTTTTAATTTTTGAATAGTACAGTAAATATAAAACAAATGATTCAGCAGTCAATGTGTAAGACACAAAATGAGTATTCTTAATATAAATAAATGTTGCTCACGTAGTACCTCTAAGTGATGCCAGCCCGTCATGACATTACATATATAGTACAATGCAAAATTGGATTACGTCAATTGAATCTTATAATGAATTATTTTGTTTATTCGAATCCCATAACATTAATTTGAGAAGTATGCTAATGAGAGATAAGATACGTCAGCTACGTGAACATAACTAACGAGGTCCTAACATATGAAGTGGACATCACTTGACACTGGAGTATACATACGCCTTCATATTTGTTCACGGCCATTATTCGATAATAAGAGAGATAACAGCGTAACGAAAGACGTGTTGGAGCAGCAAACAAGACCAACAGTGCGATTAGTACTATATATGGTAAAAAAAGGGAGGTGCAGTTCCCTACGCATAGAATTTATAACATATTCCTAAGAGAGAGTAATGATTGTTATAATGTCGCGTCTTTAAGACAAGTAGTATTTTTCCATGAGAAAAAACATTATTTTGAAATATTAATTAAGTAGGAATATTGGTCGTTAAGGTGGTGATTTGGGCATATAAAACAAACGAGTGAAGAAAAACTAACAATATAAATACATAGTGCGAATGTGAGTGGAGGGCGCAGTAGATAATTACCAACAAAAGGTTGGTTGGACTAAGTGAACGATATTTTGAAAAAAGAATCGTAAAAAGTCTGAGAAATCGTAGGAGTTATGTAAAGCTTTGGTTTCCTAAGAAAGTGGTGCCGTTATATAGCGCACGTAACAAAACATTGTCTATGCAAACCAATGGCGTTGGTTTCCTAGAGTGCGTTGGTTGAGTGTAATGTCAAATAGCAATGCTGCCATTTACACGATGGCCGTGATAGCGGAGCAAACAGTCGTGGAACGATTTTTCCTGTGTAGCGGACACCATTTTTAAATAAAAAATGAGTGCAAACGTAATTTGGACCAGCGAAAATGACGAAATATTGATTGATTTTGTAAGAAATAGTGAAGATTTATATAATATAAAGAGCAAAGACTATAGAACAGCCCAGTTGAAACAAAACATACGAAATCAGATTTGAAGTTTCCAACTGACAGTTGTGCTATGGCAGGCGGATGCGACGCAAACGTAATTTAATTTGGACCAGCGAAAATGACGAAATAATAATTGATATTGTAAGAAATAATGAAGCTTTATATAATATGAAGAGCACATACTATAGAAATGCCCAGTTGAACCAAAATATGTGGAATAATATCGAGAGCCGTCAGTTTGACGTTTCTGACAGTTGTGGGTTCTCATTTCGGCCATCTGACGGCGCGCCAGCATCACGTCATGTTACGTGCGCTATATAACGAACCCGCTTTCTTAGGAAACCGTAGCTTAAGAGATCTATGGATATAGAAGATGTGAAATATGTAGTCGAAATAGAAAACTCTGACGATATGTCTTCTCTGCCTACCCCGACAGAAAAATGGTGTAATAGATGCGTGTATGTATATATATTGATCGTTAAGATGTAACTTTTTATCTTCCTTTATTTTTTATACTCATCAAGGAAATGTATTTTATAAATAATAAACACTGCAAAAAGTGCTTGCATTTAAAACATATAACACATTAAGTACGGAAAAATACAATTTAAAATAACACGGACGTGCTACTTTGCGATTGTATTGTATTACACTTTTTTTCAATACAGTACATCCTGGCGGGTTTATTGCCACGTGAGAACGTTTTCAAACCACCCAGAATGATATTTAATAAGCCTGAAGTGAAAACCTACCTGGAATACTTTTTTAAAATCTATGGGTACCAACGAGAATCGAAATCTCAACTCCTAGTCTGGAAAACAGGTATCTTACCAACAGGTCCACGGTTGTCGTAATTATCTGCGTAACAGGTGGTAACTATTTGAGTTAAATCAAAAACCCACCAGGACATCGATCGGTCTTGAAAATGAATAGCATTAACTTGAAATGTACTTCTTTGGAATGTAGGTAGACCGATGACGTCGAAACCATAGATTCCATGACTTCACATTTTTAAATATATATGTTATATGATAACCGAGACGTTGTTGAAGTAATTTCTTATCATAATGGCGTAAGATGGCCTTTGTAACTAAATATAGCCTTGACTTCTACCCTTTGATTTCGGGTACGAAAGTAAACAGTACCCGAAGAAAAAACGCGTCCCAGTCTGGTTCAAATGTTTGCCTTGTAACGATACTCACACGTGTTATACGTATCTTTTAACATGCGGTGTAGTATTGCAAACACGTACATTTTTTAACCGCGAATTCAATGCATTCTCTAGTGGTTCAAACCTGATGGCTTGACAAATAGGACAGATTACAACATTGTTCCTTGGTATCGATCAACGATATGTTTAAATCACCAATTCGAATATGCTACCATACGAATAAATTAATTACGTTAGAAATATATTGGTGATAAATGTACCATTGTTAATATAAATAAATCTAAAACAATGTACGAGTATTATTGTATGTAAAAAATGTAACAATAAAGAACTAAATAAACATAACTTAAGTTGACAATATATATAAAAGCTACAGATAATATTTGGATAATTCACAAAATAATCATAGTATAAATAGGCCAAAGCCCATACGACGGCTTTCGCCAAAGAAAGTATACGAAAATTGAATTTTGAATACAAGAGAGCGAGAGAGGAATACTTGGATTCTCTCCGAAAGTAATTTGAAATTTGAATCTCGGCGGGTCCGTGATACTGAACCAATTTTAAATACCTAGCTAACAATTTTTGAACCGGTGTAAAAGGGGACGTTGTATAAATAATATTTATACACAAATTTTACATTTGTGAATATTTATTTTAATAAATGTAGGATTTGTTTTACTTCTGTGAATATTTCACGGGTTGCAACTAATATAATTATAATCAATAAAAACATACGCCTACAAAATAAAGCAAAATATATATTTTTTATTTCAAGAACTTGCAATATAATCAATAAAACATTAATATTTTTATGTATAGAAAAAAAAAATCGAATCATACTTAAGTTTTCTAATTTTAATTTTAAAAAAATTTACTATTTTTCTAACTTTTTAACCAACAAAACCATTGACGAGTATATGTATATATTTTTGTTTAGTTTTATCGTAAATTAATAAACATACATTTCAAAATATTCTCAAGTCCTGAGTACCATTAAATTATTCACTGATCTTTTCATTATGAATTTGGTTTATATTCTTTAAATTAAGTATATCCTTACTGAACATGCATTGATTTAGAATTATTTTATGTAAAACAAAATGCACTATATTTATTGGACCTATATTCTAAAACACAGTAGTTTTACTATATATTACAAAAATATAATTATTTTATTTGAGTTTTCACAGATATAAGAAACATTTCAATATAATTTATTTCTCAGTCTAAAGATAAGAAACTGTTCAATCAATGGAATTTAGATCACAGATATAAAATACTTTTCAATTAATAGAATTGAGATCACAGTATAAAATTAAGAAACTGTTCAATCAATAGAATTGAGATCAGTCCAAAGATAAGAAACTATTCAATCAAAGCAATATTGATAAATAGAGTAAACTCTAATCTTAAGTTATATCAATTGTGTAGGCAGCTTTCAAAATTTCAACAAATTTAATATTACTTTATTATAAAGATTAATATCTGAAATAATTTTTTAATCATACATTCCTTAGAACAGACTAAATACAAGTATATTGTAATAATAACTGTACTATTATTATTGTCTTATTTTTGTTATAAATGATTTAGAATTATTTTAGGTGTTTATCTAAATTTCTCTATTTCTTCATTTTTCTTGTTTTTTTTTGCTGTGTACCCATAGGAAATGTTCTGTGGCATTATATAGTTGTGCATAAATATGTTAATAAAAAAGTTTTTGAAAATTCAATACATTTAAATTAACATTTTTAACTATTTTCACGTATTGCATAATTTATGAAAATGAGACATTAATCATTTGTACATTTAGTGATAAAATATAAGTAAAGTACCAAATAAATGTAAAAGCCAAGTTAAGTAAAATATTACATTTGAATATATTTTATCACAGAAAAGCATTGCTATAGATTAAGATGTAATCTTAAAAAAATTATATTATTTTAATGAATCGAAACATTTCAATACGCTAAAGAGTCAAAATATGATTTGATAGAGGAATAAAATAATTCAATTCTCATATTTCTAAATTAAAAACAGTTTTCTAATATTTTTCTTTAATTAATACAAATGGAGTTCAACAATGAGTCCTGTCGGAGATATATAACTGATTCTGTCAGTATGTAGACCAAAATTTACAGTCACAGTCTATGCATCCTGATGGAGAGGGTAGGATATAAAAATACAGGTGACTGAAATGAGATCTTAAAGATCATATGAGTCACAAGGGGGGTAGAATGAGGAATTATGTAATGCGCGAAAGCCTAGAAATGGAGCTATTAGTCAATTTTATCAATAGAGTTCTCAGCAAAAACGGCTTCTACACTTATAGAGAATGGCATACAGATCGTCTACCAAAACGAATGTTCTTGTCAACTGATTCGCGTAGACCAGTTGGATGACACATTTTGGAAATACAGCAATGGAGACTTAGGGAAATAAAACTGTCACTCCCATTTATAGAAGTGCCAATGATGGTAAAGAACAGATACGAATGGAGGAAAATTATCTAAGCGTTGAGTTTCTGAAGGTGCATGATGAGGATGAAGAAGACATCCTCTTTAATCTTGTTTTTAAGAACCTATTTTCCAGTTCAGTATTTAACATATTTTATGATCTAGTTAGTAAAACGTCTGTTTTCTAAACCGGGGTTTGCAGGTCTGATATTATCTGTAACCAAATTTTTTAATGATTCCAGGCTGATGTTTACTGTTGGTAAATTGAAAGAGATTGCCACTTGGCAATAAACTCGACAGGTTATATTGTATATAATGAAAGTGTAACATATAACGAAATATATAATGTATTATACGAGTATATAACAAAATACAACACATTAATACAAGATTAATGACCGAGGATGTACCAAGTTATAAAATTAACAAAAAATACTCAATTTCCTAAAATGTTATTAAAGTAAATCAATATGTTTGAATATGAATTAAACAGTTTTCCATCATATCAAAATTATAAGAAAGTTCAAGTTATCGAACTTATATGATATAAGTTTCCTTGAACTAACTTTATCAGTAAGTAAGTTTGGTTTAAAATGTCGATTGCAGTTCAAAGATAATTTTATTTAGAACTTATCAGCTTACGTAACACGACAACACATTTAAACGTATTGGATCCTGGAATAAATATGTTTAAAATGTTCATGGAATATGCATTTCTGATTTATATTGTTTGAACACTTAATAATAAGTCAGTTTTCAAATACATTTCATGTGTACCATCTCTACTTATTTGAAGAAAAGAAATTAATTTATAGTTAATACAAACTTCGAGTATCTTTTTTTTTATTTCAGTAAATAATGATAATTTTTTATTTGACGGTGTAAAACAACATTTTTTTTCTTCTTCTCAGTGTCATTTCAGGTCCCTCCAACGTTAAGTATCACTTGAGAGTGGATATCTTTATCCCCGGCACTCCGAAAAAGAACGCCAACGCCCCTTATGCCAGTCCAATCACGTATATTGCGGAGCCAGGAGATTTGCCTCCTGCCAACACCTCTTCGGCCTTCTATTTTGCCTTTGATGATCAGGTGCAGTCATTTGTACTTTGCTCCTCTAAGTACATGACCCAAGTAGGGCACCTTTCGGATTTTAATATTAGTCAGCAACTCTCTATCAACTTTGGCTCTTTGAAGAATCCTTGTGTTGCTGACCATATATATCCAGGGTATCCGTAGCATTCTCCGGTGCATCCACATTTCGAATACTTCCAGTCGGTTCATACTACTTACTTTGAGGGTCCATGATTCCATGCAATAACACTGACCAAACGTAGCATTTGACTAACCGTTGTCGAAGTTTCAAGTTTAGATTATCATCGCAGAATACGCTTCTCATTTTATTAAAAGCCGCACGAGATGATTCACTTTTGCATTTGACTTCGGTTTCTAGGTCGAGGTCTTCCACTAGGATACTTCCGGGGTATTTAAATGTTTTCATTATCTCTATATATCAGCACCGTTTAATGTAAGACGTGCTCCTGCGTGATCCTGCCGACCAAACACCATGAACTACACCAAAACTACAAAAATTGAATTACACTAAAAGCGGATTGCTGTCTGAAAAAAAACGTTCTATCTCCGTCGTAACTTTCAATCATCTAGAAAACACTATCTTAATAACAGAACTGTTCGATTTTCTCTATTTTCTATGTTCATACACATATCGCCTTTACTTTTGCTTTCACACATTTCTATCACCATGATTTTGGATTTCACGACATTCATTCTCAAATATTTCCCTTCTATCTCCCACACAATTTACTTATCCAACTAGGTAATTGATCCTTTGAGATGAAGTAAAAAATAGAGAAATAAGAAGAATGAGTAAAACCTAAGACATTATTGACGCATCACATTCAAAGAATGAATGAGATCCGAATTACCCTATATAGTTTCTCATCGTTACCCTATAGGAAACCGACCACCAGACAGACTCCAAACAGATGGAGCAATTCCTGAAAATCCACATCCTAAAAATAAGACCGAAAAAATAGATCAAGAATATAATGCAAGAAGAAGTGGTGAATTTAATGTCCGATCCTAGATTGTTAACAATCAACTTTGATTGGCTGGAAATAAAATCAAACGGTAGTAATCCCATCACATTTGATCGTAAATGTACAATGAAAAAGTAACATTTGAACTAGTTTTATATATAATATATCCATATTTTGTTCAATCCAAAGATCATATCTATTGGCACGATATATGGTTGATGTTTTGAATAATTCATGTACTAACAACACAAATTCTCCAGAAAGTTATTCATGCGAGATTCAAGAAATTGTAATATATTATTTTTTATAGCATTCAACCTCGTTTCAAAGAAGTAATTCTGAGCTTTCTTACTCATGATTTTCCTAAGCCTTATTGAGTAATTTGGGTAAGATCCCATTAATCAATTCATGTTAGAGATTTCATAGTTATGTTACAACCGTATTGGTTAGTTTTAGATTTAAATAATATATTTTTTGTTACTTTAATAAATAACAAAGAAACGCTTTCATTTTATATTAATATTTACACTCACTTACCCAATACGGTGATGTTTCAAAACTATTGACTTTCTGTAAATATTTGACTAGATAAGGGCATATGGGACAAAAGGCTTTTTGTACAGTATATTTGTTAGATTTTAGGCATTTATGGTTTTGAGTGTCGAATAGGCTAAACGATTAAGAATTCACTTGAAACTTTTGGAAGACTAATATTATATGACTCACTAAACGATTAAACTGTGTTGTGCGTGGTTTCTGAACTTTATTTAATAACGTTTCTAAACTGTTACAAACTATTACTTTATAAAACGATTTAACTACTAACAACTTCTATAAATATAATTTACGTCTATTTCCCAAATAAAAAACCACATTAAACGTAACAATACTGCCCCAAAAGCCGAATATTAAAACTATAAATACATCAGTATGTGGATATAAAGAGATTATTTAAAATATTTAATTGAATTATCACAGCAAGCGCATCATTTAATTTTCAAAAGTAAAAAAAGTGTGACATCTATTGTTTACAAATCAGAACTACCCAAATTGGTATCGACAAGTGTGTGCTATTTGAGCAACATTTGGCTGTACATTTTTTTCACTTCGGGTCTGGATAGATCTGAGTAATTTTTATTATAAAGTGTGATAAAAAAGTCTTATCAATCGCTGTAAGGAAGACTTAGATGCGAACAAATACTAAATTCCATCATTTGGTGCACCACGATTTGTAAACCAATAAGATGACCAAGAATAATGTTTGGGACAGAATCACAGAAGAAAATTGAAATATCCTCTTTACGTCCAGCGACCTCTGTAGCTTAGTCGGTAAGACACCTGTCTCTAAGCCCAGAGGGTGCAGTTTTTACTCCCGTTGGTACCATTTCTTTTTAAAGAATTTAATTGTAAGAACATGCTAATAAACTCGCCAGGTTCTATTGTTTACAACAAAAGTATGATACAATACAACACCTCTTACAGTTTATTGATATTTTTAAGCATCATTTCTCAATCTGTGGATCGCGACCTCCAGGGGGGCTTAAATATGAAGGGGTCGAGAAAATAAAAATAACTGTACAATAGAAATTTTGTTAAGTAAAAAATTTGTTTAAAAAACACATTTGTTTAACAAAAATATCGTGCAAAGCTCAAGTAATTTTTATATGTACATTATTTACTACAATGATTATCTCTTTAGATATTACATATTCTTCAATGGTTACTTCTGTTTATCTAAAAGTTCAAACAATTAAGATCCCCGTTAATTACTTAAAACAATATACATCCTTACCTAATAAGGCTTATTGCATTTGTGAAAGTACGACATATATGCAGTCACGTGCACATGCATCAAAAACATATCAAGATATATAAAGTTTTTGCAGAACACGACGTCTTTTAAATTTTATTTTTTTATCTTTCGGGGGATCGCAAGGCTAAACAATGTTGAGAAACAATATTCTAAATGATACTGCTTTCTGGTGACGAAAAAGAGTCGCTGATTACTCATTTGCTGGATATTGTCCATACTCATAGGGATGGGATATTTAAAAGTATGGAAAATCAGGTTACTCCGAAGAGACGAACGATTTTAATTTTTTAAAGCAAAACATTGACGTGGTTTTTGAAGGAAAGCAAAACATTGACGTGGTTTTTTGAGGAAGCAAAACATTGTCGTGGTTTCAAAGTAATATCATAGGTCATTGATAAACTTTTGATGCTTAAAAATAACGTTTTTAAGTTTGATATTTATGACTCAAATTATGACGGAAAATCAAATAATTGCTAATTGTTTTTATATAAATTTATCTCAATTGAATAATGAAGTCTGTACAACTTGCTAGTTTCAAATTCTATTAATATTAAAACGTTAACGAAAAAATCGCATATGTATTTAGACCCTTATCACATTTAACGCTTGTTTATTAATCAGACATTGATCAAAGACAATAAACATACAATATACAAAGTGGGTGAACTAAGCGGATTCATAATAAATTATAATTTTATCTTTACGAATTTAATTAATTTTATCTTTACGAATTACTTTATTATATTTTAATCGTATTTTTTTTTCGAAATGATGAATTTAAACCTTCTTCCGGGCACTGTCCCAACTCATTGCCTAGGTAGGCTCTTCTCGTTCTCAGGCTGTATATTCGTCGGTTCTGGGTGTCGCTTTCATCTAGGCCATTTGTCTGCAGGATTTTGGAGCATTGAGTCATCCAGGAGTTATTTGGTCTTCCTCTGGACGGCTGTCGAGGAAGATCCACAGCCATTGCCTGATTTACAGTATGGTCTGGTGGTCTCCGTATTATGTGCCCGTACCAACTCAGCTGTCGCTAAATGATGAATTTAAACCATGTCATAAAATTATTAAATTTAAAGAATCAAATTTTTAAAACTGAATGAATCACGCAAAGTTATCCTTTTAAGGAAATCCTTTGAGAAGAAGAAAAATTAAGATGATAACATTCAAGGCCATTTCGGGTAAAACGTTTAGAGATCGTTGGTTGTATACAAGGCCAGGGTGGATAACACAAGAGTTTCCAACGTAGCAATACCCGATGCAATTCGTCCCCTAGGAAGGCCTTCAAAAGGATGGAAGGATAACTGAGAGTCAATATTTCGAGAGAGACAGCCCTGAAGGTAACAGATCATAAGTCTAACTTAAGAAAAAGACGAAAATCAGATAATAATTTAATGAAAAATGAGACCTGACATACCAAAGCTCTAATTCATAGTCCGACCTTAACTTAAAAAGCTCTATCAGCGGGGTACATACAAACATAGTTAAGATGGATGGACGTGAAGGATGGACTATGAATTTGATGAGCCTTAGTAAATTAATAAAGAATTCTAAATGGAAGGAACTGTCAAATGGATATCAATAGTACCATTTTTTTCTAATGAACATCTCTATTAAATTTTAAATGTAACATAAAATTGTCAAATGGTTCAAAGACAACCAAAAAACCAGTTAATGTTCAATCGACTAAAAATAACTTGATGAAGAAGTTTTGAACCAAATACAATAGATTTTTTCCATATAATGATAGAATAAGTGTACATAGTTCGTGAATGGGGATTTTTAACAAAAACGAGGTAAATTGACTTATCGTGTTATGCGAGTTGAGCACATTAAGAAGGAAACGAATTTAAAAACTGTTTTTACAAGCGAAATTTACACTACGTGTTTAAATAGCTTGAAGTTGGTGGGTTTTTGCGCGCTTTAATGTTTATTTTTTTCAAACGTAAAACCGCGAAATTAAAATATTTTGCTTGAAATGAAAATACGCGTGACACGAAAAATATGTTTTTTAAAACAAACACGACTGAAAAAAAATAAGTTTATTTACCTATTTATCATCATGTGGAGTGAATGTATAAGCAAAGAAGATGGATTACCAAAACGTCGTCGTGATTTCAATTTCAAAATTGAAACATCGTCTCGATTTCAATTTCAAAATTGAAACGACGTCTCGATTTCAATTTCAAAATTGAAACGTCGTCTCGTTTTCAATTTCATGAAGTAGATTTCGTTATTTAGTCAATTAACAAAAGATAAGTTATGGTTTAAACATGCCAGTAGGTGAATATATGAATAACAATTATTCGTCATCACGGCATGTCCCTATAGGGGTAAGCAGAGAGAATATATCTCCACTTTAGTCTAACATGGCACAAATCTTTCGCTTTAGCCACGTACACAGGTCGTTTTGCATACTCTCCTATTATAAAGGTGTTTAATTATTTCCGCTTTCAGAATTTGATTAATTTGGTAGTGCTAAGTTATTTAAAGTTTTCTCAATTTTCTTGTACATTATATTCTATCCATAAAGATTACTCGTGTAAATCATCCATCATTTCAATCTTGCTTTATGGATGAACCATTTCTAAGCTATTTTCCTTAACTTAAGCTCGGCATCTTTTTTTGGTCCACATTATTACATACTGTCCTTAATCCTTATTCTGTCATAGATTGTTGTTCTACACGTTCTAAACAACGCTTATTTCTACCGCATTTATCTTGTTTTCATCACTTTTACCACGTTCAAGATATATTAAAACCAAAAACATGAAAAGAAAAACTATCATTCATTCGTATGATATCCTCTCAACTTATCATTTTTATCCGAAATAATTCATCATTCGTTTTTTCTACATAGCCAATCCCAAATGGATGAGATAAGGCAAAATAAAATAAGAAAATATTTTTTAATCCACATTCTTACTTAGTATCATCGTTCCTTTTTCTCTTTCATTACAACCGGTTTTAAACTATATATATAAATAAAACTTAGAAATCATCAACATTATAAGTATATTCCTAAATAGTTACTATTTTAACGTTTTAGGTAGCTCGAAGAACCTCTCATAATTATAAACATATAAAGTCTTCAGGAATCAATTATTTTCTTTTCCTTTCAGACAATACGTGATCAAACTAATCTGTTGGGTTAAGTCTGGCTTAGGTGAGGTTCTCGATCGAATTAGGTAAAGGTAAAATACACCATTCTGCTCTCCGTACGAAACATTTTGAATGTGAAATTTCTCGATACAAAAATGTTGGATAGATTCCAGTGGAAATGGATGATCAGTGAACGTGCACCATTTATAGTGAATGAACATATTCATTTAAACAATCAATGAAAATGTCCTAGTGTCCACATTCACCTATGAAAGTGCACTTCCACTGCTTATTATGAATGAAATTCTATAATATAAACATTTATGCGCAGCCGTGGTTTTTGCACTTTGGAATGCGAGTTTCTGATGTGTACATGCACGAATAGTGATACTTTATCAACGTCGGAATGTCAATCGTTGACTAATTTAGTTAGTAAAGATAATAAAACACTAGAGAAGGTATACAATCAATAGTGAATATGGATTTATAATTTTAAAACGAACGATTTCTTCAACATTCACTGATCATTTTAGTGAAGTTAATAGTATATACTCACGGTCCACTACTACTGTTATTTATATTGTAAAGTCGAAATTGCGATGGACCTGACATGTGAAACGCATGGGCGATTATAGACTCCCAAAGCGCGTTTTGTACGGGAAAGTAGTGGGCATGCGAAGGGCTGGTGGGCAGAGAAAGCGCTATAAAGACAGACATCGAGAGTCGTTGGCTTTGTGCGGGGCGTCTGAGGACTGAGAGCAGGTAGTTCAGGACCGTGGAGGATGAAAAGCCATCTGTTCTCGGACTGATGGTGTCTTAACGGTCAGACGTATGAGAAACAGTCAGTGAGCTACGAATATGCGTCAACGTTCCCAGCATATCAGCAGAATCCACAAATCTGTGACATCTGCGGGAAGGAATGCGCGTCTAAGATCGGGCTGTTTTCTCACAGAAGATTGCATGATCGACATGCTAGAGCAGCTCAAGATTGATATTGGAGTGTCGAGGGCATCCTCGACTACGAGACCCAGCAACGACGAAGACGATATGTATGATAATAATACTGATTTTATTCAATAAGCTTATGAATCACGTGTGGCTCGCGAATGGGCCGCTGCCTGGTGACTAGTCACTTTTACAGAATGGATATTGCACAGGATCCCACCCAGCTAGCTACAAGTGTGGTTTGGATAATGACGCTATAGGTCATGTGTTTTTTACTGTACCTTATTTACTAATATCATATCTTTGCCACGTTCATTGAATGTTGTTTCGTCTTTCTACAAAGAAGTTATTCACTTAAAGGTAGATTGTAAAAATAAAACTTTTATCAAATGATGCTTGAAACAATTAAAAATTAATTTAATTATAATATTGCCACTATTATAACACCATGGCTTTAACAGTTATGTCATATAATCTCCCTAGTGTGGGTGAATTGTTTATGTATGCAAAAAAAATAGCTCATGATAAATTGCAACAAAACATATAGTACGTGTATAATTCTTTTAAGAATAATAAATATACTTTTGATTAAAATTCAGCTTAGAGCATTTATCTCTCTGAAGCAGGCATAAAAGATGTCTCAAGCACGCCATTTGATATGTAGGGCCTTTAAGTTTGCCAAGAAACGTGGAGCCTTTAAAATATAAATGTACACAATCGTTCCAAAAACCGTCACTAGACAGAGCTGTTTGTTGTCTTAACAATATATCAATTTTATTTTTTTAACAACTCGCTAAATTTCACGGATCCGACAGCATGATATAGTCTTGCGCAAAAAAATGGCGTTCAAACAAGATGACTCGTTTATCAACAATGCCGTTTCTGATCCCCTGTTTGACTTTACATGCTGTGCCTATATGTATTTCACATTTTGTGATTATATTAGATATGCGTTTTTAGTATATTTGTCGTGAGTATTTTCCAAGTTTACTGACCGTGACTGTGTCAAAAATATTTCAAAGCGATGATGATAATTGTTTAAAAAACTTGAAAAGTAATTTTTTTTATAATTTTCCTTAAAATACATGTTTCCATATTTATTTACATACTCATTAAAATTCATCATCATCACGATAGCTCTAAAACCTGGAGTGGGCCCTGACATTCTTAAGGTCTTCTCTGTTTATTTATACCTTATTTTTTACGGTCGCAACATTTAAAAAAATCGATATTCCACTTTTTTTCAAAAGCAACAAGAAACAAAATTCGAATGAAAATAGTATTCAAATAAATTTAAAAAGATTTCCCATAACCAAAATGAAAATCAACAATAAAATTAAAAACATCAAAACTTGAACGCAAAATCGAATCCTTAGATAATACTCGTGTATGTACAAAGAAAAAATATGTACTACAAGTACATCATAAATATACGAGTATATGGTATTATAAGTGCACCAAGAATAGCCCTTAGAAAATATATGTACAAAACAGAAAAAAATATATACGAGTATTAGAAGTATATCAAAAATATGTCACAAGTACATCAATAATATAATATTATGTACCACACGTACATCAAGAATACATGTCACAAGTACATTAAAATATATGTCACAAGGACAACAGAAATATATATCACAAGTACGTCAAGAGTACACATCACAAGTACATTTAAAATATATGTCAAAATTACATCATAAATAAAAATCACAACTGCATTTTCTTTTATAAAAATAGTTTTAAATTCATTCTCTTGTATCCTACGATTTCAAGATGAACTTCCAGTATACTGAGGTACATATCAATATATACTAGGGTCGCCATGTTTTGACGATGGTCTAGAACTAGAACAATATTTTTTAATTAAAAGTCTGGATAATAGAACCTACTCCAATAGCTAGAATCAAACTAGGATACATGAAACACTGTTTTTTTAATGAACTGCTCACATACATATGTACGAGTAGATGCCTATCTTTATGATTTATTTCATATTTTTATAAACAAAGCAGTTCATTTTACAAAACCAATACAAATATAAAACAAACAAACGAAGCCAGATATAACCACGAAACGTATTATATTATAGTATTGCGAAAGCGCAATGTAATGTTGCCAAATCACAACGTCGATTAGCCTAAGTGGTAATACTGCAGTAGTGTAAAAAAATCCGAAGTTCAGGATTCAGAATTCTAGATGCATTAAGAAATCTTCCGTGGAAATTCCCCAATGAACTAAACAAAGAAAAAAGTCCAGGAACGTGGCGACCATAATCTATACAATTAATTATTAGACCATAATCTATATAATCTATAAACACATTGTGTTCCTATGCGTGTTATTTCTTCTGGTTTGGTAATGGTCAAGGTAAGAGACTCAATCTCATTACTTTATGTAAGTTTCCAGCCTATCGAAGACACTAGTTTAACCTTCCTACGGGCGCAATACAAATCCTAACACGTTCGGGCGCAACTCATCTGTGAGATTAAAAATTAGATTTCTGCTTGCGCTTAAGGGAAAGCTTATCAAACTGAACTTTTCACTTAAACATGATTATACTCGTACAAATAACATTTGTACATTTCTTTGCACTTTTCAATAACAAATTATTTAATTTTCTCATATTGTTTTTCTTAAAATAAATATTAACTAGTTTAAAACATTGTCAGTCTTTTGTTGGTAGTTTATAAACACAACTAATGCAATTCAGTAACATCACAATTGTTTTCATTCATTTAATACCCACAATAGGTTTGTAAAAAAGATTTAGCACAATAAAAAGTATGTGGAATTAACTGTCACATCTTTATAAGGCAGATGTTCATATGATGAAAATAAAAGTAATAACTTAACATAACAGAACACCATGCTAGCACTTTTCAAACATAATTTAGAATGTAAAATTCAAATTCAATTGTGATCATAAAACGTCTTCACAAAAACAAAAGGGAGTAATCAAAATATGATTAGAAAGTTATTCCTGATCAGGCTCACGCTGAACATTTTCGAAAGCATTCTTATTACAATTTTCACACACCATGCGTGCATGTTTGTGTTCATATAGTAAACAACGATCAATATCATTGAATTAGGGGCTACAACATAGATATACGAACTATTGCAGGTATATAAAAAGAAATATTTAGAAAAACATTGAAATTTAGGAAATCAAAAATACTTACGTAATCGGGTGCAACTCATCCAGCAGATTAAAACGTCCGTCACGGTGACCAACGGTGCACTGGAGAAATAATAAAGATACCCTTGTGTGAGGGGTAGGGAGTCAGGAAGCTACTATAAGCCTCACCTCTTTGTCGGTAAACCTCACCCATTGACACAAAAAAAAAACAACTAGGTACCTCATCTCACAGAATAAATGCGCCCGCCCAAGGGTTAATATAACTTAGAACATTGCAGTCATCGCAAAGGTTATAAAACTGTAACGTCATAATAAATTATAAAAGAAAACGTCAATGTATTGTAATTTATACCACAAATGATACTTTTAAGGGAATGTCAAAAAGTTTTAAAGTAAACGACAGTATACGCACTTTTCATTATCTATTATATACTAGCTGTACCCGGCCTAGCGTTGCTGTGGCTCAGTCTGGTTAAACGAAAAAGGAAGAAAAGAGAAAGCACACGTTTCTAATATGTTTAATTTCACAATGCTTGTGGGTATACAATATTTTTGACGTCTTTCAGCCACTCTCAGCCTGTCGCGTTCATTCTGTCAAGAACGAAGCAGATCTGAAGCTTCAGAATGCGATCGCCGTACTCGCAACCGTGCATCCTCAAGTCTGGCTGCACGTCGCTCTGCTGCTTCCTCGGCATTTTGATGAACTATAGTTAAGCAGATCGATTGCACTGAAAAAGAAAAAAGTTATAACAAAAACGTAAAAAATTGCGAAACATTAAAAAAGAACTGAATAATATTGTTAAGTTCGTAGACATCTTTGTTCTTGGCGGCAATAATAGCTCGTTCACTCAGCCAATCGTGACTCTTAATTACAAAAAACTAACAATAATGACAAATTAATACATCTTGTTACAAATTAGCAAAAATGTGGCCGTTTGTAAAAATCAAATAATATTTGGTGACGTTTGTCAAAAGTCACTACGTTAGTCCGCATTGGCTAGGGATCGGGAATTCGATAGTTGGATTTTCGATTGTTTTATACCTAAAATGAAATGTTCGTAATTATAGTTCGGAAAATCTAGGATGAGTCCTGTGGCAGCTCACAAATTTGCCCCAATACAACCTTGTAACGATGTTCAGTAATTTTAATTATTTTATCAACTTTAATATAAGCCTAAATTCTAATAAATAGCAAGTTATTTAGGTAAATATATTACATTAGGTTTGATTGGGGCCAATTTGTGAGCTGTCACAGGACTCATCCTAGAATTTCCGAACTATAGTATTAACTCATTGTGGATCTTGGCCTATTTAAAGATACTATAGATACAAATCATACAATACATTAGAAAGACAGTATAATGAAAATTAGAAAGTAAAACGTCAGTTTAGAGAAAAACAATTGTTCGATTTATAAAAAAAACTATTCGATTTGAAAAAAAAAATGATTTTACCCCATCCCTATGTGACATGACGTTTCTAACGCCGCACGACTCATCCTAGACTTTCTGAAGTATAAAGCAGATCGATTGCACTGAAAAAGAAGAAAGAAAGTTATAACAAAAATATATAAAATTGTGAAACATTAAAATAAGAAAATACACGAACTAAAAAACAAAAAAATATTAACGAAATATTTCACTTCCAACGCAAATCAATCGACACATGTAAATTTTAACGCATTTCACGATATAACTATCGCAGATAAAAATTTAGTATATCGTGTGTTGCTTTTACGTCCAAACAGATGGCGCTTTTTTCAATACACGTATTTGAAAATTTATTATTTAATATTTAATTATTTAATATTTAAGAAAAATAAAAAAAACAGTTAAAAAACTAAATGAAAGAATCCGAAACGTCGAAAATGCAATGTGACATAACTGTCAATGAGAATTGTTTAGTTTGCGTGTGTCGTTGAAAGGGGCGCTCCCATTATTTCGTCTGTTTTATATACTTTTTTATACACAACTGTATATAAAAAAATATATATAAACATGCTTGTATACGAATGCAACCTTTTGTCAAAATTTCAAAGCAATCAGTGAAGAACTTTCGGAGATTAGAGATTTTCTATTAACGAATATTTACATTTTTATTTCTATAGATATTTAATATTTATTATTAAATATTTAATTATTTAATATTTAATATTCGAAATCAAAATGAAAATAAATCGAAATCCATATTGCGTATGTTGCCGTCACGTTCAACAGGGGGCGCTCCCATTATTTCGTCTGTTTTATGTACTTTTTTATATATATTATTTAATATCTATTATTTAATTATTTAATATTAAATTATTTAATATTTATTACTTAATATTCGAAATCAAAATGAAACTGTCAAAATTACAAAGCAATCCGTGAACAACTTTCGGAGATTGGAGATTTTTTACTAACGAACATTTACATTTTTATTTATATAGATATTTAATATTTATTATTTAATTATTTAATATTTAATATTAATTCCGAAACGTCGAAAATGCAATGTGACATGACTGTCAATGAGAATTGTTTAGTTTGCGTGTGTAGCTGCAGGGGGTACTCCCGTTATTTCGTCTGTTTTATTTATACTTTTTTGTATACAACCGTATATAAAAAAATATATAATCATGCTTGTATACGAATGCAACTTTTTGTCAAAATTTCAAAGCAATCGGTGAAGAACTTTCGGAGATTAGAGATTTTCTATTAACGAACATTGACATTTTTATTTGTATAGATGTTGAAGATAAATTTTATTATCAATGAAATAAACAAAAGTAAGTTCTCGGATTTCAAATAATAGATGCAAATCAATTAGGATACAATTAATTTTCAGTTATTTTTTCAAAATAAATAAATTAATAATTTCTTGACGCCAATCGACAAAGTTAAAACCCAAAGTATTTTGAATTCGTCACAGATTTTACAAAATTTTTGGTCTTAATTAAATGAAGAATGAAATGACCAACATCTTTATAATAATGACGTATTATACACAAGAGGATAATAATGATTAAGGGATAAGGATGGGGGATGAAACGAAAATTAGGATGAAAGAACATTCTGAATGTTTCTCCAATGTTGTTAGAGATGGTGTATCCATGGCAAACAAAACAAGTCTCGAAAAACTTCCAACTTATAAGGTAAATTTTAAATACAATTTTACAATGAGTCAATCGAGAAGTTTATTTCGGGAATTTATTATAAACAAAGTGTTAATTACACAACTCTAAATTTTTTGCTACATCTGACGTGGAAATAAATTATTAAGTGTTAATTGAAAGTACTAAGTCCAGTGGATTTTTTTTTCTATAATGTCATATTTATTGAATACACAGTATAAACATCGAATGGCATACATATCATCAAACGTGTCCCTTGCGGGGTTGGCAGAGAAAACAGATATCAATATTTTCTATCCATGCATACTAATTTCGCCTTCTCCTCATTCATACAATCTTCTATCATTCATACTTCTCACTTCACCTTTTTTTTAAATTTGGTTCAGACACATTTCCCTCCGTTTATCTCTCCCACGCACATCATACACTTCTGACTTGTATATTCGCTTAGTCATTCATCCATCATTCATTTTGTCCATATATCTAAGCCACCTTAAAGCTCCTTTCTTCATTTCTGATGTCTTCATTCCACCTTCTTTCAAACGTTGACACTCCGCAAATTTTTCTAAGTGCACACATCCGAATGACAACACTTGTAAAAATCAAAACAAATAAAAACTTTCTTAACACATCACACTCCTACGCCATGAATCAGTTCTAAATTAGGTGCCCAAAATTACACTAAAAACATTAAAGATTATGCCAAATTCAAAATCAGTGTTGAATAGTGTAATTTAAGCGTTATGTTTGTTGAATTGTATACAATAATCAACTAATATCGTTTTCATCGTCTTCCCCTTCTGAATTGTGCTCTACATACCTGATTTGACACAGAAACTTAAATCAAGGGTACATCGATTAAACCTGTACGATACCAGCGAGCAATTTAATTTTGCGGCCATCTGGATCAACCCACCGATGTCATTTTGCGGTACTGTAATAATAATCGAGTACATAAATTCCGAAGAGATCTCCTCTATTTAGCTTTACATCGGTAAATTTTTGGACTGATCTAGGGGCGTCGAAAGATAGTTTTAGTGCTTTCGATTTTTTTAAATCAATATTTCTAGCTGTTTAAACCCCAGGACTTACGTCACTTGATAACTGCGCGGCGAGTCATTTTCCTTTTCCCGTGACATCGGACCTAAGTCCGTCATCGCATAATTCTATGCACATTTAATGTGTCACCGCCGGAGCAGTCCCTTTCTTATTCGTCACTTAATTACGTCGCGCTCATAATAAATAAAAATGATTTCGATCTTCTAGTGCAGATCGAGCTGGATGAATACATATTAAGTTCCCCATAAGAGAGTGGTTGGCGATGGGATCGAACTAACAAAAGCCTAAGTTTAAATGATAAAAGAACGAATCAAATAATCTTTATTTATTTAATACTTTTATTGCAAATACAAACTGGTGGGTTTATTGGCAGGCGGCGATATTTTCCAACCAACCAGACAAAAGTGAATGAAGCAAGTCACATGGGTGCAAAAAACATTCAAGTGACTATCCATCCTCACGAAATCCATGAACACATACGTGAGCCCACAAACCCCATGAAGACGGACAATCACCCAAATATTTATTTTCATATAAAGTGAGACATCATCCATCAAAGGAAAATGAAGGGATGGTGGAGAGGAGAAGAAAGGAGAAAAAATCTGAAATGAAGCACGTTATATTTATTACTGACTAGAAATTAAGAGTTTTTTCAGTCGTTTCTTAAAGCATGCCAAGGACGGAGCGAGTCTAACAGTGGTTTGTATGAAGCAAGTCTAGCAATCTTTCATTTCTTTTTTAAAAAATATACTCGTAAGTCCTTTGCCTCTTGGCTAAATAACGTAAACATTTAAAAAAATATATTGGATTTATTTAAAACATTAGTTTTGATTTTTTTCTGAGAAGTTATGATACAGTACTCGGAGTTTATTTTTATTTGTGTATTCCAAACGATAAATTTCATTTATGAACAGCATCAAATTTCGAGTTGCATACAAATGCATTAACAGCGTGTAAATCATTTGCGCAACAATGGGTAATGAATTCGAGTGTTGTGTTGTTTCATGGCTATAAATTCGTAATAATTATTATTTTAGATTCAGGATACTTCCTTAGTGAACAAAAAAATACTCGTATGAAATGATTTATACTCGTATAAGCAAATGTATTTAATTCGAAATTAATTCTTATATTGTGCTTGCTAATAAATTAAAAGAAAAATCCAAGAATATGGGAATTTTCGTGACAATTGTTACCCGAAAAGCGTTCAAAGAATTTATGTTAGGACGATAATTCATATCAGAGAGCGCTATAAGATGAAAAACAGCATTCTGAGATGGTCTGGGTATGTAGAACAAACGAATGAAGAAAAACTAATAAAAAAATATTGATTTGCTCAGGTTTTTTGGATTCATTTGTGTGGACGAGGAAAATGACAAATAGGAGTCGAATAAATGTTGTACAAAATGCGTGCATTGAGAAGAATACACGGGGTAACGTAACAATGTATGACAGATCGCGGAATGAGAGGATTAGGAATGAGATGAGTGGGCTAAGATGATTTGGCCATGTAGAACCAATGTAAGAAGAAAGACTAACAAAAGATTTGTATATTGTGATTGTAACGTGAGTAGAAGGCGTGGTATAAAAAGATCGAGAAAATTATGATTAGAAAAAGTTAATGAGATTTTGAAAAGAGGAAATCTAAAAATCAAAATAAAGAGTAGGAGTTGTATGAGAAGGTAAATGGATTTAGAAGAGGGGAAACATGTGGGTCGCGATAAGAAAGTGGTGATCTCTTTCGCCTCTACCTACGGAAACGGCGTGATAGTATTGTATTAATGTATTATACTTTCGTTTTATACGGTATAACCTGGTGGGCTTTCTGTCATGTGGCAATCTCTTTCAACCAACTAAACACATGTGTTAAAGAGGTCTTAAGTACAAAACCAGTCTGAAATCTGTTTTGAAAAAAATTGGTTGGGTTCCAACGGGAATCAAACCCCAGGCTGGGAGATAGACGTCTTACCAACTAGGCCATGGATGGTATGTATATATTTTGTTTTATATTCAAGTTTTTCAAACGCCTTATTAGAAATGCGCTAGTGTGATGTTTCAATAGTATGTGTTACTTGTGTAAAATCAAACATTTAAGCTAGAAGTAATAAGGTTTTAAAACTTTATTAAACATAAATTAAAATAATAAGTATAGTTCGAACGAATTCATTTAGGCAATGAATGATTCAATTTTCAAATTTTAATAAAAATGAGAAGTACGATCACACTTCATATGCACCCAAATTATCTTCCTGTCACTATTATATAATATCCTTGACTGTCCCGCCATCACACCCTCTTATTGAAAGAGATTGCCACCTGACAATAAGTCCGTCAGTTTTTTTTTTCCAATGAAGTATTAGATAAATAAATGTATTTATTCTTTTCCTCTCTGCCTACCTCGACATGGAATTGATCTTATGGTATGTATGTTCGAGTGTGTAATAATTCATTAAGATGGAAACGACCCCTAGTAAAACCTGTTCAAAACCTTCACAAATTCAACCCTAGACGCTTGTATCCTAAGCAACAATGCTGAACACCGGGCAACAGTATTAAAGGATACCTTAAGTAACATTAGCATTGATGGTAAATATAGTTAACTAGTTGAAGACATTTTTTAAAATGTAATATTAGCCATCCGCCTCTATGAAAATACTGACAAATTGAACACAGAGAGAGGCATTAGGCAGGAAGATATTATATAGTATGACCTAAGGGTTTTTATTCTGACCTTAGAAGGCAATTTGACATATATAGTACACATATTACCATCGTGTTATTTCGCTGTCATTACTATCTCGGCAAACATCCTTCGGGTCTTCTGCATCCATACACCATCACATCTCTTACGATATTTCTACTTTCTACGTTTATTTCTTCTAAATATCATTCACTTGATTCAACCAACTTTCTTTGGTCTTTCCCTCTCACGCTTTCTACTAACATTTGCACTATATATTTTCGATACAGTTTACTTACTATACTTAGTAAACTAATGGCTCTGTAGCTTTCACCCTTCAATCTTACCTTTATATAACGGAACTATCACAGCACTCCTTCTGTATTTCGTTATCTAGTCAAATTCTTAACATTCTTTGAAAGACAACATGGATTAAGAGACGGGAAAAATATATCTATATGGATTAAGAGACTTAATTACGTGCACTTCGATGACGACAACATTGTAATAATATTAAAAAAAAATTACAAATTTAAAGAAATGATTGAATAGTTAAAAAAGACAAAATTAATAACCAATGCTAATACAAGCAAGTTGCCTCTAGAGCAGGCCTTCTTAAACTATGGGTCGCGACCCAAAATGGGGTCGCGTAGCAAAATTCTGGGGTCGCGAGAGATTTTAATGTCAAATATTTAAATAGGATTTTAGGATCAAAATAATTTTTGGCCATGGATAAATGGCTGAACTTAAATAAGAATGGTAATGACGCAGATGATAATGCTACAAACTCTCCTCAGGTAGGACAAAGTATTGAAAAACAGGTATCTAATGTGCGAAAAAGAAAATATGATGAGTCTTTTCTTCAATTTGGCTTTACATTTCAAAATTGTAAGGGTTATGAACAACTTCTTTGTTTTTTTATGGGGTCGCTTTATATTTATATGGGGTCGCCAGGAAACTCGCAATCATAAATGGGGTCGTGAATGAAAAAAGTTTAAGAAGCCCTGCTCTAGAGTAATGTTTATCAGGTCTATAAAATAACAGCTGGCAAACATATACAAACCGACAAATAGAAAGAAGAAAAAATCTCTCTTGGATAGCTTTAGGCTAGTTTTCCGACTTGCTCTACAGTTTGTAGCAACATAACAAACCCACTGAAAACTAGGGACCAATAAATACTTCATCTATGTCTTAACAAATGAATCAGAATTAATATCTCGCACTTGGCAATCCAGCAAAAGGTTGCACAAAGCTTGGCATAAAATTAAGATATTCATCTTGGAAATATCGTAAAACGGAAAAAAATACTAATGCCCGAATTCACACTTTGTTCTAAGTATTAATTTGTTATCGTAGAATTTCTTGTTTTTTATTCAGGGTCGAACGAACCACATATACGCCAATTATTAAAATGAGTTTGTAGTATACTCCATTATTTAAGGAAACTATTACAAATTGTTCTGAATTCAACTTTGAATGCTGATATCATCAGTAAAAAGAGTTAAGATTATGTATTTAGTGTTAAGATCAGACTGTATTGTGCATCATTGTATCGTTCACTAGAATATTTTATATAACATACATACCATCACGCCATTTCCCTGTCGGGGTAGGCAGAGAGGACGGAGCATCAGCTTAACATATCACCACATACATATTTCGCCATATCTACATCTATAAACTTTCTCATACAACTTCTACTAATTGTCTGACTTTTTACATTTCGTTCTATCAAAATATCATTATATTGATCTAACTGTACTTTTCTTTCAACTCACATTTGCACTGTATATTTGTTACTCTCTCTTCATTCGTTCGTTCTACATGGCCAGGCCATCACAGAGTGGTCTTCTTCATTTTACTTTACACATCAGTGTTTATATATAAGTTCGTATTCATCCCGAATCACTTTATTCCATATTCTGTTATATATTGTTCCACGTTGGTTTTTTCTCAGTGCATAAATTTAGCAATTATTTGACTCGTTTCAGTATTTTTCCACTCTCTATTTTATATAAGCGAGGCCAAGATGTCTGACTCCAGTATCTGCAATGTGTAAGCTTGAACATATGTAACAAGCTTGTCATATTTCCAAAACATTTTACAGATAACTTCTCAGAAACATGAGCTGTATACATAATATAATTTACATAAAATATTTTAGCACAATGCGTGTATCATCTTATTTGCAAATTAATTTATTGGTCCTACGCTAAGGTTTCATGTCATAACACGAATGCCGAAGTGCGAGTATATGGCTTATTTAAGCATTTGGCATCAAGTTCTATCGTTTCATTTGATAATATAAAAACTCATAACTCTCCTTTGTTTTATTAGACGGCATTCTTTAAGTCGTTTGTTTATTATTCTGAAATTTGAAACACAAAATAAATGTTAATTTTAAGGAGTGAATTCTCGATATTGGATAAAACAACATAGTTTAGATCTAGCGGAAATATTTCCGATGATGATGTAACTGATGGAATATTTAGAGCAATACCGATTTGTGTTTGCCAATAAATCAATCGCAAAATGTTCAAAAGTACATTTTGAATACATAAACCCGCAACTTTGTAGATATAGAGAACCACTTCACTTGCTCCGTAACGAAGTAGAATAAATTTTCAATAACAAATTTAATTGTTCTTTCATAAATGCTAAACTAATCAATGAAACCTTCACATGCTTAACGATCCCACGTTATTAAATATACAATAAAGTTATGCAGAAAGGACAGAGTGCCAGACTGTCCTATTTCGACAAACATACTTCACCTCTTCCACATCCTTACACCCTTTCATACAGATCTTACGGTTTCACTTAATTCTTAGATGTCCTTCTTTCTAAATATGAATCACTTTATTCCATACAATTATTATCGAATCACAGATTCAACAACCTCAACGAAATCCTGTCCGAAAGATTTCTCGTTATACGCTCAACATCCGAATCAATCGCTCATTAATAAGCCTATGATAACACCTTCCAAATTTCCTCACTGCTCATTCGATTTGCTCAGGTATTTTCTATTATTTTTTTGTGGACGGGGAAAATGACAAATAGGAGTCAAATAAAGGTGTAACGAAACAATGTATGAAAGATCGTGGAATGAAAAGATTAGGGATGAATATAAACTTAAGACTGATGTTTTGAGTAAGATAAGACGAGCACGCTAAAATGATTTGGGCATGTAGAACCAATGAAAGAAGAAAGACTAACAAAACATTTATATATTGTGAGTGTAATGTGAGTGGAAAGCGTGTGAGAGATAGACAAAAAAAAGTATGGTAGGATCAAGTGAATGATATTTTGAAAAAAAAGGAAATGCAGAAGTTAGAGAAATCGTAGAAGTTGTATGAATGTGAAGGAGGCTAAGAATGTGTCTCATGATATGAAAGTCTGGCACTCTCTGCCTACTCTAACAGAGAAATGGCGTAATGGTATGTATGTATAGTATCTATGTATTTGTGAAATAAAACTTACAAAACACATGTATTAGCAATAAATATTTATTTATTTCTAATACTTAATTATACATTATATAATATGATGGGCTTATTGCTAAGTAATAACTCTTTCAACCAGCCATACATTTTTTATGTAGAGTAAAACATGTGCAATACAGTAACAATAAAAGTGTTAAAAAAACATATACAAATTTATCAAGTTCATCGATGGCCGGTAGAAGAAAAATGAGATTGGGAAACATTATGAAAAAAACAGGAAAACATGAAAAAACGAAGAAAACACATAGCCTATTTAGTTCTCGATTCAATCAAATGTGATTGAGTCACGCCAATTTAAAAAATAAATTAAAGGAGCATTATTTTATTTATTTCAAAATATCCCTTGCACCTTACAACTATACAATTCAAATCACACCCCTATTTTTATTGATGTTATTTTTCTGATATTTTTATTCAAATATAAGGTTTAATACTCGTATATAGTCATGGAATCTGACACTAATTACTAAACAAAAGCTGGTAGATGGAAGAAATTGCTTTTTCTCTATAAATCCATCAGACTTGAAAGTGTTAATAAATTCTATGCTCGTATATACTATAGATACCATATGATATTCACATGTTTCTCTATTAATATTATGAATCATGCTGTGATAAAAACTTTGCTTACTATAAATACATGATACCATCATGCGGTTTTCCTGTCATGGTATTTATAAAGGATACATAGCTACACTTTGCTTGCACGATATACTTCCTTCGTTTCCTCTATAACTTTTATTATTCGCATATCGATTTCTATTTATCATTACCTCTATCTAAAAAAACCTTCATTTACTTGGACTAACCTTATTTTACTCGCTCTTTCTTTCTCGCACTTTCTAATCACATTCACATTTTATGTTTTTTTGTCAGTCTTTCGCCACTCTTTTTTCATTCTAGTTAACACACTTGAGGTGTATGGCCTGAATATATGCATCTATGTATTTTTAACCGACCCCATTTTAATGCATCAATCCTGAGATTTTCTAAAGTCATTGTTATGTATAATATTCATATTGTAAGACGGGGAATATCGGGGAATAATAATAACTAAGTATTCCTCTTACACCTGACGAAATTAAAAACTTACCGGTTTCAGGAACGAATACTAGGACTTGAATAGTCTCTATGAACCGTCTCAAGACTTGTTTATGAACCGCCTCATAATAAGCTAAGTGTTCACGGAAACTCGTTAGTGATCTTTTGAGTATTATTGTGTGAGACTTTATATTACGTTTATTCATTATAAATTTGAGTACTTTGGCTTTCAAGATGAATGACGTGTGAAAAAAAGGTTTGTGTGGGCTCTTGAGTGTCGGTTTCTTTTTGTCGTTTTAATTTTGTTGTTTTATATTTGTATTGCTGCATAATTTGTTTTTATGATTGAACATTTTTAGTCTTTCTGGAGTGATGATGTGTGAGGAGTTTGATTTCGCATGATGTTTCCAGTTGTAATTGAGTGTCACTGTTTGTCAGGTTGATGAGAATGTGCAACGGGGTTTTGTTTTTGTGTAATCGAAAATCGGAAAGAGGTACCGATTTATTTTTTCATCCTAAATATCCACAGTGAGATACACAGGCAAAAGCCTAGTTTATTGGGGACACGACAAATGAAAGGCAACAAACCCAGATCCATTAAAATTGTATGCCCAAATTAAATTACCTGTTGTTTTTTCGCAAATTATGCATATTTCTTGTCATGTGTAAAAAAAAAAAAAAAAATAAATAAATAAATAAATAAATAAATAAATAAATAAATAAATAAATAAATAAATAAATAAATAAATAAATAAATAAATAAATAAATAAATAAATAAATAAATAAATAAATAAATAAATAAATAAATAAATAAATAAATAAATAAATAAATAAATAAATAAATAAATAAATAAATAAATAAATAAATAAATAAATAAATAAATAAATAAATTAATTAATTAATTAATTGAATAAATGAATAAATACATAAATAAATAAATAAATAAATAAATAGGTTGGATGATTATCAAATACGAAATTACATAAATGAATAATCATCTCCATTACATGTTTCTACAGTAGGCATAGAGAAGAAAAATACTTCATTACATAGAGGTAGATTCCCCGTGATCGACTATGATTGTCAGCCATACTGCGGATGGATGACGCTTGTGCTTGAATCGGTGTATTATGTGCAAGCTGTTATAATTCGCAAACACAGTCTTGACAGACCGCACTCAAAAAACTATATTCTAGCATACAACTTACCCTTCTCCCACGTCCATACGCGCCCTATTTATCATTCTACTCTTCTAGTAGGGTGATCCGAAAAGTAGTTTCTTATATCTCAGATACATGTCGTTAGACAAAATTTCATTTATTAACTCAATTCCAAACGTGCCAATCTACATTACATATTATGAAATGTAATAATAGTTGGTCATATTTTTCGACCCTTGTTTACCTAAATTGATCGTTTTTTTGGAATAATTTTGTATATCGAACAAAATAAGGGATTACATGAAACAAAAAAACAATGATTTTTTTTGGAATATTTTTGAATATAGAACAAAATAATATTTTTTGGATTTTTTTGAATATGGAATAAAATAAATGATTGATTAATATGGAACAAAATAATGCTTTTTTTTGGAATAATTTTGAATATGGAACAAAATAAGTTGGTGTTTTCATTGCGTGATACTTTCGTAAAGAATAGTTACGATTTTTTTTCCATTCCACAATATTCAGTTGTTCATGTTTATTATAAAATATATCTACCTGCAAACCGAAGGATTTCGCTCCGTTGTTGATACTTTTGTAAACAAAAGAATGAAATATACACCAAGGCGACTTTTTAACCATTTCCAATTGATCTTGCCAGCCGTAGTTTCTATAACTATCGCATCACATAATTGTAATCGATTGTTCTATTCTATTTAGTGACTTTAATTTTATTATTTTCAACTCGTTTATTTGCTTCGTTAAGTATGTATCTCTGTTTTTATTCTCATATTTAATTATGTTAAATTAACATTTGCTAGAAATGTTAAGTTAAGGTATATAGTTTGACATTGTTCTCAACCGAATTATGTTTATTTTGCACATATAAATATGCTAGGCAATATTTAAAGTACTCTTGTTGTTTATGTAAATTAAATAATGGTGCTCACTCCATTTTACCTTTTCAGTGCGTCTTTTTACTCCTCATTGATGATTTAGCGTAATTGATTGTTTTGTTATATTTCATTTAAGTGTGTTAACATTACATTTTTTAAAATTAGCGGAGTAAAGAAATTAATAACTAGTTGGTTAAGGATTAAATCTGGCATTCATGTCTCAAAATCGAAAAGCGGTTTAGAGTACCCTTCATAAAAAAAATCATCGCACAAAAAATGTTCACGATTTAATTCCATTTTTGGCCGAGATGAATTTTTCAAGTCACTGTAAACAACACAAATAGCACTCGTATGACAAAACTTTCTGAGCACATGTACCATTAAAAACGTCAAACTTTACGATGCTGATGTCAGACTTGATGTATCTACACTGGTGTTGCCATACTTCAAAACTTAAATAGCAACCCTCGTATATGTATCACAAATTGTAAGATTTTTGTTGTGCGTTGGCATGTTTAACCACCATAATCTTGAATGATATATGTATCACAAATTGTAAGATTTTTGTTGTGTGTTGGCATGTTTAACCACCATATCTTGAATGATATATGTATCACAAATTGTAAGATTTTTGTTGTGCGTTGGCATGTTTAACCACCATATCTTGAATGATATATGTATCACAAATTGTAAAATTTTTGTTGGGCGTTGGCATGCTTAACCACCATATCTTGAATCATATATGTATCACAAATTGTAAGATTTTTGTTGTGCGTTGCCATGTTTAATCACCATATCTTGAATGATATATGTATCACAAATTGTAAGATTTTTCGTCAAGGATATTGATATGTTATCTTTTAATTTTTAAGTTTTATTATGTTATATAATAAACATTCCGAGATTCATATTCAACTTGAGAAAATACGATCAAATAATCTCATAACAAAACTTGATTTAAAATGAGAAACAGACTTTTCACTTTCGTTCAATATTATAAGCTATCCCAATGCCTCGTATTATCTCGCAGAAAATATTCAGCGTCATTCTTATTACGGACTTACGCTACGCTCAAGCAGCGATTGATTATTGACTTTCCCAGTTAACTAATCTTATTTTAGTTTTGTATACTATCCATGTACTGACACTCTGAAACCAGCTACCAAACTCCGTTATTGACATGTTTCAAAAATCGATAAAAAAACATATTAATTTCATATAAGTTATGTTACGTGTTTCATTCTCGACTTATCTTCCTATCGTACTTCTATCGATTATATATATATATTAGGTCCTTACATATGAAATTGGCGTTTTGTTTGGGAGGAACATAAAGTTGATTTTTTTTTAATATAATATATTTATTTAACCAAAGTATGTACCATTGCTATCTATGCACTTTTGCCATCTCATAGGTAGTTCATCGATCCCTTTACTAAAAAAACCATTCGGACGGGAATCAATAAAATCTTTGAAGTCGGTTTGGACTGCCCCATCGGAGTTGAATTTTTTCCCTTGCAAGAAGTAATCCAAATTTCGAAAAAAATAGTAATCTGTTGGGGCAAGGTCCGGAGAGTACGGTGGATGTCTTAGACATTCCAATTGAAGCTCTTCTAATTTGGTAGCCGTCTGTTGTGCAGTGTGTGGTCTAGCGTTATCATGAAGCAGCAGTGGCCTAGAGCGATTAACCAGCCTCGGTTGTTTAGCAGCTAGCTTTTCCATCATGGTTTGCAGTTGCTGACAATAGACATCTGCCGTAATCGTCTGGCCAGATTTAAGAAAGCTGTAGTGAACGACACCAGCACTAGTCCACCAAACGCTCACAAGTAACTATTTTGGAGTCAATTTTCGCTTGGGGCATGGTTTGGCTGGTTCGGCAGGGTTCAGCCATTGCGATGAGCGCTTCCGATTATCATACAGGATCCACTTTTTATCACAGGTAATGATTCGATTCAAAATCCCTTCATTATTGTGCCGGTTGAGTAATGCAACGCAGCAGTCAACGCGCGTTTGTTGATTTGCTTCACTCAATTCGTGAGGTACCCACCTTTCAAGCTTTTTCACCTTCCCAATTTGCTTCAAGTGGATTAAAACAGTTTTATCACTAACACCGCAGCCTGCAGCTAACTCGGACGTGGTTTGCGATGGATCCGCTTCCACAATAGCCTTCAATTCTTCATTATCAACTTTGGTCTCCGGCCGTCCACGGGGTTTGTTCTGCAGGTCGAAATTTCCAGAACGAAAACGTTGGAACCAAAAACGCACTGTGTTTTCTTTTGCGGCACCGTCGCCATACACATCATTAATCCTTCGAGCCGTTTCTGCAGCACTGGTGCCACGGTGGAACTCGTACTCGTAAATAACGCGATATTTCAAGTTTTCCATTTTGTAAACTGAGTGACGCAAAGAAAAAAAACAATTGAGGAAAAAACAAATGAATTATAATTTTCGAAACACAAATACTTGAGTAAATAGCTGTATAAATTTGAATTTGGAATTCCTAACCAAAGAGAAGATATTTGAGATCAAAGTTGCCAGTACGGCAAAACGCCAATTTCATATGTAAGGACCTAATATATATATATATATATATATATATATATATATATATATATATATATATATATATATATATATATATATATATATATTCTGCAATTAAAAACCGATCTATAGGGTATTTGTTAATTTTTAACGAAATCTGGGTTAAATAACAATTATACGATGCAATTAAAGATCAGTAATGGATAATTCTCTCCCTTTTTGACGAAATTACATAAAAAATATGAAATGAAGAGATTTTTGTTTGTTTTTGTTGTTAGCGTTGTATGGCATCCTAAATTCATACAAACCGCGCTCAGTGGAAGTGAATTTTTCAGCGAATGTATACTGTGACATTAAAATACACCTTTGCTGAAGTAACAAGTAATTGTGGAAGAAATCATTCGTTTGAAAACAATGAACCTATAATAGCAATTATGTACCTTCTCTAATATTTTTTAACCTTGTTGAAGAAAGTAAGTTAAAATGAAACAATAAAAAAACTTTAAATTAACGTTTATGTTTATTGCAGCAAGTCAAAGAATAATAAAATTTCCACGCATATAAAGTGGCAAATTTGCATTTGTACTTCAAAGAGTCGATTTTAAAGGTGCACGAATTGCAGCTACGCATAGTTTTTCATATTCTAGAACGTTCATTAATAACGAGCAGTGGATGTACATTTTTACTAGTAAATGTGAACAGTAAACGCTGTAGACCACTTTCACTGATTACTTAAGTTAAATTATATATTCACTTGTAATAGTTTTCGTTCACTGACCATCCGCTTCCAATGTAGCATTATTTTTTTTGGAATGTATCAAGCCCACCATCTTATTAAGGCCCCTTTAAATTATATTTTTCTTGACAGAAATAATAACTTCACAATCCACACCATAACACGGAATAAATAATATCATATATCTTTACAGTTCCATGTTTGAAACAAAACTGACGAAAAAATAATTGATTAAAATATATTTAAAACCTTGTCCACCACTAATCATTTGCCAGAATTAAAAAAACTTAATGACTTAATCGTCTTATTTCTTTTATATAAGATAAATAAGACGATTAAGTAAATGAATCTTACACTATTCTCTACTCAGTAAAGTGTTTTTCATGTACCAAATCCGAAGGATCATAGGAAGGGATAATTAATGTATCTGTTCGCTTCTGATCAAGTTGGCGGCATCAATCTTTCGACAAGGACACCTAATTAAATTCGTTCAACTATTTGCCCAAGTGTTGGAGCAATTTAACGAGAAAGGGTTTGTTTATTTTCCTTCGACTCCTCCCTTTCAGAAACAAAGTGCTCCCCCATCCTCCACTATCTTTGGAGTCTTTTGAAAAACTTTTGTATTCAGACATATCTTTCTCTTTCATTGTAAATCCTGTAGTAATAAAATACAGTCCAAGACCGTGAGTCCATCCATTAAACGTGTAAAATTTATTTATGTTGTGAACGAATAGTACTTAATAAGTTTGTTACTTAGAATTTATAATAACGAAATAATTAATCATTCTACCAAATTTATTAATCAAGCTCATGGGATTGAGTTTTGCCAAGATTAATTTTTTTTTATCTTCGGGAGATTATAGAACAAACGGTATTTGTTTTATTCACAGTGAGATTCAATAAAATTGTTAATTTTTATATATACATGCTTTTTTTAATTTTTTTTTTATCATATATAATACATTTTACATTAGCCGTTTTCTAGTAATTTTTTTTTCAGTCACAAAAATTACTTGATATGATTTATATGAGGTTTAAATAATGTTATCATTCACCTTTTTTCAAAAAACATTATTTGACTTTGAATCATAAGATTTGCAGATTTGCTTTGTGTAGTACATAAATTACTTTGTGTATTAAATAAAAAGTATATTTGAAAATATGTATCAAGTTTTATTTAATCATTATTTCTCTTTTGGATTGAAAGCCTTGTTATGCATACGTGTATAGCTAATATATTTGTTTTTAAAAACAATCGGTAGTACTGAGGATTCTTTTTGTGTATAATTGTATCTTTCAAATCTGTGTCTGAGATGGGTGTCTTTATTGTATCTTTCAAATCTGTGTCTGAGAGATGTTCTTTGGAACTATGAGGTCGATTTTGTCTTCATCGAATAAATTTATGGTTTTGAATTGATCTAAATGGGTGGAGTATTATGACAGACTTTTTGCCATTGCTGGTCCTGTGGCGTGGAATGGCCTGTCTCTAAATGTAAGATATTTGGGTAGCGTGCGCAGCTTTAAGAAGCACTTGAAGACAATATTTTTTAGGAGGTCTTGTCAAAATTTATAATTTTGTGTGAAAACAACACACATATTCTACACTACACCTAAAGCCGAATGTGTTATTATTTCATATTGAAGGATCAACAATAGTTTCTTTGAAATTCGTCTTCCCGTGGGAAGTTTTCCGCGGTTTTCTTACCAAATATGTTTTTCTAAACATATGCAGATGCAGTAAAGTATCTTATCTAATAGTCGCAGTTACTTCCTTATGTTCCTAATACTCAATTTATATTTGTTTTTAATCTATTAAAAATAGTTCGTTCAGATCCCGAGACTAATCGCCCTTGAAGAGTTTCTCTAAACCGTGTTATATAATTTTTCCTTTTGTTATTATTACTTGAAATACGAGTATTATGAAATATTTTCTTGGTTTTCTTGTACTGTTTGACTTCATCTTTATTATAGCACTTTATTATAAGGCAACTCAGTGTACTCGTAGAGGAATGAAGTCAAGATCACTATGATGAGTTGGATATGAGGGTGACGTAAATTCATGTTAGATATATTTGATTTTTTTAGTAAGGGATGTGTTGATTAATTAAATGATGTTTTAAGATTACTCAAAACAGTTTTGTGCAGTATCAGTGACATTCTATAATTTGAAAATATGTAGGTAAATTCATACCGTGCTTAGATTTATCATAAGTTATGTTACTTAGAATATCCCATCACCAATACTGATCTGCTTCTACTGTTATTTGAAGAACAACTTTCATTGACCTGAATGTACCCTTTTACGACTCAAATAAACTGAGTAATTCGGTTATCTATCTTAATATTTTAGAACAATGCTAATGCAGTCATAGTGTTAGTCAAAAATAAATGAAACGAGGGCACTGTGAAAGAGAATGAGGACAAACAGCCCCCTTGAGGAATCCCCATCCAGGTGATGGATTAATTAATTCTCTCCAGCTCATCTCGGCACATACCACTATCCAACAACCACCATCCGCAATCCACTGGCTCGGCAGGGGAAGTATTTGTGTGGCCCAAGGAACATGGCACTAAGAGTTTTCAAGCAAATATTATTTGCATACCTAAAACCCAATTATAACGTTATTGATAGATCTAAATATAAGTTTAATTTTTTTTTACGAATGATAAGTTGTTTTTATATTTTATTATCTATTTAACCAGCCTTGAACTGGAGAAAACCGTTACTAAATTAACTTGAATCTTTATATATTTGGAATTACGAAAATTTTCTTACTGTATATCTGCACTAATTGATATCTGAGGATTGAGTGATTTAGTAGATCTTGTGGATAGGAAATTTATTCTCTATTAATTACAGCCAGGTTTTCATTTCAGAATCTAGTACACCTGAATTAGAATTGTTTTTAACTTTCCATTTTACTTCTAAAGCTTAATTTTGTTTAATTCAAAGACGAATCTCCCCAGTTGATATTGAGTTATATTTATTTTTGCATTTCAGTTAAAGAAATTCAAAGTTTGTCATTATACAATATATTAATTATGACAAGAAATATGTCGTGTGCACCAACTCCTTTGAAACAGGCAATTTGTCAGAAAATAATATTAATAATCATAAAAGGACAATTTATAGTGTCGTTTAGATCAGTGCTTCCCAAATTGGGGGCCGCGGGATTTCTCGTGGGGGTCGCGAAAATATTCAGTACAAAGTACAAATATTCATGTGAGTATTAAATTGTTTCATGCGAGTATAGTTTTTATTTAAAAAAAAAGTTTTTAAGCAAGTTCCTATAATTTTGTGTTGAATATAAATATGTGTATTTTAATTGTAATAATTATTGCCAAATAAATCTTCAACTATAAAAAAAATGTTTTTTTGGGGGGGGGGCGGAAATTAATTACTTCAGATTTAGGGGGCCGTTACATGAAAGTAATTGGGAAGCACTGGTTTAGAGAGCGAACTTTCCTCAACGGTGTAAAATATAGATAATTAATTGAATTACTCAGTTCAATGCAATATGTACATTTTTTTTAATATCTAGCAAAAAACTAGGATTTTTTAAATTTACAAAAAATGTTTCGTTATCAGTATATTGACATAAATATTGTTTTATTGGTTTAGAATTTCTCTTGAATATTTGACAAAAAAATCTTTGTTATTTAACTAGTTACATTTATCACCTCGATAAGTGTTTCTACTTCCTATCCCAAGACTTTATTTAGCTTCCATCTAGTGGAACGAAAATAAATTTTTTGTAAAATATTTTTTTAACAATATTTGAATTGTATTTAAAGTAAGTATGAATTTAAAATTGCAACTGAAAATTTTAGTGAAGTATTTTGTTTTTTTTACTATTTTTGAAAAAAATATTAAGAATTTCATAATAAAAGAGTCAACAGTAGGTAGAAATCGATAAATTCATGGCAATAGACTTTCATTGTATTGTATTAAACTTTCGTTGTATAAACTATAACCGGGTGGGTTTATGTTCATGTAGTACGTTCTCTTAACCAACCAGAAAAAAATAAAAGATTCATGTAGTTTAAAACCAAGCAGAAACCCTTTTTTTTTTTAAAATCGATACCAGCAGGAAAAGAATCCACAACCTCCAGGCTAGAAAAGTCTTACCAACTAGGCCATGGAGGTCAATATATTGATTAAAACTTTAAACTAACTTAATAATATTATGTTTCTGATACGTTTGAAGTTTATCTTATTTGGCATCATATTATTCCTACTTAATTATTCACCGGGTTGGTTACCGGTTAAATAGTGCATAATTTAATTAACCTCTCTAAGAAATACTGAGAAATGCGGTTAATGGTACGCTTACCCTGCTTATCCGCTTAACCATCAGCGTCACAATGGAGTTTCGGTCTCAAGACGTGGCTGTGATTTAGTCGAAGGAGAGACTTTGAATGAATACTGGGAATGAACACCTTTATTCAAATTCAAAGGTATACACGCTCAGGCAACACGGCCTGTCTAAGAAGGTAACTTCATGAACGCATTTAGTAAACCGAAACGTATCTTAAACGTGCTTTTGTTTTGTTTTACTGCAAAGATGAATTACTTGGCAATTGAACTCTTTGAAACGTCTCATAGATGAATTTTTTCACCTATTAAAAAAATCTATTTTATCATGTAACATGCAATAAATGTGATCTCAGTGACAACCTTAAAACATCAATTGGTAAAACGTCTATATTGCAACCTGGGAATTACAGATTTGATAACCGTTGGAACCCAATATATTTTATAAAGGGTTCCAGTCTGGTTTTCACTAAAGACCTTTTTTTAAAAATCTTTCTGGTTGATTAATGAGATTGCCATATGACAATATACCCGTCAGGTTGTTTATACAGTGGGAAGGAAAGTGTTTTATAATAAAATTTTGAAATATAATAGGGGTAATCAACGTTAAATAATATAATGCATAATATAATATCAAATCACTTGCGTTTTCGAGGTCAAACCAAATTAAAATTTAAAGATATTTAAAAAAAAAAGCACATAAACATTCCTGTTGACAGACATATTTTTCATCTTTATTTTCATTTGCCTTTTTTAGCCATCCTCCAAGAGATAATGTTATATTGTATTACACTTTCATTCTAAATGGCACAACGTGGCGGATTTATTGTAACATGGTAATCTCTTCCAACCGACCTGAAAGGTTTTAAAGAAGACTAGATATGATGAAGACTAGTTTTAAAGAAGACTAGATATATGGTTTTAAAGAAAACTAGATATGAAACATTTAAAAAAATCTAGATGAAAGGCGAACCCGCAAACCAAGGTGTCTTACCAAGTAGATCACATAGGTCGTGATCTTAGTCAACTATCTTGGGTGGTCTAGTTCACTCAAATATTGTTTTATCTACTTATTCCACATCCTTTTATACATTCTCACTAGATTTATCTTCCGGTGTTAACCTGAACACTCTTCTCGAGCAACAATTATCAGACTTTAGCATCAAATCAACTAGGATTCTTAAATTATTTGAAATAATGGCTCAAAGTGTATTTATACGTTCAAGCGTTTGTCTCTAAACGTAGCTCCTTATGCTCTTAAGTAATATTTCATTTCATCTGCTTGTAACTTTGACCACGCTCTTTCACTAAATATCCAGCGTTTATGCTTGTATTTTAAGATTGGTATTAAATAAATAAAAAACTTGCATACACATAAATTCTGACTTCTTCATCACCAAGCTGTTGAGAACTCTTAAGACACTTCTTGCTGCTCATATGCTGCAGTCAAATTGAAGAACCCATATCATGCCCATCTTGTGGTCACAAAATTCGGAATATTTAAAATTGTTTATTTTTTAATTGTGTTCCTATTTGAATGTTACATTGTGATTGGGTACGTTAAATTTTTCATCAATAGTGATAATTATTTTTTCCAACTAAAAATATGGTCACAAATATAAATAAAAGTCAAAATAATTCCAAAAAAAAAATTAACAAGCTAGATGATACTTAAATTGTAAAATTTCATAATGTATGTAAAATTATTACAAAAACTTTGGTTCTTTGGAATTCTCATGTTGAACTGAGGGGAAATAAAATAAATGTCTGTAAATCGGAAATGAGGCTAGTGGTCCGTTTTATTAGTTCTTCACAAAAACTTGAAAAATTGCTGTCATTATTTGTCGTAATATCCGCTTCGTGGATAAACATATATTTCATTTCAATGAAATAAATTCATTTCTGTATTCAAACTTTATCGATGATCGCGAAGATTTCAGAATAAATGGGAGTGATACTTGGACTAAAGGGCTGGAAATGAGATATTTTTAAAGTCATACTTATAAGTTTCACATTTGTGTTTTTTTTTGTGTTTGAAATGAAAAAAAATCTTTGTGAACCGAAATTGTAAATGTTGCTTTATTATATGCCTGTTGTAGAAAGTCCACTTTTTGATATTGTTTTTTTTTTCAATTAATTTACATTTTCGTAATGTTTTAAATATAATATTGTATAAGAAAAACAGCTAAGCTAAGATGTCTACAATAAGATGAATCGTATATATTGAGGAATAATAAAATGTTAAACCATTAAAGCCTTTTTGAGTGTGTTGTAGATTAACCTTTTTTTCTGATGACAGTATATTTCTTGGTTATGATTAAATCTCCATAATAACGTTTCATTTTCAAAGATGCAACACTTTAGTATTTTCAGCTTCTTGGATTCCGTAGTCTACGATGGATATTCAACGTATTTTACATTAGTCATAACCGATCAATAACATTCTTGATCATCTTCGATTTTCTATTCAGTGAACTTTATACGTATTATGATTTCAGGTTGTTTAGATTATAATTATTGAACACAATTTTCAATTTCACTCAAGAACACCGTAACGTCACAAAACGTCTCAACTCACACCGGTCCACAGCCCGGAACTTCACGTCTTGAAATAAAAGTACCAAAATTATAGAATTCTTCGTCTGCAAGCCATATTTTTTTTGTGTAAATATTTTATTAACTTGAACCTGAAAATATGCAAGCTGTCAATACTTTCCATGTTTATAAGAATATATCGTATTTAGTCTGACTTGTGAAAAAGAGTGAATTTTAACAGATGAATATCTTTCCAAGAAAAAAGATGGAGTAGAGGAAATCTAATTATTTTAAGATGCTGTGACGCTGTTTAATATAATTTAGTTTGCTAAGCTAAAATTCCTTTATGGAAACATGTATGCCAAATTCCAAATTTTTTTCGAGTGACTAAATATTGCTTTTAAAAATGATAATAATTAATAAATGTGCCAGATAAAGTTTATTTTATGACTACCAAAAATATTCCATAAATTAATGACAACAATTTTTCAAGTTTTTGTGAAGAACTAATAAAACTGACCACTAACCTCATTTCCGATTTCCAGACATTAAAATTAGAAAGTTTTCATTTTTCATAAAATCCTGTCTACATAAAATAAAATGTGTTTTCTTTCGATTTTCTTCTTCGATGTTTTGAAAATAATCTAAACCAAACCTTATATTTTCCTCTACCTACATGAATCTGAGACAAAGTGACGGCGTACTTCTAAGTCTGGCTGATGGTGAAACGTGTCCGTAGAATTAGGGTCTGTTATTTCAAGATTCAGAGTGGATCTGAACCAAAATTTGCATAGACCTCTTCATACATCCAAGACACGAAGTGACAGAGTACTACAGGGGCGGGTTGGGACGATGTACGATGAATAATATATTCCTAGTTTTTTATTCATTCCAATAAAAAGTAATTATTATATGATTTCATATTCGTATTATTAGTATCTAACATTTTTCTTACATCTAAACTTATCGCTCAAGCTAAACATGTGTGCTGGCTCGTTAAGTGCTGTGAAAGCCCGATCTGTAGACTCCAAAACTTATTCTGTCCTTTATGTGCAGTGAAAATTGGTGATAAACTCATTTTCATAATTCAGAAATATTATATTTTTGCTATAAGTCCTTCAAACTATCTTTATCGCTCAGATTTATAATACGACATAGTTAACACGTAACATTAACACACATACGCGCCATTTCCTTATTGAAGTAGGCAAAGAGGACAGTCGCAAAACTTTCTTATCGTGACATACTTCCTTTGCCTCATCTACATCCAAACACTTTCTCATACGGCACCTTCAGTTTCGGTTTCCTTACTGTTTCCTTTAATCAATATTTCATTTACTTGGTCCTAACATACTTTTCTCGGTCATCATCTACCAGGGGGTGTCATACACATTCATACTTATAAATTTCTTAAGTCAGTATTTTATCCATCCATCCATCAATTCAACAGTCCAAAAAAAATCAACAGTTTTTTTCATCCTACTTCACACGTCAGTTTTTATTTTAACTTACATTCATCTTTAATTATTAGATTTTTCATTCTGTCATACATCGACACACCGTAAACTCTTCTCAGTGCACGTATTTTCATTGTATTAACTCGGCTCATTTAATTAATTTTCAATGTCAACGTTTCACTTCCATACATCAATGTTGATACTAATGCACTTGTAATACGTTGGTAGAAAGAACATAAATAAGTTAACAATTATTTACCAAATCTTGATATACTCGTAGTTTGGTTACTTTAAAGTGATCGTTTTATTTGTACAATACAATCTGGCAGCTTTATTACTGTAATGATAATATTCTCAATTTTTTTTAGAAATGCTCATAACACTAAAATACCTGAATACGATACAAGACTTGGATATTAATATCTAATTTGTTAACAATAAGGATCGAACTTCAAAATTTCAGATGTAAGTTAAACGTTCTACTAGTAGAAGCCATTTGATGTACTCGTACATAAAAAAATCTGTTGAATTAAAATGCTTGTTATTTTTAACAAGTTCGAGTTTCCCGAATAATTTTCAAAACTAATGTTGCATCGTTTTTCTGCGAAATATCGCAGTTTAGCGTCTTCTGATCAGATTTTATTTTCCCGATAGCCATGCCATAGTAATGAAGAGTCTGCACAGATGGCTGATATCGGGTTACAACGAGTACAGCAGCGCTCATTACGGAGAAGTAGGTCGGGGGTCTACCGGTTCCGCTGCCTCCTCCCGTACCCGTACCAGTCTTGTCGTGGAATAACAGGCGGCGCAGCCTTCATTGTTCGCCCGGAGTATCGAGGATCAGCAGGGCACATTTCCAGGTCAGGGGTTAAGCTTTGTTAAGGGCCTTTCACGGGCCAGTTTATCATTGGGATCATATCGAGTACGTACCTTGTTGATAAGGACCTATGCGCGAGCAATTTTGATGTAAATATACGAGGATATACGATACACAAGTAAATATCATCGTATATTTGGACGATATATTTTCTCTCTCATTACATACGTACAAAAATATATATTTTTCCCTATCGGAGAAAGTAGAGGATAGAACATAAAATTATTCCATTATAACATCTACTCGTAGACATTTTCATATAGTTTATCATATTATTAACCCAGCCATCATTTTTCATTCACTTTGTCTAATAATACTTCAATTCACATTAATTTCAAACCTAACACATATCCAACGTACCTTAACGTTCTTTTTTACCATACCTGTACTTAACACGTCAGTCTTTAGTTAGTTATAATTGATTATACCGATTGTTATTCTATCATACACCAACACACAACGTACGAGTATATATGTACTTCTCAGCAAATTATATTTTAATAAATGTATGACTTAAGACAAAAGCATTTTCCCTAAATAAGTGAAATATTAAATACCTTTATCAAAGGGAAACAATGTTTGCTTTTGATATGGAGATCAATATACGTATCAACAACATTCCCTCAACAGATCGAGTTAAAAATTGAAAAGACTTGCTCATAGGTATAAGGACCAAACACCGTTCAAAATTGTAAAGGTTGCATTATCTTGGTTATATGCCGAAAGACACATGATATATTATTACAAAACTGATTATTCAGGGAAAAATTAAATAGCAAACGAGGTTAAGGAAGACATCGCATCTTCTTACCTTAAGAACTTGCGGGAGTGGTTCTAACGTGGTTGCGGGAGTGATCTTATTGAATTGTTCCGGGCGGCAGTGAACAAGATAAGAATTTTGATAGTGACCAATCTCCGATAGGAGACGGCACCTCGAGAAGAACAATAAACCAAGTGGTATTCCAGGGGGAATAAAAACTGATAACCTTTTGCTTTGAATGACATTTATTCACAATTTTTTTGAGTATTCTATGTATTGAAAAACCATGCTGATATTCTAGTGAGCTCTGGAGTGGTATTTCTGGACAAGAGCTGGAGGTTGAGTGCGTATCGTAAATAGTAGCGATTTGATTTATTTCGTGCATTCAAAACAAATTGGTCACAAAGAGATACTGTTCCCACTATAATTCCCGTTAGATATGATGATACCTATCATAACACTTATATTTTGACAGGTTTGACTAAATTGACGGTTGCATAAAAACCGTCGATTTAATAAATAAATATTACTCAAACAAAATGTGTATATTGTTTGGCAAATTCCATAGATTTTTTGGTCGTGCTTAGATAGTCAGAATTTATGTACGTATTGTGGCACCAAATAGCTATATATCCTAAATTATAATATTAAACGTTTTCTAAGATGCATTGCATACAAAATACAGTGCTTTATAAAGAAAACTTTTCTTGGGCTGAATTATTTGTGAAAAAAAACGTGAATATCAGTTGATTTATGTTCAACATTGATATCTTATTAAATTTACAATTAAATATGATCACCCAAGAGGATTATTTAACTCATGCTATTTTTGGGATGTTGAATTGAAATACGAGTCACAAAATGGCACCAAATAACAAATAAGTGTACGTAGGTATCTAACATAAAATTTCTCATTAAGAAAATAGTTTGTACATATACATATATTTTCCATAATGCCATGCCCCTTTTGACGTAGGTTGATAAGACAGATTTCCACACTTTTCTATTCATGCACATAGCTCTCGGCTCGTTCACACCCATAGATCTTGTCATAAATGCCTGTCTAAATCTGTTTATCATATTCCTTACATTTTAAAATATCTTAAAATTTCTCCTTTTAATCTCTCCTTGGTCTATTCCTTTCTCATTCTCTATTCATTTCATACATAAATGTTTGTGTGAAATGAATAGAGAGCGAGGATTTTGTAACTCATTCGATGTGGTCAAACCATTTTAAGAGTCCGCTCCTTATTTACACTATTAATCTCTTACAAACAGTAATCCAATATTGTTTTTAGTTTATTAGACATATGAGTACCAGATATTGACAATAAATTTTTATTTTCACATGCGTCTGTCAATTTCGCGAACGCGTTAGTAGGTAAAAATAATAAAATTATTTAACTTTATTTATCATCAAATGGACAGTAAAATTAATCGTCCTTGATTTTTTTTAAATCTGTGACTGTTGAAAGTATATTTTTTATTTAATCTATTGTATTCTATGCACTTGAATTCCTCCGTAGCCTAGTTGGTAAGGCATCTATCTTTCACCTTATGGGTTTCGGGCTCGATTTCCGTTGGTACCCAATTTTTTTCCAAAAGAGGGTCCCTGTATCTTTGTCACTTAAGATATCTTAACATCTATCTGGTAGATTAGAAAAGATGGCCATTCTGTAATTTACTCTTAAGGTTGTACAATATGTAACAAAAGTGTAATACATTACAATGAAATACAATACAATATTCAATACACTAATATTTTAAATATGCAAAATGTTCAAAACATTTTCAAATTTAATATTGTTAAATACATAATATCAAGCACAGCTTCGAGCACTCGAAGATTAGTGAGCAGTACATACATGTGCGCAATATTTGCTTCCAAACCATATCTCAAAGGTTTTATTTCTTGCAGTCTGCTGCACGTTGCGTCCATATTTTCATTCAGTCAGGGAAAATAAAGAAGACTACATTTTGCAACTTCTTTTTATATCTCATATTTACCAGTGGAAATGCTCGAGTTAAGTTCTGGAGTTTTCGAATTTCATTATTATTTCTGTTGCCCTTATTATAGTTTCTCCTTGAACAAAATAACGACATTAAAGAATTGTCTATATATTATTGCTATACGAGTATGTAAATATTTCATTCTTAAATCTAAACTGTATTAAAAAAAAATCAAGTAAATGATTCTATCTACTGAAATTTGGAATATTTTATAAATTGAAAAAAAACAGCAAATTATTGAGACATTAAAATGCCTGATGACGGCCCCAGTAAAACGAAAGGCACTTCATCGGCTGTTTGTTATTTTTAAATATTTCTTGGGAGACAACATTGTCTTTGATCCCATTCATCAAACCTTGGACTAAGAACCACTTGAGTATGCGCTGAACTCGCGGTTCGTCATCGGACATGCTAGTCAATTATACTCCGCATGTGAAGAGGCAACAATATTATTACACGTCTAATTCTAGTGAGTCTTAAGAGTTTTAATAGACTTACTCTTTTAGCAGTCTGGTACCTTTTCTTTTCTAGTACCATCGGGAATCGAACCCGAAATCCACGGGTAGACATCAAGCATCTTATCAATTAGGGCACAGACGTTGTCAAGTGATCTTTGTTTTTTTGACAAATGTTTTAACTATTCATTTATACGCCGAGAATTTTTTTTTTAATAAACTTATATTTTATTAAGTACTTGAATATTTAAAGAAAATTAAGTACACTCGGTATAAATGTTCACGTCTATATATTATCTGTAACAATAAAAAATATATTTAACTAGATCCTAAATAAATGGTTTCATGAAACCATTCAAGTCACACATGGTAAGTTATGTTCACAATTAAATCTTATAGGCCTTTTATGTAACGAATATGCAAATTTTTGATAACATCTCTTAAGTAATTACAAAGCAAGGCGAATATTTGGAGAGATATTGTAAATTTCATTACTTGCTCTGTGCTAGAGCATGTCAAGCTCGGGAATGGCTTCAGTTCAGCCATCTCGCTTTCTTTGAGCGTAATCAAGGAGCAAATTTGTATTTGAATATAAAATTTATAATTGCAGTATGAGATATATTTCTTATCTCTGATTTGCGGGATGAAAATTAATATTCATTTAATCTACCTCAGCTTTCAACGAAGATAAAAAGCTTTAAAATAATTAGGTCACTTTCGAATTCATGTAAAAAAAACTTTATTTATACGCCGAATAATTTTACAGGTTTTATAACATTTCTTTCCCTTTTATTTCTAATAATTTTACTCTCTCAAGGATGAATCTTATCGATCTATTTAATTTACGCAAACTTCAAAACACATTATTAACCTATTTTGGCTTAGGGTAATTCAATTTAATGTACCTTCGATGCCATCAAAAGTAAGTAAATTTATTTATTCCAAGTATTTTAGAAATATCTAAAAGCCCTGCAAGACATATTTACGTATATCATATGCATTCGAACTTAAACATTTGGGCTTGCATTGAGTAGGATAGTAAAACGTCAAGCCGGACCTGTTTGTAGCTTGCCATGAGTTGGATATTGCCTGAAATATACGTTATTTTAGTTTATTTATAATGAAAAAGAAAAATGTTAAAAGGTATATTTTTTTCATAATTTTTTTTCAGTCGTTTTGCTTTTTACTAAACTGCTGAGTCGTTCCAATACACGTTGATCTTCTTATTATGTGCAATATTTCCAGTAAATAAAATAATTTCTTTCTAAACTTTCATCTTTACTGCGTACGATATGCTGAAATAATTTAAGGACTTAAAAGCTTATTTTAGATAATCTGTCAAAGACACTCAGCTCTTCCAGGTAATATGAATAAATACGTCGTACCACCTATCTCAAGTGTTGAATTATTAAAATGATTCTTGTTAAACAGAAATTGATTTATCAGAAATTGGATTCCAGTTATTCGACAAGAATTGATCCAGTGTTTTAGTAGGATATTTGATTTGTGAGATTTTTCGGATAATTTTGTTTCATCGTCGTCTTCTACTTAACTCGTTTACTGTTGACATTTTTTTATACCATTTCGTTTTATATTTTTATAGACGTTATAGTTAGGTTCTGCGAACTTTGTTTTATGACTAAACAAACGTAACTGTTATGGAACTCGGAATACTGAAAAAAAATTTGTTTTCTAACTAAACAAACGTAACTGTTACGGAACTCGGAATACTGAAACGAATTTTGTTTTCTAACTAAACAAACGTAACTGTTACGGAACTCGGAATACTGAAACGAATTTTGTTTTCTAACTAAACAAACGTAACTGTTACGGAACTCGGAATACTGAAACGAATTTTGTTTTCTAACTAAACAAACGTAACTGTTACGGAACTCGGAATACTGAAACGAATTTTGTTTTCTAACTAAACAAACGTAACTGTTACGGAACTCGGAATACTAAAACGAATTTCGTGTTGTTATGAATTTTAGGATTAAAATAATTCTGCTAAAATATATTTAAGTAACGATCACAGTTTTAAGGAGACAATCATGAAGCTTTCAGCTTCACACAAATATTATGAATAAGAATAGTTAAATATACAATTTAAGGTTTTCCGTTTTTAATTTACTCAATCTTCTATGAAAAAAAAATAAATGTAATGAAAAACATACCATGAATGAATCTCTTCCTTTTTAATTTTAATCATTCTTCTGTAAAAACGTAATAATAATTTTCACCATTCTTACATAAATTTATTATGAAATCTTGTTAACCTCATTCAGCTAAGCTTTTCTTGTTTCACCTTTATAGTTACACCATGCGTTGCTTTGGTTATTCCGTTATTAATTCTTTAATGTGTTTTGGAAAATATAAAATTATTTTAAATTATGATGGTTGTTATTCATAACACTTAGTTGAATGAGTCGTTCGAGAATTTAAAAGACAAAAAAATATGTAAAACTATGTTCCTCGAATACTTTTAAAACAGCATTATTATATGAATATATGAGTGCGTGTATGGTATACTCGTTGTCAACACCAATCAAGCCAAACAGCAATTTTAATATTCAAATTTTTTCGTCCATGAGCCGCCCCTTCCCCGTATCAAAATCACGGTGGGTACAGTCTGTAGTCACAAAAAGGTTATGTTTATGTTCGGCCATTCGGTATCATAAAAAGATACAATGTCCGACAATTTGGCGTATTTTCATCCATTGCACGGAGGAGTCATTTGTGGATATAATCCCCAAGCTTTCTCTCAATGAAAATACTTTTCCCCGAACCACATATATTTTTCGTGGCTCTGTCGCAAAGCTTAGTTAATTCGAACTTTGTCTTGGACAGGTAACGGAAATATATTGCGAATAGTGTAGAAAGTTTCTTCTACACACAACTGAAACATTAATAAGTGGGGAAGGATAACACGAAATTATTACTAGGGAAACTTTTTTACGATGGAATCTTTCGATATAATTTAACTTCACTTTCGACACAGGGCCCCAGTAATGGGGAATACTATTATTTAATTAAGAAAATTTCACGTACTTCTGGAAAATAAATTTATCAATTTATAATCTTTTTATTATATTTTCTTACATTTTCTTTAATGTTTTGTTTTGTATTTTAGTAAATCTTAATGAAATGCTTACAAAGGATTGTTCATTCCCTTTTATTATTAATATTTATAGAATTAAATGGGATGAGAACCAGCAATTGATTTAAGAAGTTATATAATTAGTCAATTAATATCGTAGACAACTTATAAAATTAAAAATATAAAATAGAGAAAAATGTGTTTGTTCATATATTTTAGCGATATTTGAAGTGATAAAATTTCATTAAGTTGAATAATTATATCTGTCAAATTAATTCGGTGTTGTCTAAATATTATATAAAATGAAGTAAACGATATGGTTTATTTAAAAGTGCATAACATAAGAAAAACGTGATTATTTTTGTCGAATGCTGTGATAGAAAAATTATTTGCAATTCAATTAAGTAAAAATACGAGAACAAATAAATGAAGCTTTATCACAAAATATAAAATGAAACTCTTAGCGATACTTCTAACTCACGAGAAGGAATATTATAAAAGAACATCAAACGATATCAGGCTATCCTGATAAATAGCCTCATTTGTCATTTAGACCCTCACGCTCATCTGGTGTTTGTAAACTCCCACAAAACTTTATTTACCGTTGTGTATGAAAGTTTAACTATAAAAAGAATTCAAATAAATATCAAAGGGATAAAACAAGAGAAAAACTCACCCTCAAATAACATTTCGTCAACCCCTTTAGCATAATAATGTGTACGAGGATATCAGAAAATTGTGACAATAGACATTTACAGGCTCTCGCTATTTTGAATTAATTATTTAAATTTAACTTAGGTTAATATTGGTAATTTCATAGAAATATCTAATAACATATTTTTTTAAATAATAGATCTGACCAAAGTCATAGGTATCCTTGATACCCTCGAATACTAGACGGAAAAAATGGCTGTATCGTTCAAGGGGAGTAGCACAGCGCGGGGTTTGAACCGAAGACCTTCCGCACAGAAGTCCAGCGCGTTACCGCGCGGCCATGCATCTCAGTGATTTACATATATTGAATTAAAAATGAATATTATACACAAAACGATTTTTTATATTTAAGGAAAACAATATCATTCGAATGAGATTTTTCTGGATGATCCTACAATTTGTTTATACTTGTTGGATGTCCAATAATGTAATTAAATTATTGAATATTGCGATTGTGCGAAATAAGTTTTGAAAATAATTTATGTTTTATTGAATGACAATTAAACAATACCATTTCTCAACCGACTTGAATCTTCATAATAAATAGAAAAAAATTTAAAAACAGTGTATTTCACTGAATTCGACTCACTTTCTGAAAATTTACAGGTTTCAAACAATTAATTAAAAAAAGTATTAGTTTGTATAAGGTATTAATGCTATTAGCGATAGGCCTTATCGAAAATCTCAATTTGAAATACTTAAAATTTAAAATACAAATATATTTTACTACATCGTATTAAAACTACGTTCATCCTCTTTTCCTATAACATTTTTATAAATCTATCTGTTCATTTGATGAATGGGTGTTCGTGACGAAACATTGCTTTAATAGTTTGTTTTGCTTTCATTATAAGTCTTAAGTCCATATCGCAGGTTTAATGTAAACTTGCCACAAGTACATTTTGTAAGTTAAATGACGAGCAATTTATAATGAACAATATTATTCGCTCTTATACCTTGGCAATTCTAATCTGTGAAATAGAGTGGCTCCTAAAATAAGAAGCATCCACGTACGGTCGAAGCTTTTGAAATGTGGATATACTGAGAATCCTCAAGATTTCTTAGATGGATCATATTACAAATACTTAAAACTTGCAGCTCTATACCTATAATTGCTTAAAACTTGCAGCTCAGTTATACAGTGGGAATCACACAACACAATATAACACAGTTTAGCATCCAAGTAAATTCATCCATCCTGTTGTGTAGGTTATGACTGAGCATCGTGACTTCTATGGTAGCCCTTGAAGGCTCCTCCATACATTTGTGCACTTTGCGATTCGAAGGGCATTTATTAAGGGTTGTCCTGTTGAGTTTCTTACTTGGTCAGTTCGACGCATTAAGACTCTCCTCTTGTGTATCTCCTTTCCACGCTTCCAGTGGCCACAAACTTCTCCAAACTGTCTCTTGGTTCAAGAACTTGCGTGTATGATCAACACAGTAAACGTTTAGATGAAAGTGACCAACTTTCAATAAGAGACGGCACCTCAAGAAATAAAAGTGGATAAAATTGTCATATAATCTTGATTAGGCTTTAAAATCGGTACAAATTATAAAGTTTTAAAACTTGAAATGCCATCGTATCATAATTGATATTCTCGTAATCAAAATGAGGACTAACATAAAAAAATGTGGACTGGTTTCAGAGAAGTCACATTACAAAATGTTGCAGTATAGTTTTATCACTAAAGAAATGTAATGATTATTATCCTTAGATGGGGTATCATGTCATGAAGCCTTAGGTTAGAAAACTACATTAAATATAAATTTAATTACAAATCTTACCGGAATATTAAAAACATCTTTTGTATTATATATTTTTTTGTATACAGTATAACGGGACTAGTTTATTGCCATGTGGTAATCTTGTACATTCTACCAAAAATGTTTTAAAGAAGTCTGAAGTGAAAACCAGACATCGTTAAAAAAAAAGAAGAAATTAATTTAAATCGAGTTCCCAACTTTCGGATCGGAAAACTATTATTTAGGTAACGTGGGCCGCCTTTATTTATTAATTTGTCGGCGGTCATGGTCTAACTGTTAGAATTCACGCTAAGCAAGAAGGCGCCCCAGGTTCGATTCCTGACGGATTCACTTCCGGACTAGTTTTATTCTTAGACCATTTTATACATAAATTTAAGAATCCAGATAGTGCTCTTGTTAGCAAGATTGGAGCCTTTCAGCCTTCCTTATTTCTTTAATAAGTTGAACTAGTTAGGAAACGTTCTTGAAGTGATCACAATGGCTTCCAGTTCACCACTTTTCTTCTTTTACATCATCCTTTACTGCCCATGCACTGAGATTCTAGAATCAGTTATGTTAGACTCGCTCCGTCCTTGGCATGCTTTAAGAAGCAGCAGAAAAAAACTCTTAATTTCTAGTCAGTAATATAACGTGTTTCATTCCTGATTTTTCTCCTTTCCTCTCCACCATCCCTTCCTTTTCCTTTGATTGATGATATCTGCTTTTTTATGAAAAGGAATGTTCAGGTGATTGTCCATCTTTGTGGAGTTTGTGGGCATATGCTCATGTATTTTGTGGGGATGGATAGACATTTGAATGTTTTTTTGTTACAATGTAACTTGCTTTATTTACTTTTGTCTGGTTGGCTGGAAGATATTGCTACTCAAATTTAATTCAATAAAAGTGTTAAATAAATAAATGGTCAGGAAATAGCGCTATACTAAATTATCTAAGAAAAACATCTATTATGAAACAATATGGTGTTCAATTATTTTTATCCAAAATGAGTTCTAACCAGGAGTTGCATTCGGTGATTGATTCACGTACTGGGTTAATCTCATATAAGTTCATCGCATCGTAAAGAATGTTAGAGCTGGGGATTGCTACAAAGTTAGTGATAAGGGAGCTGAGAAGCGTTTGTGATGCTAAGGAAGGAACGTGATGTATGGCAACCCCATATATACTGAAAAACTCAATAGTCTGAAACCGTATACTGGTAAAAGAGCGCTGCTTCTAATAATATATAATATTTATTTTCAAAAAAGTTTACGATAGGTCATTTACAGTAGGTTATTTGTTATTTTACTATGAAATATTACTTGAAGAACTCGAGAAAACAAAGAAATGGGAGACACTTGAATAATTTTTAATTTAGATAAGGGTGAGCAGTATGATAAACGGATGAGCTTATTTGACGAGATATATGAATGAATGGCTTAGCTGGTAAGACACCTGTTTTCCAGCCTGAAGCTTGCGGGTTCGATGTCGGCAGTATTGTATCTGATGTTTAGAAACATTTAAGTTTATTACGACAAAATAATGACAAGGAATGATAAGTTCAATGAGTCTCGTTTAGGATACCTCTAAACCTGCCTTTGGTTAGTGTTTTAATATGTCTATGATATTAAAATATTATTTTATTATTTTAATTATATTTTGAAGGATTTATGATTATCCTACATTAAGGTCAGTAAACTTTCAGATGCTTGAAATATTTGTATGGTTACAGAACAGTATATTTCCTAGAGTTATAAAAGCTTTCGAGCTAGTCAGCTGCCACTCAATTATATATGTTCGTGATACAGTAGAGTCTCGATTATCCGGGGTTGCATCAACTGAGTTGTGGATTAAACAGCGCAGGGAAAAATTGGCTTTTGATAAAATTTTAAATAATATTTCGAATTTTTATAAAATGTCATATTTGTATAATTATTTCAAAAAAAAAATAACATTTCATAAATGTTATAAAAAACCTGATTTTTTTGCTCCGGTCAATTCTTAATCTGGTTAATGCAACCCCGAATAAATGAGAGTCTACTGTATACTGTTGACGACCTCCGGGACAAAGTTGGTAAGACACCTGTTTTTCAGCCCGGGGGTTGTGGGTTTGATTCCTGTTGGAACTCAGATTTTTATAAAGGATTCCAGTCTGATTCTCACTAAAGGCCTCTTAAACGACTATCTGGTTGGTTGGAAGAGATTGAAATAAACCCGTCAGCTTATACTATATGCAACGAAAGTATAATATAATGCTTTAATAATAAGTATTTATTAGTAGTCTTGGATGCCTGCTAAGCAATTGTCCACAGTTTACCTTAACCACAATGCAAAGCGAGACGGAGAAAATATAGTTGCAGGTGAATGATGAAACTGATGGAGAAGTAGGGAAAAATTTCCGATTAGATAGAATGACGACCTCCGTGGCCTGGTGGTAAGACACTTGTCTGCCGATCCGGAGGTTGCGGGTTCGATCCCCGCTGGAACCCAGATTTTTTAAAACAGGATTCCAGTCTGGTTAATACTTAGGGCCTATAAAAACAGGTTTCTGGTTGGTTGGAAGAGATTGCCGCATGGCAATAAACTCGCCAGGTAAAAAAAAAAAAAGACCAAATAAAGACTGACACTTGCCTCCCTTTACTTTTCATTTAACAGAATACTGTGAAGTATGGAGATGAGTCATTTCTGAAGTTACCCGAGGAGTATTCCAAGTGACGTCGAAGAGATTATGATGAAGTGACGAAGAATAGGAAGCAATCTTAATACTCGTATTTATAAAAGCAATGTGAAAACGTTAAGCAAAATATATGCAAAGCTTCGAAATATCCGAATTTTTATGTTTGAATAAAAATACTTCTCCTTTATTCGTGTAAATAAAAATAATTCAGGAAAGTCATACAGAATCGTGTTTGTAAGAGTGGTCAATATGGAAAAGGGTTAGTTGGAATTTTTGCTTTGAATATAAAGTTAACTTAATATTATGAATTTGACGATAAATCTAACTCAAGGGTTTTCAAGCTGTTTAAAATTTATGTTTTAGCACAGGAAAACATTTTGTAGAACTTAATACTATTTTGATAATTAGTTTCGGGAATCTCTTGAGAATTTCTTTGTTTTTTTCCAATTCACGGAGACTGCATAGAACATGCATCGCCAACCCGCGGTTCACGAGGGGATATTTTTTTTTATAACGAGATATTTTTTTTTATAAATCATCAAGAAAATAACAATAAATATAGTTCTTTAATAGCAAGATGAATAGCAACACACTCTAGATTTCCGACACGAAGTAGAAGATTTATATCAAAATATAAAAATCTTGACCTAAAATAATAGTTATATAATATGGAAAAAATAAAAAAAAACAATTTACGTGTAAAAGATATGCAAAATAATTCTTATAAGTCTGTTACCATATATGTACAATATAATGTGAATTGTGTTTATGTGTATTCGATCAAAAAATCCAATGTAACAATTTGTTGGTCCTCATCACTTAGTGGTTAGGTCGTTTGCTTTACGAACTAAGGATTTGAATTAAGGTGGTATAACGTTTTTTTCTAATGTGATTCCGGGCTGGTAAGATCGAGTATACCTAAAATATCCTTTATTAGTATTTTATAGCAACGTATTAGCAAGCAGAGGGTAAACTTGACGCCACGAAAAAAAAACGAGACAGTGCTATGTGAATCGGAACAAATTGGAGCAACCTAGCTAGTACTTAGGTATTAACATTTTGATATACCCATTATTTAAAAAATACACGCGAGTAAATAAAAGGCACGCGAGCCACGCATCCCAAAATGGGTGGTCACCCCTGACATAGAACTCAAATTTATGATAATCAATCCCACATAAACACTGACAAACGTTACAAGATATCAAATATGTAACGATTAAACATCAAAAGATTTGCATAAGCTTTCTTCATGGTAAGTTTAACCCTGTGATTTTGACACTGTCCGGTTCAACTATGCAAGTTTAGTGCCTCATTGACTTTGTTTCCTATGGCTACACGCCGTGATATACCCCCTTGTGAATAAAATATCCTTTTTTTTTATCTTGTAACAAAAATAAAGTGATTTGATTGCTGACTATGATATTTCATAGTAATAAAAGGCCATCAGATCATAGGTAAGAATACTAAATTGGAAATATTAATTATTTCATCACATTTAAATTCATAGAAAATGAATGATTTTAGTTATGATTATTAGTTATATTATGTTGGTTTTTATGTTTTTTCGATAAAATTATTATACCCACATTTAATTTTTAATTTTTAACTAGCTATCAACATGATTATGAAAAAAAACTATTTTTGTTTATAAAAAGTCAACGAGTTTTTAGGAGTAAATAAACGTTGTTGTTGCTTTATTTTACAATGCTTAAATATTACATTTCTCAGAATATAAATTAATTTATTTCATCACTACAGTTTGGAGAAATTTATCACAATTAAACCATGTCCACTTCATTAAAATATACGAAAACAGAGGTCATGAAATTAATCGTAATTTATTCCACGCACAAAGGGAAAGTTGGGATCACGTTTGTATTCTGGTACATCGCAATGAATTTGTATCCAGAAATTGGATTCCCTGAAGACGGTGATTAAAGATGACCCGAAGAGATAAAAAGTTGGATTTGTGCGGTGTTCTGTCTACAGAAAAGCTGTAAAATTTGTGTTTCTCGGTGGGTCCCACTAACAAGATGTCTTTTGCGTATGAATCCGGTTTAATGTGAATGTAAAATTATTTTTGATTTCTTTATTTTTGATTTCTTAAGAACTCAATTGCAAACTACTCAAGAAATTCGTTTGACAATTTTTTCAAAAAACTTGCTTTGAGATGAAATTGAAATACTAGTATTTTTGATAATATTCAAATTGAAATACTAGTATTTTTGATAATATTCGTATTTACTCGTATTTCCGCCGTAATTATCGCAATTTGTTGTCCTCGTAGTTGACTTTTTTACTTGTATTTAACCCCTATATTATTTCCTTCAATATAAAGCATAAATTACCTTAGTTAATATTAATGAAAAACGATTGTACTGTAACAACTTGGTAAGCTTATTGCTATGTTACAATCTCTTTCAATAAACCAGAAAGATGTTGAAGAGGCCTTTAGTGAAAATCCGACTAGAATTCTTGTAAAAAAATCTAGAAAACGATCTTGCAAGAAGAGAGACGCCTTACCAACTAAGCCACGGAGGTCACTAAGCTATGATCTTGTTAAGGGAAATAAAATTTCTGCTTAAAATAAATCAATGGATCAAAATAATTACACTCGATTTAATTTCCAAATGCTGAAAATACAAATTAAACAGAAATATTTATCTTTGGCTACTTCAAACTGTAGGTGAAAATGTAACCAAATACTATATACCGTTGCCAAACTCTTTTAATCCTGATGTACTTGCATTGAATAACGCTTTTACGATGCTTTTCAATTTTAGAAAAGGAAGGTGGATTAAGGATTGAAAATGACTTTAAAGTCAAATGTTGATTTTATCACCATTTTGATGGTGTTTTTCTGTAAATAAACGGCACTAGTTTTACAAAGGCAAGATACGAGTTGACAGAAAGAAGAACGATGGTTGTGATGCAATGTAATAAGGGATATAAGCCGGATATCAGCCGGAAGGGATCCTGGAGGAAGTTTAGTCACGATGGTGGAATGAGCTATGATCAACTGACAAAAATGTGTACAATCTCAGTCAAACGCTAGAAACAAGGTGAACAGGTAGGGAATTGAATAAAATATAATTTATTTTTATGTTCTTTGTTGAGAGAAACCCTAAAGGATCTTCATTTTTAGAAGAAACAAAGTAAAATAAAAGAAAAATAGCGAGAAAAATATTAATTGTCTGGAAGTTATAAAACTGGAAAATATGAAAATAATTATACATACAACTGGAAAATATAAAAACATTTTTTCCTGTTATTTCTGACAAAGTGAACTAGCGAAAAAGTAAATAGAGTATTGATAAAATAATTAAGTATTTATACGAAATTTGAAGTAAGATTTAAAGAAATTTAGCGTGCCTTTTTCGTATGTAGTTTTTCACGATTTTATTTTAATTTAGTATTCAATTAATAATTAATATTCGAAGGAGGATTAATATATTTTTTATATTTCACGTAAGCCATTGTAAAACGTATTCGACGTTTTTATGCAAAAAGAACCTGACCCACTTTTTAACGATTCTGATATAAAAAAAAGAAATATTACGCAACTTTGTATGAATCTGTATGGAATAAAATGAAGACGGAATGTAAGGCATTTAACTAAATGATATTTTTTTGACTGATCTATCTCGTTTTTCGTATTTCAATTGACGATATCAGTAAATTTTTTTCAATGTTTCAGGCGTTTTGATTTTTAATGTGATGTTTGTGAAAATAAGTGAAAAACTAACGATTTTCATTCTTTCAAACTTGTGATAACCAATTTTATGTAACATTTAGAGTTGTAGCTTCGGAGTTTAATATAAATATAATTATAACTTTTCTATCAATAAACGAATATTTTTTTCCAATCATTTTCACGGATATTTGAGTCATCCATTTCCAAAACGCCCCTTGTCCACGAAAATTCTAAATTGAGTTACTTGTCCAATAGCTTTGGCTCTAGGCTTTACACGTTTATTTCCAAAACTCTCCCTATCTATCCAATAATTATTTTGAGAAGCTTTGCTTTAGAAACATTTTTCACTGAAAATATAACATCGATGTTTAATATTTTATTTAAGCCAAATTGGTTAAGCTCCAATTTATACAAGGATAAGTACAAGGATTTATACGCTCATTTTCCAAGGTACAGTTCTTATACACCCTATTGTTGAAAAAAATACTTTCATTTTAAGAAAAGCTTACGCTCTTTTATTGCAGAAATCGATCACGGATAATTCTGAATAACCAAAAAGTTGTAAAGATTTTAAAAATTCACTTCATTGAAAAAAAATCTTCTCTGTATTTTTTTTTATTTTCCTTAAATATACACGGATGGACAAAATATATTTTGAAATTAAAAAACTCATTTTTGATCATCATATTTATATGCTAAAAGGAATTTTTACACCACATACAAACATTTATCGAAATTAGAATTTGTTGCTTTATGGTATCATATCCTTTTGAAATGTTACATTCATGAGATAATATCTCAAGTGATGGATAGCTTGTTCGGAGTTTCGGTCCGATGGTAGGACACCTTACTCCTTCATCGGATAAGTTCTGACTGTTAAGATATTTATTGGAAATTTTTGGATCTTTTTGGGAATCGGGAAAGGATAGGTTTGTGGTAATTGTTTTGATTTTATGAATGATTATGAGAAATTATAAACGATTAAATACATATATAAATATGATGATATATACATAATATTAAATACAAATATACATAAATTTGTGTCGTCACACACTGTTTTATATTGAATGGGTGAAAAAAAAAAAAAAAAAAAAAAATAATAATGATGGTGAATAAATTATAAGAATGAATATAGTATATGTAGATAAGTAAATGAGTGGGGAAACATGTGTGACTTTTATAAATATATTAAGGTGTAGAAAATGTTTGTTGAAGGTGAGAAATGCGGTTGCCTATGGGGGTAAACTGTTTGCCGGAGGAATTATCGATGATGGGGTGTTCAGAGTGACAATCGGGGGGTCATTTGGGGGGATGATTAGAGTTAAAGAAGGGGGGGTCGGGGGGATGTTTCGCAATATTGATTTCGGACGAGTGTGTCTGTAACTGGTGTTCGCGTTGTAGTTATCTAAGGCTTTTATGACTGGGTTGGGATGACGGGATATAGAGCTGTAGAACCTTTCGGCCAGAGCGCGCATATGTTCGGGGATAGTATGTAGTTTGGTATCTGCGTGGAGTCTTGAATTACGGACGATGTAGGGTGCTTTTAAAATTATGCGGAGGGCTTTGTTTTGAATGATCTGAATGTGATGTAGCGTTGTTTTCTTCGCGTGGCCCCAGACCGGAAGGGCGTATGTCAGTTGCGGTCTGACGATCGCTTTATATAGGTGGAGTTTAGTGCGCGTGCTAAGTTTGCTGTATTTACTGATCAAGGGAAATAATGATTTGAGTGTTCCGTGAGCTTTTGATTTGATATTGAGGGCGTGTTTATGCCACGAGAGTCTACTGTCTAATGTGAGGCCTAGGTATTTTACGTGTTTTGACCATGGGACGCTCTGGCCGAAGAGTTTAAGAGTTCTGATGGGTTTGATGTATCTGCGTGAGAAGCGGACTGCTGTGCTTTTGGTGGGATTTATTTTGATCTTCCATTTGGTGCACCAGTGCTCCAGAATGGGAATGAAGTCTTGCAGTCTGTTGTGGGATACGGACTCATATTTCGATGAAGAGAGAAAGGCTGTGTCGTCAGCGTATTGCGCGGTGATACAATGTGTACGTGAAAATTGGGGCATATCGCTCGTGTATATGTTATACAGGATAGGGGACAACAGTGCACCTTGGGGCACACCTGCCAGAATGGGGCGAGGGGATGAGTTTATACCGTCTATTTTGACGGAGAAGGAGCGATTTTCAAGGAATGATGCGATGATTTGCACTAGTCTGAGGGGAATACCTGACTTGTGCAGTTTGAATATGAGTCCGTTGAGCCAGACTGTGTCGAAGGCTTTCGCCACGTCTAGTGAAAGGAGGGTCGTGAGGCCTTTGGAGCTGAAGTATTTGATGATGTGTTCTACAACGCGAAGAAGCTGATGGTTGGTAGAGTGTAATGGCCTAAATCCGTGTTGCGAATCTGGGATGATGTTACGTGAGTAAGTTTCTAACGAGAGACGTTCTAGGATTAATTTTTCGAGCACTTTACCTAGAGTCGGGAGCAGACTGATCGGCCTGTAATTTTCAGGGATAACGTGGCTTTTACCCGGTTTAGGGAACATGATGACGTCGGCGTTTTTGAATGGGGTTGGAAAGAATTTATGTCGAAGGCAGGCATTGTAAATGGCGGTAAGGGCGTAAATGGCTTTTTTCGGAAGTTTTTTCAAGGTGAGATTATTGATTTTATCGGGGCCGGGGGCTTTTTTGTTGATGAGATTTTTTATGATAGATTGAATTTCTAACGGTGAGAAGAAGTCTGTGGTGGGGGGGGTTTGCTCATTTAATATGTCGGCAACTGCGTTGTCGACCATTATTGAGTGAGAGGGGTTAGAGAGGTCTGCATTTGGCGAGAAGATATTAGCTAGAGAGTCAGCAAAGGTCTCTGCGCGGTCGCGAGCAGAGAAAACGGGGCCATTTGGTCCTTGAAGAGAGCTGGGTCGGGAGGGCGTATTTCTAAGGCTACGCGTTAGTTTCCATTTGAGTCCATCATTGTATTCGAGAGACTCGACGAAGTCTGACCATTTGTCATTGCGGAGTTGCTGTAGGAGGTGTTTGATTTTTTTGACTAATCTGTTGTAGTCGGTTTTGTAAGAGGGGACAGCTGTGTTTTGCCACAACTTTCTGGTTTTGTTTTTTTCCATAATCAGTATTTTGATATGTGGAGGAAGGGGAAGTTCGGGTTTATCGGCTGGTCTCTCTTTTGAAGAGGATGTGAGAGCGGATTTGATGGTGGTTGTGAAGTCATTTATAGCGGCGTCTATGGAGTTCGTGTCGGGGAAGGTTGTCGGTATTTTGATGCTGCTGTCGACGTTAATAGCGAAATCGCTCCACGAGGTGGTGTGTCGCGGGGGGGCTGAGGGCGAGAAGGGTGGTAAGCCATCCGTCGATTGAAGTAATACCGGGTAGTGATCGGATTGAAGCTGGTGAACAGTCGTGAGATCTGTTTGATAGAGAATGTCGTTATGGACAATGATGTCAATGACATCAGGGCGATGATTGTCTATTAGTGGATAGAGGGTGGGAGACGTGGGTCCTTCCACGAAGTATCTTTTCCGGGAGGAGATTTCGTCAAGTTTATTACCGTGAGTGTTGGAAGTGCGGCTGTGCCAGAAGGGGTGTTTAGCATTTAGATCTCCCGCCATGATGGTGGGGATATTATCTGCGAGGAATGAGTCCAATTCAGACTCGACAAGTGGGGAGGTAGGTGGAAGATAAGTCGCGCAAAGTTTAAGAGGGCCGTGATTGGCGGTGTTTACCACTACGCATGTGGATTCTATGTTGACGGTGGAAGGGGAGGGGATGTGGCAGTGGTCTATTGTGCTTTTGATGAGAGTTGCGGTGCCGCCTTTTCTGCCGATGAGGCGGTCGTCTCTGTAGCAGTAGTAGTTACGGATGCTGTAACGGTAGCTCGGTTTGAGATGCGTTTCCGTTATCAGCAACACGTCCAGGTTGTGCTCGAGAAGGAAATCCTCGACCTCTTGTTTATGTGTTCTGAGGGAACCGTTTGCATTCCAGAACGCGGCGGATATATGGGATGGTTTATAGGTGCGAGCCATGTTCTTGGATGTAGTTGAGGAGGTTCATGGCTTCGGTGATGGCTGATTTTAAGTTATTCAAAATGAGATCGCGATTTGGGGGGGGGGGCGGCGGGCAATATGTAGTTTTGGGGTGTAGATGTTGATAATAGGGGGCGATGAGTTGCGACGTTCGCGTATGACGCGTTGGAAGTGACTGGTTTCGATGCACTCTGGGGGGCGTTGGGGAATCGCCGTGTGGCGTTGTTTGCCGAGAAGGCGTTCGATAAGGGGGCGTTGGTGGAGGGCGTTGGTAGATGCCATCCATGAGGGGGCGTAAGGGCTGCGGGGTCTGGAAGTGGTGGTGGGGAGCGATTGAAGGGAGGTTGCTCTTGGGGAAGCGTGGGCAGCCTCTGAAGTTGGCCGTGTGTGGGCCTCCGCAGTTACAGCAGGTGGCGGGAGTGTCCGCGGGCTTCCTGCATTCAGATGTGTGATGCGTTCTACCGCATTTCACACAGTTGGCTGGGGCGTGGCAGTTGCCGGCGGAATGGGCGAACTGTTGGCATCGATGACACTGGCCCATGCCTTTGCGCTTGTTCAGCTCCTCCACTGTGACTCGAATATCGAGTACACCGTGGAGTTCGGTGAAGATGCGCTTTGCGGAAGAGTCCCTTGTCATATTGACGATGACCATGGGGAGTTCCACTCGATTCCGGTTTTTCATGCGATACACATTGAAAACCGGATAATCGAGTGATTTGAGTTCATCTGAAATGTCCTCGACGCTGATAGGGGTCGGTAGGCCGCGGATGACGGCTAGCAGGGGCTTCTCGCTCTCCAAATGGAAAGAGTGGTATAAAATGGCGAGAGAATCGGTAATGTGGACTAGGGAGCGGTAGGCCTCTACGGTTTCAGTGGTGATTTTAAGATCACCATTGGGCTGCACCTTCGAGGAGAAGTGAATGTTTTGAGACCTGAGTTTAGCTCTCAGGTCTCCATATTTGGCGGAATTGTGAAGTACGATGGGGGGGATGCGGTCTTTTTTGATCTGAAGTAGAGGTCGTGAGTCATTATTTAGAGGTGGGGCGGGGGCTGCGGGATGAGGAGGGCTGAGTGGGCCTCTCATTTTTTTGCTGGTTTGGGCCACGGTGGCACCAGCTGGCTTCGGGTCTGATTGGGGGCAGACGAGGGGGGGGCTTTCTTGGGATTGAAGAGCCCTTTTACGGTTTTTGGCAACAGATTGCCAGTCCATTTCTGGAATATCCGGAATGATAATTATTGGCGGGGAAAGTGGGGAGTCAAAAGTGGGGGTGGGGCGCGGCGGTGTTGTGATAGGGATAGGGACCACTGACAAGACAGTGGGTGAAAAAGATGGAGGGTTTTTGGCCTCAATCGAGACCTCACCTTTATTGAAGAGTTCACGAAGAAGTTTTACCATCTTCATTGTCTCTTTTTTGGATGTGGTCTCCATCTTGAAGAGCTCGAAGGCTTCCTCGAAAGTGGAGATGGTCAGATCAGGGGATGTTGAGCGGTCCGGGGACTTAGCGAGGTCTGGTATAGGCGAGGTCACGGGGATGGATGCGGGCGTTTCGGTTGGTTCGGAACTAGTTTTTCTAGTAATGATGCGTGGAGTTTTAATGATGAAGTTCGGTTTGACGGATTTGACGGACTTCATGGCTGCTTAATAGGAGGAATTGAACAAATAGAAAGAATAATTGTGGACAGTAAAAAAGTAGGATATAGCTGTGAAAAAAATAAATATAATTGTGTAATGAGTAGAAACACAAACAGTGATAAATAAAGAATTAAAGTTTTGATGAGTAATGTGAAATATGAAATGAAGATAGGATGGGGAGAGCTGTCGACCTTTTCAGATCTTCAACTCTGCCCTCGGAGTGTAAAAGGGTAAGAAGGATAGTAACAGTCAGTGGCTTACTTGATGAAGAAGAAGAAATTCTGGCATCGACCGGCACTCGGAACAAATTATGTCACCAAGAATTTGTGGAGGCCGGCTCCTTATCACGAGTTAATATAAAAAATAAACCGATTTGATCTAAACGGCTGTCTGGGACGAGTGGAATGTCAATTGGAATGTCAATTTAATGTTTGTTGTTTGTGCACATGCGAGGCCGGGAACGACACTTGTTATCACTGTTTTAGGCGACGATGCGCGGAAAGTATGCGCACTGGCAAAAACGGCGACGGTGAACTTTAAGCGACACTATATGAAGAATCGTGTATTGTACTTATTCGTTAGCAACGGATTGCAGTGAGATCGCGTTATGTTAGCAACAAGCGACTGCTCTGTAGCAGATCCGTGACTGAACTCGTTGAGATAATATTACACTTTTGTTGCATATAAAATAAATTGGAGGGCTTATTGCCACATGACAACCTCTATCAACAAATTAGAAAGATGTTGAAGATGCTTGTATACAGATTGAAATTCTATTTATGAAAAAAAATGGGTATCAACGAGAATCCAACTCGCAACCCAATGTCGAAAAACAGGCGTCTTACTATTAGGTCAAGTCAATCGTTAAGCGAATTCATTCACTTTATAGAAATATTATACACCCAGTACTTTCTGTGGCCTGAATTAGAGCAACTATTAATAATGATTGTCGTTTCAGGATTCGAAGAAACTTAGGTGGACAATAGTACTTGAATTAATAATTGCAAGGAACCTATTTATTTTTGTCAACATTTTAATGAAATATGTTTATACTTACATCAACAAATCTTACTGGATTTTATTCGATAATATCCCCTTTCTTTTTGTGTGTTCTGGAAACAATATTTCAACATTAAGTTTATAATTTCTTGAAATAACAAATCATAAGAATTATATATTTTTTTAATCTAGCTTTATTTTTTATGAAATTAAATAAAGTTCAATAAAAATAATAATGCATCTTATTCTTTATTAAAAAGAAGCACGAGAAAAAACATATTGTTTTGTGCAAAAGGTTTTACAATGATACCTATTGATATATTGATATATCCCACCTAGAAAACATATTGTTTTGTGCACAAGGTTTTACAATGATACCTATTGATATATTGATATATCCCACCTAGAAAACATATTGTTTTGTGCAAAAGGTTTTACAATGATACCTATTGATATATTGATATATCCCACCTAGAAAACATATTGTTTTGTGCAAAAGGTTTTACAATGATACCTATTGATATATTGATATATCCCACCTAGAAAACAAATTGTTTTGTGCAAAAGGTTTTACAATGATACCTATTGATATATTGATATATCCCACCTAGAAAACATATTGTTTTGTGCACAAGGTTTTACAATGATACCTATTGATATATTGATATATCCCACCTAGAAAACATATTGTTTTGTGCAAAAGGTTTTACAATGATACCTATTGATATATTGATATATCCCACCTAGAAAACATATTGTTTTGTGCAAAAGGTTTTACAATGATACCTATTGATATATTGATATATCCCACCTAGAAAACAAATTGTTTTGTGCAAAAGGTTTTACAATGATACCTATTGATATATCCCACCTAGAAAACATATTGTTTTGTGCAAAAGGTTTTACAATGATACCTATTGATATATTGATATATCCCACCTAGAAAACAAATTGTTTTGTGCAAAAGGTTTTACAATGATACCTATTGATATATCCCACCTAGAAAACATATTGTTTTGTGCAAAAGGTTTTACAATGATACCTATTGATATATCCCACCTAGAAAACATATTGTTTTGTGCAAAAGGTTTTACAATGATACCTATTGATATATTGATATATCCCACCTAGAAAACAAATTGTTTTGTGCAAAAGGTTTTACAATGATACCTATTGATATATTGATATATCCCACCTAGAAAACATATTGTTTTGTGCAAAAGGTTTTACAATGATACCTATTGATATATTGATATATCCCACCTAGAAAACATATTGTTTTGTGCAAAAGGTTTTACAATGATACCTATTGATATATTGATATATCCCACCTAGAAAACATATTGTTTTGTGCAAAAGGTTTTACAATGATACCTATTGATATATTGATATATCCCACCTAGAAAACATATTGTTTTGTGCAAAAGGTTTTACAATGATACCTATTGATATATTGATATATCCCACCTAGAAAACAAATTGTTTTGTGCAAAAGGTTTTACAATGATACCTATTGATATATTGATATATCCCACCTAGAAAACATATTGTTTTGTGCAAAAGGTTTTACAATGATACCTATTGATATATTGATATATCCCACCTAGAAAACATATTGTTTTGTGCAAAAGGTTTTACAATGATACCTATTGATATATTGATATATCCCACCTAGAAAACTCTGTCCCCTGCATGATTTTATAAAAACACATATTTTGAAAATATCTTACATAAAGGTACTTAACATATGAAAACTTGTTTGATTGTTTCCTTCTGTAATAACACAATTTTCTTACTAAAAACTTGCCAAGTCATAGTATTAGTATTATAAAGTTTTATTGATATTTGTTGTGACTTTTGGCAGGATGGCTCTCTTTCAATAGGGGGTATTGGGTTTGATTCCCGATGACATAAAAACCAAATTGTAGTCTGTTTTACAAATACTTTTGAGCTCTTTTTAGTTGATTTGAATAATTTGCACGTATTAGCAATTATAACACTTCCAGTGTACACAGTGTATTGTATATAAGGGAACTTGTTATACACCATTTCAATGATTACTAAATTAAAATAGATAACAAAGTATTTTTAAATCAAAATGTTAGTTTAGTTGACTGAAATTTTCTTTTAGTTAAAATTGATTTCGGTCGAGCTTTGCAAATAAAAAGTTAATATGATTCATTATAACTTGTTAGAGTGGTCTTTTGAGGAATCTCTTTCATTCATTCTCCGTGTGGAAGCTTTGGCAAAATGTTCATTATTAGCCAACTCTAAAGAATAAGTGTGCCCAAACTAAGTTGTTGTTACTCCTCTATAAGTTAAGTTTCCCATAACTTAAATGTATTGCTTTCAGAATTTCATGGGAGTTGCGGTTTATTGAGAGTTCGATAAATAAATCATGAGAATCGATGAAACATAAGTGGATTGCTGGCAATTTATTTTGAAAACCTTTGATGTTTATCGGATGTAAACATATTAACTATATTTGTGTTGTTTTCTTTTTCCTTCCAATTAACTGAGGCTATCGATCAATTGACAGTTGTAGATGGATCACAAACATTAAAGGTGAATCTCAACCCTGTACGAGTATTATACTGTGGGCCTGAAGCAACTGCTCGAGTCACGTTCTCCCAACTACGTGAGAAAACGGTTGAAGGCTTCAAATTAAACCCTTTATAGACACGCCATTATTTTTGGGAGATCAAAACTGATTTCAGCAAAATTAACCGATCAATCACGATATATTATAAGAGGTGAAATTTTTCTCAATTCACAATAACATACTCTCATTTTAGGGAAGAAAACATTTACTTCGTTAATTGAAGCAACAAAGTAATAATTTATTGTACGAGTATTATCATTATATTATAGCAGAAATTAGTTTATAATGTGATTGATATCTTTTATTAAGAAAAATAAACTTATTTTTTTAATTACAAATGATGTTAATGTTTTAGTACAAATACAATTATATTATTTAAAGAAAAAAGGATTTTATCATAAAACTAGCCACTTTATCGGTATTTATTGAAATGAAATAGTCCAAAATGTACTTTGATTGTTTGCAAAATATTACCTACTTTCAGACATTCTTCCACTTAAATTGTTACCTTTATAAACAAATCCCTCTTATTCCCAAACTATGCTTTAAAACTACTTATCTTATTATTATTGCTATTTCATCGATTATTATAGTTAGTAATAAGTAAAGGGGATGTTTGGAAACAATATTTATAAAAGTAGCCAACTGTGTTTAAGACTTTAATTAAATGATTTTTTTCATTTTTACTAGAAAACATTTATATTCCTTTTGATTTATTAAATATAAATCTGACCATCATTAGAGAATTGACCCACCAGTAGAGAATTTGACCACCAGTAGAGAATTTGACCACTTGTTGAGAATTTGACCACCAGTAGAGAATTTGACCACCAGTAAAGAATTTGACCATTTGTAGAGAATTTGACCACAAGTAGAGAATTTGACCACAATGTAAGATATGAATCTTGCTCTTTGATAGATAAAAAATAATAATATAAAAATAAAGAAATTCCGACACGGTTCAAAACTCATCTTAATTAAGCACAAAAAGATTTTTACAAATAACTAAAAAAAAATTTTTTTAATGTAGAAATATGTCTTGATAAATGAATACGAATACAAATTAAAAAAATACAGTAGATAAACGCTTTATTAACAAAGCAAACATATTCTACAACGAGAAATGAGATTTTATAACACAATTGAATATATAGAAAAATCACAATTTTTAAACGAGGACTCAATTTCGTCAGGTAGAGTAGATATTTTTGTTTTGCGTCGCAATACCTATATAACTACACTAGAGCTGATTGTATTCCGCTTCATCCCCATTTGACCCTCTTGAATTCAATTGGACGTAGTATAAGCTAAAAAGAGCCATCCACATTTAACCTGTTTTTTTAGATGCTTAAGAAAACGTTACATCGTCAAGTACTCGTCAACGAACAACGTAATATCGTCTTCATCCGTGATCTAATCCTTTCTAAGCATCTAGGTGTCCTGCGTCCTGGACTAATTTTACTTTCAGACTTTATTTCTTCTATATTTATGGTTATTATCACTAAATAAGTCGTCATGATTTTGTGGTAAGCATTTGTGTTTGACAAGCGGGAGGTGAGTCCTGGGTTCAATTTTACTCTAAGACTTTTCCCGCTTTCTTTTTCTCTCTCCCTGTAAGGCATTTTAATTATTGAAGCGTTTTTTTAAACTGAATTGATCCATAAAACATATATCCATTGTGGGGGATTTTGTACATTTAAATAAATTTGATTTTTTTTTTGCGTAACTTGGACCTATAAAGCATATATACGTTCAATTTGAAATTCAGTTTCACCTCTAAAGACAGACTCCCTAAACTTTCCAATTTGAAGGGACATAACTGGGAGACGTGAATTTATTATTGAATCATTTCGAATTTTGAAATTATTACCTTTTTAATTTGCTCGAATGGCCAAAATTTCTTTTGACGAAAGTGGAAATTCTTTAGGAGTTTTAATATAGATTCTTCATTTGTATTCTACGGGTGTACAGAAATTAAAATTATTGAAAAATTTAGATTTTGTGTTGCTTAATGTGTTTTATTGCTGGATGGAAAATTGAACAATTTCATTGTTACTTTTGTTTTCGAATTTGAATAAATAACGCAAGATGAGAAAATATAAATTGTGAATAGATGTTGACTCGAATAATCTTTAAATAACATATAATAATAATAATAAAATAACAACTTATGTTATATAACACTGTTTATAAAACATACCTCTAAATGATGCTCTTATTTGGGGTTCGAACTCGGTATCGGTCATTTAAAAATATTATAAAAAACATTTTTATTGTAAGGATAAGAAGGTTCAAGGACATTCTCACAGACTTAAAAAAACAC
>OX463855.1:13500791-13685791 GCA_949825065.1 Odontocerum albicorne
ACTAGGTGTCCTCCAAAGCTGTACGGCGGACAGAAAACGGAGGTAGCCACTACCCTAATATGACAAAACCTGGCGGGTTTCACTAAGACAACCGGTGAACAGATGTGAAGCCCAAAATTCAAGTCATAGGGGTGCCCTCACTCAGCAATGGGTAGAAAAAGGGCAGATAAAGATAAAGATATATATATATATATATATTATATATATATATATATATATATATATATATATATATATATATATATATATATATATATATATATATATATATATATATATATATATATATATATATATATATATATATATATATATATATATATATATATATATATATATATATATATATATATATCAATTTAGTCACTCTGTAGTTCAATTTTTTTTAAAACTGTGAAATAATTTAACCACTGAAAAAATATTCTGAAGCATCAAAAGTGAGTATTTCTGGAAGTCTGCCTTAATGAGGTTTGCCTTCAATGGATTATCCGCCTAAAATGATATTTTTAACATTATCTTTCACTGTGGAATATAACGCTGAAGATTATCTATACATAGCATCAAAACTACGTTTTATTTCTGCTGGTATTTTCCCTTTTCTGAAAAAAAACTTGATAACCGTGCAAAATAATTTTTTTGACGTTTTAGAATATATTAAGAGAACACCTCTTCTATTGACAATAGTTGACATACTACTAAGAATAAATGTATCTAAATGTAACAATAACATTACCGAACCATGTGTGAACGTGGCCGGCTTAATATCTATCCATACAAGCTCAATATGTACAATGTTTCTCCGGTAATATTTAAGAATCCAATTAACTTAAATATTTAGTTGTTGATACATTTTTCTTGAAATTTCGATTAAACTAGATTAGACCGGAATTAAAACATTAGACCGGAATTACCAAAACCTAATACCTGATTAACAAACGTTACTAATTTAAAATACTTCTTTATGGCCACCATACCATAATTGCTTCGTGTTATCTATGCTCTATAAGTCTACCAAACTTTAATCTGATGTGACTATAATAAAATGATACATACCAACATTGTCTTATATAGGCACATATAAATACCCTAATTGGTAGACAAGCTTAAATTAGAAATTGCATATAATAATGATTATGCTTTTTATGAAACCGTATAAAATAATAGTACCTCGACGTGGTTACATTGGGTTTTAATACCACGTTTTGAAAAAAAAAAACTCGTATTAAAAAATATATTACCCTAAAGGGGCACGGCCGTGCGGTAGCGCACTGGATTCCTATGCAGAAGGTAGCTATTTCAGACCCAGTATTGTTCTTCCCTCGTCGAAATTACTGACATTTTTTCGGACATATTTTCGAGAACGTAGTCCTTATGAGTTGGATAAGGTTTTCCTGAGTCTTTTTTGGTTTGGCTTATGAGGACATTTAGGTTTATGAAATATGTTTTATCGCAGCAACCAAAGTTGCTATAATGTACCAACCATATATGTTTACCCACGACAGCCAAATTTAACCACAATACGTATTTTTTTTTTAAATAAAAATGTGTTTATCCCATTAAGTGAAGTGTGGTATTCTTATGGATATTTCCAATACACTGAAGAGGAAAAAATTATGAGTTGGATCATCATAGTATGTATGCGTCAAAGTCTGCAAAAACGGAATACACGAGTACATACATACAAAAAAGATTTATGTTATAAAAACATTTTTCCTTTCAAATATCGAATGTGCATATATCTCATTCGATATTTGAAAAATAGATAAAAACTCGTATGCAAAAATATTCAACGGGTAAAATGTGGATTCAAAGTAAAAAAAAGTATTCCGCGCAACTGTATAAGGTTATCTTACTTATATTAAAATATCTCAAAAGTATATGGAATTCTAGCTGGATCTTTTCCCGTGTATGGTATATGCATAATACGAGTAATTCGACTCAAAATAATTACTGATAATTAAGGTTTGTTTTCGAAATCCCATTATATTAAATGATATAATTGATTATGCTCTATTGATTCCAAACAAGCAACCACTTTGACAAAGTTGTAAAAAATAAAACATGGCTATTTTTATAAAGGCATGTTGTTTTTTTTTTTTTCAAATATGTGGGTATGAACGTTCCGAGAATAAAAAATACTTACACAATATAACATTTTTCAAATTTATGAACATTACAGATAAAAATTTGCATATTCTGAATGAGCACAAATACCTATACAGATAGGGAAATCTGCATGATTTTTTTGTACTTCATATCACTTCTGTAAGTTTTACTTGAAAATGTACATATTGTAGTTTGGATTCTTAATGTTTATGCATCATATACCTATTTCACTGTTGTTATTTTTTACAGAGATATGTTGCTATAATTTTTTCTCGAAACTAAAAAAGTTTAAATCTAATTTATTTCTAGATTTTTTTATGTTTTTTTAGCGACGAAAGTATGTAATTTAAACATGTGATAAGCTGGGGACATGAAATAGGAATTCTTAGCTAGTAGGCCAACAGGTCGACTGTTTTAATGGATAAAAAATAAACATGATGTAAGGTAGAATATTTTTCTTTTTATGATTATTGAAGTATATCTCTTAAATCTGTTACTTTTTTATTCTTATAAATTGTGTTATAATGTAAAAAATAATTGATAAATAAATTACAAAAAATATTAATAAAACTACGGATGTTACTAAATAAGATATTAACTGATAATTTGCGGTCTTCACAATAACAAAATCAATTATGATCAATCCATATTTTTAAATATTTGTTTTCGATTTGTTTTGATGAGCTCGATGCCCGTATGCATAGAGCATTAGATTAAAGCAAACGCTCTTGATGTAAATAAACTCACAAACGGTGCTATATAAACCACTGTATTACTGATAATAAACGAACAAAAAGTTTATAAAAGAATTATAGAGTGTTTTTTGTCTTTAATTTAATTTTGACAATCGATAGGCAAGTGGTAATGCGCCATTTCGTAAATTAACAATAACACCTTAAAAGATCTATTTGCATTAGTATTACTAAATAATAAAATAAAATAGATTTAGAAAGTTGTGAAATAAAATTCAAACCACAAATCCAATTTATGAAAGAGACCAATTCGTCATAGACCTTGTCTAGTGAAGTGTTTCTCTCTATCTACGAAAATATAAATGTAACATAATATTATACAAGTATACTTTTTACCTTTCCATTCAAATGAAATTTAACTATAAATGTTTTATCACAGATAGTAAGGAAAAAAATAGGTACACCAGAATAAAGTAACAAAGCGTTAAAAAAGTGATATAATATGTATTGCTTATTTTAATTTTCTTTGCTGTTCGGGAGATACGAGGTTTTAGTATGGTAATTGATGAGAGATTGGCGTTTGTTCCGCATGTGACAAACGTCACCACTAGGACAGTCTCCGCGCTGAGATTCGAGTTGAAACAGTGTCGAGATTTCAATGGAGTTAATTCACTAAGAATTATCGACATATAACTGGTTAGAACAATAGTTGACTACAACCCAACTGTATAGTCAACCTGATACATGGTCCACGTAGATGAATTGGAATGTATGTAGCGTCGATTTATTAGGTTTTATAATTGGAATGTACGAGTATGTAGCGTCGAGTTTATAATTAGAATGAATTGGAATGTATGTAGCGTCGATTTATTAAGTTTATAATTGGAATGAATTGGAATGTATGTAGCGTCGATTTATTAGCGTCGATGAATTGGAATATATGAAGCGTCGATTTATTAGGTTTCTTTATTAGATGAACAATAGTTGACTACAACTCAACTGTATAGTCAACCTGCTACATGATCCACGTAGATGAATTGGAATGTATGTTATGTATCGTCGATTTATTAGGTTTATAAACTATAAATTGCATATATCTCCTGAGGATTTGAAATCTTAAAACTCTATTTTGCGAACTCATTCTAGGCTTACGTGACAACATAATTTCAAGTAGCCAACTCTTCCTCCATTTCGTCAAAAGTTATACTGCATAGGATAGGAAAACAGTATGGACACTTGATAGACCTATTTAAACTTTCCTTGAATCCAATACACATTGGTTTTGAAGACGCTTTTTCTTGATTCTATTATTTCCGCGAATGTATCAGAGTCATTTTCAATTCTTTAGAACTTATTATTGAGTTATTAATGTTTTTGTTTACCTTGATTATTTTCTCATATTATCGAATAAGAAAAAATGTTTTTTTAATCTCCTTTTTAATTTATGTAACATGAAAACTATCCCTTAAAACAACATCTTAGAACTGTGCTATAATTTGAATTAAAAAAATGATTGCATGTTTTGCTAAAAAATAATTTTTAAATAGTTTAAATAAAGTACCTATTTGTTTTTGGCTTCATGTAGTCATTGTGTCATTCTCAACGATAGAAGAGCTGTAAATATATAACTTAAGATTTCTTAATTAAACATTAATTATCATAAGAGACGCTAAAAAGAAGAAGATAAACAAGCTGAATTTTTTTGTTTGCTTGAATAACTTAACAGCCGAATAGAAAAATAAGGTAACTTAAAAAAATGAAAAATAAAAGCGAGTTTTGGTTTTCCCATTTCTTAGAATAAATCAAATAACAAGTTTACATTATACACTTTGTTCAATACCTATATTTTGGATGGATATTCAATACTACGTATAAAGGAAAATATTTGATTTTATATAAATGGGTTTTTACTAACAGGATAGAAAAAAACTAAAATATTAATTCATTGCCTTTAACAGAGTTTTTGTCAATGTAAAGATAGATAAAGTAATTTTAAAATATTTAATATTAAATTTATGTATTATTCCACTACTTACATTAATCCCCACGACATGCGTGTCTGCCTCCTATCTCGAGGCTCTCTACAGATGTACCGAAATGATCACTGTTGCTTACGTAAGCAATGTTTAAGTCTTCTTTAAAAATAAAAAGAATAATTTTGACTTGTTTCTGTAAAAAATAGGGTAGTTTTAATAACTAGAAAAATAGAAGGTTAGACTTATACACACGTCCATTGGTACCTGATACTAAATAAATTACTTAGAAAGCGACCTAAGGTACACTAAAGGAATGGATGTCTTTAAGCCTTTTAAATAGTAATATTTACTACTTAAAAAGTTAAATATTATGATATACGAGTATGATATAAGAAAAAAATCCAACCACAAAACTATATTTTGGTTATTTCGAAAAACCAAATGAGCATACCTCAATTCTTAATGTCAAAAAATATTCAGACAGTAAATTGTGAATTTATAGCTAAATTCCGTCAGTAGAAAAGCATGCCCATATAAGGTGCCGTTATGTTTCATCAAGTATCTCGAAACAGGTAGAATTTGGGTTGTATAATCATCTCATACATTCTTAAATGCACAAATAGATTTCTATAGTTTATATTACTTTTTTGTTTTCCAGAAGTATACATCAGTTAGTTTTTTACGTTTCCAAAAATTTTACAGTGCTAATTATAAAAACACGTTTATATTATAAGTTGCGAAGTTTTTTAATAGGATATGACATTCACAAAAAAGAAATAGTGCTATAAAAAATCTTTCAAACAATGCCATGATGAATAATGTAACTCGCCAATGTGAAAAGAAAACAAAGAATATCCAAAAATAATTTTCAATCACATATTTAAACCTTTCAAAGGTTATATTCACGATTATATGTTTATATAATTAGGCAGAGTTTTAAATAAATATTACCTGCGAATACACTGTACAAAGATCGACTGACTGAATGTTTTACATATTCAAATTCAAACTGTTACAGAGGCGGGCTTACCAAAAACTAAATTAGGTTTTACTATATGTACATTTGATTTAACTCAAATTTAAAGCTGATAGCTATTACTTTTTTAAGCGAATAACAGCAAAGCAAACTTCTTAAAAACGGTCAATAGACCTATATTAGTATAGGATTACGAGCAAATGACTCATGACGATATTCAAATCATTTTTTTAACTAGGAAGAATGTGGAGTACTAGATGATGAACCGACCTTAAATAAATAGTGTTTGATGAGCATCGCCTGAAGAACGCTGTTTTTAAATCATAGAATACAGCCTTACAACATACATAATATATTTTCTTGCGAACACTTTCATGCGAATATATCGGACGGATTTATAAATATTTTTTTCCAATCAATCAAATTTTGTTTCATAACTATTGTCCATGTCCATGGCCATGTCTTTAACATAGTGAATGAAAATAATATTCTAAAATAAAAACTAACAAAAATATCAAATAATAAAAGATAAATCTCAAGTGAAATATGGGTTAAGATGGAAATAGTATAAGAGCTATGAAAGAGGAATATTTTGAGATAAATAATGATTTTTTGGTTGATTTTTAAATATCGATATATAGCACATGTGATAAGCAAGAAATACCATTCCAATGTTAAGCCGAGTGAACTGCAAAATATGATATGTAGACGATGTGTGATACTTTGCAATACAAAGGATTCTGCTGTCATCAGATTGGAGGGACAATCTCAGAAGGAAAATTAAATTTTCAGTCAGACAATAAGGGTAGATTATATTGTTTAACACTGCAAAGAAGGTAGACAGAACGTGGAGATTTATTCGCTGTCTTATTTTAAGCCATTGGAGTCTGGCACGATAATCGGATAAATTATCATATTTACTAGATCAAAAATAATGTAGAATGAGTCCTTTTATGACAAAAAATAAATAAGACCAAGAATGTGAGAGTTTTTTTAAATATTGAGCTGCAAATTACCCAAATCCCCGACTACACGTATTTCTACCTCCTCCCTCGCCGTTCTCTTCAGGTGTATTGATCCCGGGCGACCAAAGTATGCAAAACCAATCCCTTCTAAAAAATATTTTGGACCTCACACACGTCCGACGAAATATGACGCCAGTTGGACATAAGCGTTGCTCTCAAAACAAACCGAGATAATTCTGCCTGAAGGAAGCCTCGAGATAGGAGTCAGAAACTCGTGCCTAGGGGATTAATGCAATAATTGCAATTATTTATGAGTGGAGTTCCACAAGGTTTAAACAGACACGTTTAATAAACAAATTCAATTTCCTCTCCTTCGTCTTCTCCGAGATTACATATATTAAGGCTGGTTAGAGCGTCTTTGAGGGGAGTTTAATCTCCAAACAGCGCTATATAAATTGGCATTTTATTATTGTTGACACCTTAAAGTTGTCTCAGATACTAATAACAACACACACTTTACAATGTATGATTGTTTTGTAGTTTAAAACAATTATACATGTATTCCTGAGTTAGTTACATTTAATTGGAAATAAAAGTTTTTAATCTTTTTTCAGTTCAATATCCTTTAAAATGATATTAAAAAATTAAATACATTTATTCGACAGTTCCGTCCCTGGTTACCTTAATAGAAAATGAATGTGTAAACTTTTATTTTTATTTTAAATATTCTATGTCTCCAAATTATTTTAGAAAACAGAATATTTTTAACAAATTGATTTAGCCAACACCGGCGAGATTCTCACACATTTTTCAAAAAAGACCACACAAAAGATCAAAGGTTTCACATGCGGTTGCTATTTCATTAAAAAAAACTCCCCAAAATGTTTGGGTATCCAGAAGTAACCTTCTTAAATATTTAAAAGTATGAATCAGGAGAATATACATGACTTAATATGTTGAAGTAACATAAGTAAAAGATGTAAGGATACGATTAAGGGATGATTATAATGATTTTTTTTCTCTTCTATTTTCTGACATAGAAACTGAGCATATAGAAGAAGACCTGAAAGACTACAGAAATACCATTGGGCTTTGGGGATTGATGTCAAAAACGACACAAGCATTAAAGTAAAAGAGGTCAGATAATTTACCTAAATGTGTTTTGATATATAATATCAAAAGGCATTATCGTCTATGGAATTGAGACTGAAATAATCATCTCTAAGTGGATTATGTAATAATAACTTAAAGAGAATCTCGTAAAAGAGATAAGAGCGCTGAGTAATTGGCTGCTATAAATAAACTAGTAATTATATATCGATAAGATAGCATCTAAACATTACGGATTAATAAACCGCATTAAGCTTATTTACTAAGGCAACTTAAGGTGTGTGAATTTGGAGTAGGTAAACACTAAAATAACACTTCAGATTTTTTTAAATTGCATTTGAAACTTCGCTAAGTGTCATAACCAGGGCTGTGGAGTCGGACGAAAATTTACCGACTCCGACTCCGGCTTTATTTTATACTCCGACACCGACTCCGACTCCGACTCCGACTCCAACTCTTGACTCTGACTTCAATTTTTATTTTATTTTATAATTTACTGCGTCTACCTAATGTATTTATATTGACTTATTAATAATGGATACAGGTATAAATTAAAAATTAATTATATTCGTACACAAATTAAACAATTTTATAAAAAAATATATAAACAATACGCATTAAGCAATATTTTCACACTAAAATAATATTAAAAATATATATTAATATTTAAAAAAAGAATTAAATGAAACTTTTAAAATAATTAGAAAAACAACACAGGTAGGTATTAAAAAAAAATAAGAAAACACTTTAAAATAAAATAAAAAGGTTGCTTCATTTGTTTTCATACGTTAACTAAATCTTATTAATATTGTTTATTATTATTTTGATTCAATATTGAATAGAACACAAGATAAGATTTTTGAAAGTAAATATACTTTATATAAATCTTATTTCCTATTCGTGGTCTAAATGGAATTAGATCTCAAAATAAGTCAGGATTTATGGAAGCTCTTAACTTGTGTAGGTGGTAAGTGGTAAGGCCGTGACGGTCAGCGCTGAATCTTGTATCATTTCAGGATATCGCAGTATTGCTATTTTTATATCTAATTTTGTAAAAACTGTAAACTGAACGTAATCCCCTTTTGGGGTTTATTGCGATTATAAAAGTCTGCATAGTATCAGGCATGAAACGATGAGAAGTTAACTGGTTAACACATACCGTAACGTTATTCATTAAAGAAAATGTTAAAATAATTAAACGGAGTCGGAGTCGGTCGATTTTTTCCGACTCCGACTCCGCCTAAAATGTTCCGACTCCATGACTCCGGCTCCGACTCCGACTCCACAGCCCTGGTCATAACCAAACGACTTATAAATATGACAAATTAAATTATTTTAATTTAATAATAATGTATTTATTTACAGTTTACAATATGATAGATTTATTGCCAAAGTGGCAATCTTATCCTACCAACCATACAATTGGTATTAAAAAATAACGTTGTGTTAATGCAGTAAAAAATGTCCGGTAGCTGTCCAGTCATTTTGGTATGCCTTGCTTACAGAACAAGTCCAAGTTGGAACAGTAAAATACAACTATAAAAATGGTTTTATTTGACTGCTCAAACCTGTAAAACAATTCTAAACTTAAAATTATCGACAACAACATGACAAATGAGGAGTGAGGAACTGATAAAGCTAAAAGAAAATCATTGCTGGAAAGTAGTTCTTGGCCGCAATCGGAGAGTTTCTAAACATTATCGACGAAATGTAAGGGGACGGCGGGACAATTCAGGACGTTGTTATAAAGGATAGTATGTGAGCATTTCGACGTTTTTTAAAGTCAATCAGTTGAGAGATGTACGATAAGATATGACATGATCGTATTTTCTTGGCTTAAATATGAAACGTATACATATATTCTTTAATATATTTGTTGAACTTTGTTCAGTTGTTCTTCCGTAATTCCAGATAATCCTCCGTAATAAAAATGTAATAATATACATAATTCAATTGACCGTTTTTGTCAACAAATCAAATGCAAAATTTATAAAAATGATGGTGCACAGTGGTGTGTAAGTGCCAACCTTGATATATAGAAGCGAAGCCTTGGAATTGAAAAAAAATAAGAAGAGCAGAATACATGTGGTCTAGTGCTTAACGTAAAATTTTTGTTTTACAATGTATGATAGATTATGAAATAAGCGGGTAAATGATAACTGTTTACTAGAGATGGACGGATTTAAAAGACGGGTGGAGTTGAGATAGCACTGTTTATTCCACTTTATATAACGGTATATCCTTACCGGTTTAAGGTTTTCACCTCATCATCAGGGAGCATAAACAAAATTTAAGGCGAAAACCTTAAAACCTGTAGGATTATACCGTTATATGAGTATAAAGTGGAATAAACAGTGTTGGACTAAACCAGAGGTCGGTAAAGTGCGGCTCCGGAGCCGCATGCGGCCCTTTGGCCCCTTAAGTGCGGCTCTGGCACAAATATCCACAGGCAAGCGCGCAAGATTCTTTCCCTTTTCGGTTCTACATATTCATGCGAACATTCGTTTTCAAACATGAACTTTATCAAAAGTAAACTGAGAAGTCGTCTTATTATCTGGAATCGTGCGTAAAATTAAGAATAACAACATACAAATCTGACTTACTTAAATTTTCCAAGGAGATGCAAGGACATTGTTCACATTAAGGGTTTGTCAGTCATTGTCATGATTAAAATTTATGGATTCCTTAATTACATAATATTTTTTAACAAAGAATAAAATTTTTATTAACTACGAAATCAAGTTTTATTCAGTGTACCCGTAATTTAATGAAGTGCTAAAATTATAATAAAGGTTTGCTAAATTAATAAACAGATTTGGCTCTCAATTTTTTTTTTAATCGTTGTGTTGTAAACATTTGGCTCTTTGGCTAATAAGTTTGCCGACCACTGGACTAAACAAATTACATATTTTTAAACCTCCACAGTGTTAATGCCTTAACTATAAATAAAATACAAATATACTTGTCAGGAATACAGGTAAAGCGAGGAAAAGACCGAGAAAAGAATGACAAGATGTAAGGATGTGGAAAGACAAAATCTGTGTTCTTGGATATAAAGGCGCAGATATCTGTATTATCTGCCGGACCCAAAAGGAACATGACGTGATGATATGTACATTTATGTATAATTGAAATTTCGTGTTAAGTATCTTAGAAGTAATAGGTTAACTTTCGCGACGTGACCAAAATATTCAGTATGTTTTTTTTTTTTTTTTTTCATATTCTGGTATTTAAATACTTCTTAATGCCATATCTTAGACGATTATACACATCTTTAAGACCTTTGACTTCCTTTAACTAGGTATTCCAGTACATTGTTGAAGAAGTCTTGTTCTACCAAATGATCTGCTTCCTGACATTTTAGTCTAAAATATAGTGCTGTGGCTCTTTGAGGAGAGAATTAGGGATTTTTGGAGGTTTCGACATACGCATGTGCCTGTAATGCGAATGTAGAGCGTATGAAGAGAAATTTCTGGGCACGATTTTGATATAGTTGTTGAGCTCATGATACGCTCAACGTGTATGTGATACTTTGGAATTTATATTTATACATATGTTTAGAGTATGTGAATGTTTTAGCTGAGTGTTTTATAGCATTTAAGCTTAATGTGCATATAATAGCAATAAAAATAATAAGCATTCATGATTAACAAGCTATGCATGTAATTTATGAATATAAACGCGTGAGACACGTACGCGAATACTAAGATATTTCTCAGTTATACTCGCTTAAATGACGAGTAATAAATTGTACATACATACATACACATCATAATGTCGTGTTCTTTTTGAGGCAGACAGAGATAATAGATCTCCATACTTTTCAATTCAAATACGCAACTTTTGCATCCGTCACATACATACATCTCGTCACAAACATTATTCTATCATATTATTTATACTGCTCACTTAACATTCCTTCAAAATCGGGTTCACCTCTTACACACATCTTACTCTTTTAACTTGTTTACTCGTTTAGTTATTCGTTCACTCCACATGTTCAAACCATCTTTAAACTTCTTTCTCCATCTTACATAAAACATACATTTTATCCTTGTATTTATTTCTGGTGTGTTTATTCCACTTTCTTTCATACATTGACACTTCACAATTGTTGCATAGTGCATTCATCTCTACAATTTATTTTACTTTTAACCGTTCTTTGGCCAAGTCCAAGTTACACGTACATACGCCAAGGTGAGTACCAGTACACTGTTACGTATTGTCACATTTGCTTAGTTTCATATATTGCGTTTTTTATGTATTACATTTAGTTCTCTGTTTACCTTGTTTCATATCACTACCCTTAATTCATGTTCCTTTCAACTCGCACATCACATATAAATATACTGCCCAGATATCTGAACTCACCAACCTGCCTAGTTTCTCACCAACCTGCTTAGTTAACAGTTTCACTTTAAACTATTTTTACCAGACCTCTTTCTATAACTATAACCTTCGATTTTACTACATAGAGGAATACTATACGTTGTAATTTCTTATACATAATTTACCATTTTCAATGTGTCCTTTGAAATATAAATATTGAACAAAACACCTTCAGCACCCAAAGAATATCAATTTGTAGGAATACTTTATATATTCAATATTAATTCGCCTTCGATGGATATCAAACACAATGCCAAGAGGTTTCCTTGGTTTTAATGGCTCTTGTGGTATCCTTTGTCTAACGTTAAAGGAATATAAAACCGTGTATTAATAATTTGTGTTGGTTTATTGATGTTTTTTCTCGGCCAAGTTCTTCTTGATAATTAATTATTTGCATAAAACTTGGCAATTTAAGCTATTTTTAAAACAAACTTTTTTTATAAATTGATTTTAATCCGTACAAATGATTTTAAACTATAAACTGATTACCCTTATTGGGTTGGCAGAGAAGACAGTACACAGCTTTTAACAAGACCCTATGCCAAAATCTTGTTATACTTCCTCAACCTATCACTCTTTACATTTGTCATAATTTCTTCTTATTTAACTTTCTCAAACTTCTTTTACTATTGTATAATTAATTTTATTTTATATATGACAAGAAATATACATAATTTGCGAAAAAAACAACAGGTAATTTAATTCTGACACACAATTTTAATGGATCTGGGTTTGTTGCCTTTCATTTGTCGTGTCTCCAGTAAACTAGGATTTTGCCTGTATCTCACTGAAGACTCATAATTATTTTGCTGTATACAATGCAACCTGGTAAATTTAATGTCATGTGATAATCTTTTCCAAAACAAAACTGAAATGAACATTTGAAACAAAATACCTTTGTACCAATTAAAAAACGAATTGGCAAGAACAGGCGTCTTACTAACTAACAAGACCATGAATGTTATTGTATTTTTATAATCAAAATTATTCTAGTTATTTTTCCAAAGAGGAGTTTATTGCTTTAAATTCTCATTGTATTGAATACAATTTTGCGGGATTATAACTTAGTTAAAGTATTACGATTTAAAAAAACTGATCCATGCCCTTAATACAAACATTTTTAAAAAGATAAGGATATTTATTTTTTGCTCTTAATCAGGAATCAAAGTCAACTAGTGTGATAGTAATATAAGGTATTGAGGTCAACGGAGTTTATCAGTAATATACATTTTATTATTATCATTGTGTTTGTTTCAGATTAATATTCTTTTATCTATTTTTTATTTTTTTAAATTTAATATGGCTACATCCCTTTTAAAGATTAAACATTTAGCGACTCTGAATACTTTTTTTATTATTAGGAATAACGTTAACGCACCAATGTCAATGTACTACAACTTATCTTTAGCGCGGTTGTTTTAGTGTCTAGGTTTCCTGGGTTCTGTTACTATGCTTAAGAAATTGTAGCACGGTTCCTGTGACAGTTCACAACTTTGCCCCAATACGTATATCTTATATATCTTTTCCATGGCCATCGATGGAAAAGGAAAAGGAGATAATAATAATGGAAAACCATAAAAATGCTTCAAAACAGTCTAAACTTAACACGATATAAGATTACGTGATGTTACGTTTCCTCAAATTGAATTGGAACTAAATGTGGGTTGCATTTTTTTGCATACACATAACGTAACATGAAGGTTCAAATTACTTAAAATTAAATAAAACATAATTATTTTTAATTTAATTAGTCAATATATTCTTCACGACTTCTGTGACTTCTGAGTCTCACAGAAGACTCGACGTCCACTCTGATGTTCCGGGTTCGATTCCAGAAGACGACCGAACAAAAAGGACCTAACCTGTTTTTTCTCTCATTTAGAAACATTAAATGGTTTCTAATTGGTTGGAAGAAATTATCAGTATTGTTGACACAGGTAAATTTATATACAAATAAAATGGGAACTACAGCACACCTTCTTAGTAGGAACAAGAAAAACATATTGAAATTATATATAATTTTATTTCTCAATTTCCTTAAAACCATTGTATCATTTAAGTCAGGGGTCTCCAAACTACGGCCCACGGGCCAACACCGGCCCGCGAGCACCACCGGTAGAGGGCCGGATATGCCCGGTATCCGGCCCGTCATAGTTTATTTTAGAGTAATTCAAAACTACAGTATGTTGGTATGATGTGGTAGCTAGGTCTTGGCCCTTGGGACTTAGTGGAGGAATCAGTGTGGCCCTTATGCTAAAAAGTTTGGAGACCCCTGATTTAAGCCATTATCGATCTCACGGAATGGTTTTATCTGTAACATTAAATTTATCTTTTCTAAAATAAAAAGTGTAATTCGAGGTCTAACTTAACAAAATATTGACATTTAGCTGATGGCCAGTAGTTCCCCTGATAACCATTAAAATAACTGATTAAGCTGCTAAAGTAACGTGACTTTTAACTTTAATAGATACAATTTCCAGCACATGATTTTTTTTGTCTTTCAATGTTTACCACCTATACAATTTAAAACTTGTTTATTTTCTCATGGTTATAATTTGTCGTTCATAAATCTTATCAATTATACTTCGGAAATTCTAGGATGGGTCCTTTGACAGTTGACAAATTTGCCCCAATACAACCTTGTAACGACGTTCAGTGATTTTAATTATTTTATCAACTTTAATATAAGCCTCGATTCTAATAAATAGCAAGTTATTTAGATTACATTACATAAAACTAACAATAATGACAAATTAATACATCTTGTTGCAAATTAGCAAAAAAAAAGTTTGTTAAAATCAAATAATACTTAATTGGTGACGTTTGTCAAAAGTCACTACGTTAGTCTGCACTGGCTACGGATGGGGTATTCGATAATTGGATTTTCGATTTTTTTATACCTAAAATTAAATGTTCGTAATTAGTATTAATTCATAGTGGTTCTTGGCCTATTTAAAGAAGATACAATAAATATCTTTTTTACAAATCGAATAGTTTTTTTTTTACAAATCGGCTTATAAAAAACTATTCGATTTGTAAAAAAAACGATTTTACCCCATCCCTTTGAGACATGATGTTTCAAACGTCACAGGAACCATCCTACATTTTCTCAAGTATAGCGAATTTACTTTTAGGGTTTTTTGGTCTATATTTATTGTTTTATTGATGCTATTTAGTACAAAATATCAATTAGTACAAATATGCAATATAATAAAAAAATGATAGTGTTGTTTTCACTACATTCATTAGTTCACTCGTATGGAACGTTTACGATTCGGGGATTGGATATGTTGAAGAGCGTTACCGACAGACAAAATTGTTTTCAGTCCCATTAATACTACCCAAAAATCTTAATTCTCGGATGAAAGTTAAGTGTCTTATGAAATAGGCCAAGGAGGTCGATTGTCTTTGTTTTCTTTACAAACTTTTGAACATGAGAAAATTGCCTTTGTAATGATATTCCGTACATGAAGAAGTAAAAACACTCGCACACATCTAGCACTAATGAGTGTTGTTATCAAGCGGTTTTTTTTCCAGACCGGGGCCCCTTTCTCTACTTTTTTTTCAGGAACCATAAGAAATCGAATCCGAAACGCTAGTGTGAAAGTCAAGCGTCTTACCAACTACGCCACAGAGGTTGTCAAACAAATGATTGATTAGGTTTCCAATAACCTTGAAATGCGTTAGTAATAAATAACGTATAAAATTAAATTGCGAAATTTTATTGCACAAAACGTAAAATATGCACACTTTATGAATCAAGGCCAATAAAGTGTTATATGTATTTTTATTAAAAAACCAAACATTTAAATGTGTAAAACCCGAAAGATTAGAATGCAAAACATGCCCGATAAACATTGTACCAACGATGAACACTACAATGATCTTAAAATGTTCGATTTTTGTATCAAACAAGTGTGAAAATCACTCCTTCAATTAATAAATTGAAGGAGTCATTTTCACACTTGTTTTCATTATCCTTATGTCGAAAATTGCACGATATGTCGATGTACGAATATGTCAAAGTCGATAGAAGAAAAAAGTAAGTCATGAAAAATTACCATACACAGAGTTGATGTGATCAAGCACACGGGAAGAGAGAATAATAAATGTATTTTTTTATATTATTGTACATTCTAGTGGTTTGGACATGTTAAACGGATGGGTGACGAAAGATAAATAAATCGATAGTGCAATCATAAGTGAGAGTCATGGTAAAAATGATCTAGAAAATATGATTGGATTTAGTGAATGAAATTTTGAAAGAAGGAAAGGTAAGCAGGAAGATAAACTGAAAGAGTGGTATGAGATGACGTATGGATGTGGAGAAAGTGAAGAAAGTACATATGTAGTGAAAGAAAAGTTTACCTGCCCCAACAAGGCAATGGCATGATTGTGAGTATGTATTATACTCGTATCACCACTTCGTTGTATACAATACAACCTGGCTGGGATATCCATGTGGCAACCTCTATGAGCCAACCAGAAAGGTGCTAAACGAACATTTAATGAGAACCACAGTGAAACCTTTTCAAAATAAAATATGGGTCAACTGAACCCGAAATCTGCGAGTCGAAAAAATAATCGTCTTATAAACTATGTATGTTAGGTCTTCTTACATTCCATATATGCAGCAAACGATACAAAACTACCCTTGCCTCATTTCATCCCCTGTTCAATTTTAATGATGTCATTGTAAATATTATTAAATTTAAACAGTTGAAGAGTATTATTTAAAACTTATGGGGAGAAAAGCAAAATGTACAATAAGAATTGAGACAGGGATGCAATAGTACGAGTGGATCAAATTAATAGTTATTTCGTTAGTTTCTTCGTACCGTCAATTAGGTTTGGGTACCAACGGAAGTCGTGCCCACAACTTGTCAATTAGGTTCTTAAGCCATGTACTAATTAGAGCACGCTCACGTACATGAGCGGCTCATGCGCGTGATCGTAATCTAATCAGAACATAACTTGGAACATCAATGTTAAAAAATGTAACGCAACGCATTTTACTTCACGTTTTAAAAAAAATATTGATGAATTGCCGTCAGCAATTGAAAAAATCATTTCTTGAGATAAATACATATTTTATTATTGACTTTAACGAATACATTATTCTCTCACTATATTATTAAAAAAATCTAAAAATATACATGTTTGAAAATACGTGTCGAAATTTAACAAGGTTTCACTTTCGAGACCAATTATAAATTAATTGATTTCATGACTGTGGTTCGCAACCTGAGGTTTCCCAATGAAAGACATTGCAATACATACTTTTATACTAATAGAACTAATTTAATATGTCTGTGGTCTGGATGATGAAGTATGGACCATGTATTTTTTAAGCTTAATCTTTAAACCATCTAGAATTGTAATTTTTTTTAAATAAATAAAAAGTTTTATAATATTGACTAATACGAGTATAATTGCATTGTGACTTGAATTTGGTGGCACAAATCATCCTAGTTTGGGTGGATTTTCTATAAAAAAAAATATTTATTTATTTTATTTTATTCGAATAAATGATCGAGAAAACTTTAGTTCAACAATACAAGAAAATAAAAACAAGCAAATATATTTAATATCAACACCATGTACCTATAGGGGTAGGTCGATAAACCAATATCCACTTCATTTTATGCACGTACATATATTTCTCTTCAGTTTCATCCTTAGAACTTGTCATGCATACTCTCCTATTATAAACGTTTTTCACTCTTCCTCATTTAAGATTTTGATTAATTTGGTCAGATCACATTTTTCTAGGTCTTCCTAAACCTCTCGTACTTACTAAACAATATTTTAACGAAATGGTGCAATACCGCTGTTAGACACGAATAAAATCTAATCTAAATCTATAGAATTTCAATAAGATCTGAATAGAAATAATTCTTTATAATCACTGGCCGTCTACTAGTATTGATTGATATGTACTGTATTAATGAATAGGCATATATGTTATTGTATCATGTGACAAGTTTCGATCGGTATTTCTAATTTATAAACAGTTTTAATTATAACTTGAGACATAAAAAATTGTTTCTAACATTCAAGACATTCATGGCCTAGTGATACAATTCTTGTTTCTTCGAGTTCGATTCCCGATCTAGTTTCTCGCAGAAGTTTTTTATCACTATTTTAGTCAATCAGGCTTTTTAACTTAAGTCAAGTTGAGGTTATGTTGTATCTTTGATACAGTTTCACAGCGGATGGCCGAGAGACGTGAGATATTAATAAACATAATAAAATAGTAATTTATATAGCGCTATTGAGAGAGCAGACTGCACTCAAGAGAGCTCTAACTAAAGATTAGAACCCACTATAAAGCGCTATTGAGAGAGCAGACTGTACTCAAGAGTGCTCTAACTAAAGATTAGAACCCACTATAAAGCGCTATTGAGAGAGAGCAGACTGTACTCAAGAGTGCTCTAACTAAAGATTAGAACCCACTATAAAGCGCTATTGAGAGAGCAGACTGTACTTAAGAGTGCTCTAACTAAAGACTAGAACCAACTATAAAGCAAAATTCGGACATGGCAAAAAAGTAATGAAAGTGATATAAATTTAGAAGAAGTTAGTGTTTTGTAGAATATATGAGAAAATGAAACGTTTTGTAAATAATGTATGACCTAATAAGGAAGGATGATAATAGAAAAGAGTGCAGATTAAAAAGGTACAATGCATAAGATTAAGAAAATAGTAATGAGATGCAGGAACGAGTTAAATCTTTATAATAAGAGAGTATGCATGACGACGTGTACGAACATGATTGAACAATAGATGTGTCAGAATAAAATAAAGCGTAGATCTGTTTTTTGTTTATATCTGATCGCGTTGCGTAGTATCTTAACTGCATAACTCTCGTTTAACATTTTCGAAACGAGAAGGAATTTGGCGCAATATGTTATTTTCTAGTCGTATCTATTGCATAAAAATGCACTATCATGACTATGACGCGATTTTCCTATTAAAATAGGCAGAAATAAGAGATCACCGTTTCATTCTATGTACCCACTCATTTTTCGCTTCTGTCACATTTCGCCATATATGTAGGTGCATATTCTCCTCCATACAGACTTTTCATTCATCACTCTTTCAGAACAAGTTTTTGTAGATCTTTACAAACTTCTACCGACTATATTACTCATACAAATATTCTTTTGTAGATTTTTCTTGGCTCTTTCTTTCTACATACACGAACTAACTCAATGACCTGCCACAATTTTCTTGGCTCTTTCTTTCTACATACACGAACTAACTCAATGACCTGCCACAATTTTCTTGGCTCTTTCTTTCTACATACACGAACTAACTCAATGACCTGCCACAATTTTCTTGGCTCTTTCTTTCTACATACACGAACTAACTCAATGACCTGCCAAAATTTTCTTGGCTCTTTCTTTCTACATACACGAACTAACTCAATGACTTGCCACAATTTTCTTGGCTCTTTCTTTCTACATACACGAACTAAATCAATGACCTTCCACAATTTTAGGAAATATGTCTATTCTATTCGAATTGAAAATACGTGTCCTCAAAAAACAAGATATATGTTTAAATTGTAAATATCGAAATTTATTAAAAATATTTAATCTGTGTCAATGTCACTGTGAATGTATCTTTCAAATATATATTATCATTTTAATTTATGAATTATAGTTTTTTCCATGTCTTTGGATAAAATTTAATTCAAAATTACACATGTCCTATGGCAGATAATGCATATCCAACGAAAATGGCTTATAAATATATATATTTTTAATCAAGCATACCAATCAATAACCCTCATAAATTTTTAAGTCAATTGATTTTGCTTACATCGCAGTTGTTTTATTTATAAAATTATTTAAATCAGTAAGTTAAATCAACAATGAGAAATAAATTATGAGTTGTTGTTAAAGGCCAAAGTTGTTTTTAGTAGTGACCAAAGGAAAAAAATATTATCTGTTTATTGGCTTCCCACTTTATTTATTCATTCATATGGTATGGTATGCCTCTCAACATATTGGATTGGTAATGCAGATATTGAAGTGTGTGGTCGAGAGAAAATATTGTTTCCGGCCCCAGCAATCGAGTTTACGGGTTAATAACCACTGGAGTAGGCACGGAACTCGCAGTTTTGCATCGCATTGTTTTTGGTCTATCACACTTGAAGAGACATCTAGCGCGGTAGTATTGTAATAAGACAAACTCTTGACCAAACTGGGATTTTTTTCGGGCATCATCGCTAAACAAGCGGGCACCCCAGGTTCGATTCCTAGCGTATTGAATTCCGGGCTGGTTTTACTCTTAGACCATTTTATATCTGAATTAGTTTTTCTGTGATTCATATGCAGCGTACCATAAATTCTTATATTGGTATTATAAAAAACAACACCGTCTCCTAAAGATCCTACTATTTGCAGACGATTTCGTATTGATAAGTTAAAAACATGAAGACCTGCAAAATAGTATGGAAAGGTGGAGAAGAATCTTGGAGGACAATGGATTGAGACTGAGCAGAAAGAAAACAGAGTATCTGTATCTACCATTCGAGAACACAAATGCTGTCACTCCCGTAATGCAAATGGATAGAGAAACATTACCAAATTGTGACTCCTTTAAGTATCTTGGGTCACTCATCCATAGCGATGGAGGATGTGCAGCAGATGTAACACATAGAATTAGTGTGGGATGGATGAAGTTTAGATCAATGACGGGAGTTCTATGAGATCCAAAAATGTCAGTAAAGTTAAAAGGAAAAGTATACCAAACAATTGTCAGACCCGCACTCCTCTATGGCTCCGAATGCTGGACGATGTATAATTCTTACTCCGTAACTAGAAACTGCTGAAATGCGCATGCTAAGATGATCAGCTGGTGTGTCCCTAAGAGACAAAATAAAAAGCTCACGCATTCGTGGAAGCCTAGGTGTTACAGACATCAACAGCAAGATGGAGGAGAGGCGATTGAGATGGTATGGACACGTTGGACGCAGAGCACCCGATCACATTGTGAACCAGGCAATCTCCATGGATCTTCCTCGAATAACAATCAGAGGAAGACCAAAGAATTCATGGGTGGTGCAAAAAGATAACGGCCTGGGGGACGTAGTCCGGGACAGAAGAGCATACAACCTGAGGACGAGGAGAGCTGACCCCAACAGTCTTCACAGACAATGAGTTGGGATGGAGCCAGGGAGAAGTATTATAAAAAACAACATACGAATAACGATACATAAAACTCTGCATAATGAAAGACTGCAACAATTTAAACCTGCTGATCGTCTTGTTCCTTGTCATCTGAACTTGTTTTGTCAAGACTGTGTACTTGATGAGGTGCAACAGCTGGCACACTTTAAACCAATACACGCACAGGCATCTTCCGCACACAAGATAGTTGACAATCATACTTAATCACGAGAAATAGTGATATCACATCGTATTTTAAGTAAATGTATATTTTCTTTTCTAGTCCAGTTTGGAAGATATCTGAATTAATATAATCATGTTATTACTATGACGTAATATACATAGCGATGGCACTAGGAAATTTTAAAAATAGATTAAGAAAACACCAACGTTTCCCATAAGTATTCTTAATTTGCCAACCACTTTCTAGACAATGGCTGTAGTTTCAATAGCACAAGTAGATGTTTAGAAATAAAATGAATTCAACCTACATATTGCTACATTGTTAGTAGATCGTCTAAATAGAAAACAAGGAACAACTCGCTGCTTTATGTGGGCTTGCAGGTAGCAAAAATAATTGAAACAAAATTGTATCATGAAATATCCATTTAACTGGTTAAAATGTCTATCCAGTTAAATGGGTGTTTTCTTGTCTATCCAATTAAAACTTTATTCTCCTTGTTGTAGTGTTATTCTCCTTTTTGTAGTTCTCAGATCTATTATATTACAGAAAATCATTCCAAAGATTCAGAGCTCCAACTGTCTTTCAACCTTTCAGACGGCTTTCCTGATATGCGATGTCCTGTGGGGAAATCGTATATCACTATGTATGGGATTTTGTCACTGCTCATCCTATACATAGTCACGCTAAAACCGCATTTTCTTCTCGACTATTATCTGTGTTGCAGGTCTATCTGATGTGAGAGTTTCTGATCATATATTTAAGAGATTTTCCCACGATGGTTCGTTATGTTCACATCTCAGATTACCGAAGAAGGTTCGTTGTTTTTGTTGTGTTGACTGTGATTTTTACACTATAAGTAATGATTGGTCTCAGAAATGTCTAATGAATTCTAACTTGATAATCGCATGTTCTTGTGTTTCCAGAACAGATCTCTAATGCAACCAGATTTTGCGGATAACTTATGTTTTTGGATATTTCAAATAAACCGTGAAATATATGTTCTTTAGGTTGAAACCTTTTTTGAATATATACGTCCCAATAATGATAAAAAATCTTTACAGATATTCAAAAATAATGTAAACAGGGTGTTTTGAAAAATGGGAGATCAAAAAAGCGATTAACCCGAAGAAAAATATTATCAACAGTCGCACATATTAAACTTGTCAACACATCTTTCAATAAATTAAATATAGACACCCTCCAACATACATCCTTAACTTGACCCTTAGGTTAAATAGAGTTAGAATTGAGGTTTTTTATTTATTTATTTTACATACGTTAGTTTCCTTAATGAATTGAATAAACCCATATCATTAGTGGTTAAATAATTTTAAATAAATAAATGTTTAATTTGTGAAAATATCCAAATTCGTAGAAATTTGAATTTTAGCACATTTTAAATACGCATATATTCTTGTTAATCCGACGTCTAATTTGCATAATATTACTTGAATAAATAATGAATACGTAATTGTGAACTTTGTTTAAATTGTTGATTGCAGGCTAAGCGGCTTATTGCCAAACGATTGCCCACTAAAATAATAATTGTGGACTCTCCTTTAGTGCCTGCAATCTTTGGTCAAACTCCAACAAGTTAATAATACAGTTGAAAACATTTAAAAATACACGTAGACTTCTATAAGCTAATGATTTAGTGATGCTTGCTGAAAATGAAGATGATTTGACAGATATGATAAGTGAGCTGTTTGAGAGATGATAGAAAAAGGTTTGAAAATTAATTTAGCGAGATCCATTAGTATGGTTGCAAAAGAGGTGTAGTGAAAGGTTTGTGCTATGTATGGGTTAATACAGAGAGACTGGAACATGTTGATGAGTTATGTTATCTGGACAGTATGTTTACGTACAATAGGGAAGATGAAATGTGCATTGAAAGAAGATAAGTGAGAGGGAATAAAATATATCGAGCAATCAATATAATATACGACAATCGCGATTTATCAAGGAATACCAAAAATGACAATAAATAATAGTTTGTAGATGTCCGCATTGACGAATGGAAGTAAAACTAGAACATGGCAGAAGGATAAAAATAAGATTAAATAAGAAGTAAAACTAGAACATGGCAGAAGGATAAAAATAAGATTAATGAAAAATACGTTCACTAAAATAAAAAATGTGGAGTTTCAATGATAATAATAAATTAAAGATTTAGCAAACAAACTCATCTCTAAGACGAAATGTGTGACAGAAAGTGGAATGAAGGAACCAGAAATGAGTGTTTGTAAAAAAAGGAATTTCTTATGTGAGATATTTAAACGATTTTTAAGAGTGTTTGGACATGTGGAGAGCATGAATGATGAAAGAATGACTAAACTAGTATATAAGTAAGAAGTGCAATGAATGCATAGAAGAAGTGCACTGAACAAAACGTGGATGGATCAAGTGGACCAGATTTTGGAAGAAAGTAAAGTGAGAAGTATAAATAACAGAAGATTGTGTATGACGAGATGTATGATTGTAAAGGAGACATAATGAGGCACTTCATACATTTTTACGATAGGCAAGGTCCGCGAATCTGTTTCGAATAACACCGATAGATGGTGGAAGATAAGATCAAAAGATTAGTTTGATAAGAAAATGAGTATGATAAGATGAGTATGATAATAAGATGAGTGTGATAAGACGATTATGATAAGAATATGAGTATAATATGAAAATGAGTATAATAAGAATATGGGCGTGATAAAAAGATGACTGTGATAAGATATGAGTGTGATAAGAAGATGAGCGTTATAAGAAGAGATGAAAAAAGAAAAATATGATAAGAAGATGAGTGTGATAAGAAGATGAACATGATAAGAAGATGAGCAAGCAATAAAACAGTGCAGTTCTTGGCCAGTCACCAGACGCCAAGTCTGAATACGTGACCCATCTGTGACTCATTTGGTACAACACCTATCTTCCGACCCTTTTGTTGCGGGTTTGATTATAGTTTATACCATTTTTTTTTTCAAGAGCGTCAGTATGTTTTGTGCACCACTAGTTTCCTTTGCCCCTTATATGGCTATTATCTTCTTCAGCTTCATCCTATATCTGCAGTGCTCCTAAGCGCGCTTCCTCAGCCTTCCATATGGACGCCCTGTATCTAGCAGAAGATTTATTTGGTGTACTTATTAATATATCTTTAAGAGTATTTATTTTTATTACGAAAAACCCTATATTTGATCGCTTCTTTATTTTTAGAAGTTGAAGCTCATTCATGCAGTTACGAGTATCACTAAAGGAATAAAAAGAAAATCTACAGTATTCATTTGCTCACTCGTCCTATAAAATTGTGTGATACATATATAAGGCAATCTTACGCAGTCGAGTCAAGCCAGTCGATTACGTAGATGGTGATGTTTGGGTGTGTATATATTATATTAGTATGTGCAAACAGGGACACTTCAACATAATATTAAATTCGAGATTCCGATATAGTGAACATTTAAGTTCCATGATTATAAGTAGTTTCAAACGTTGTTTAAAATATATATTTTCAAGTTTGGATTCTTCAAACACCATCACGTCATGTCCATATTGGGGGAAGGGAAAGAAAATAGCTATCAAATAGGAAATGTGGACTCAATTTCCATTTGAATAGAGATTTTTTTAAACCGAGTCCCAGTCTGGTTTTCGTTTAAGGCCTCTTCGCCACTTATCTTGTTGGCTGGAAGAGATTGTCATATGACAACACGCCTAACCGTAATGTTTACAACGAAAGTGTAATACAATGAAGTAATACAGTTCGTTGCATATTCTACACAACGCTCGCATATCTACCACATTGTACTGTATACAACGAAAGTGTAATACAATAAAGTAATACAGTTCGTTGCATATTCTACACAACGCTCTCATATCTACCACATTGTACTGTATACAACGAAAGTGTAATACAATAAAGTACGTAGTTCGTTGTATATTCTACACAACGCTCTCATATCTACCACATTGTACTGTATACAACGAAAGTGTAATACAATAAAGTAACACAGTTCGTTGCTTTTCCGCATATTCTACACAACGCTCTGATATCTACCACATTTGAGCATAAATAAAACTCATGCGAATACTACCACACAATATTATCTTAGTTTTTTTTGTTTCTGATCCTTCAATTGTTACCAATCTAAATCAAAGAGCAATTTATTGAGAGCAATTGGGTTAATGGTTGAAGTCAGTCGTAAATACTTAATGGAAAACTTAGTCGTAATCGCTTCAAGCAATTGTATCGGGGATTGTAAACCTTTTATTCCTGTAAACTCATTTTTTTAAAGAAAATTCGTATCAATTAAAATCTATAATAATATTTTGAAGGAAGTTTGAACATCAGAAATAATTGTAGAACATCAGAAATAATTGTAGAACACCAGAAACAAGAGTAGCATGGCACCCTCAAAAGGATTTGAAGAAATCAAATGAAACCTTTTATTGATTAGATTCATAAACACGTATACACATACGTATATCGTATCCTAAGCGGGGTAGCCAGAGAAAATATGTTTCCATATATTTGTATTTAAACACACAACTTTCGTCTCCGCCGCATGCATAAATTTCGTCGTACATAATATTCTATTATTCAAACTTTTCACTTTCGTCGTAGGTACACAATATTCTATTATTCAAACTTCTTTTAATATCAGGTCTACCTCTTCCATGCATAGTTGATATTATTTCGCCATTCATTCATTCACTCTACACATCCAACACATCTGAACTCTGCTTTTTTTATCTTATTTAATACATTCATTTGTGATGTCTTCATTCCACTTTATTTTATACACAATTATTTCTTAGAGTACGCATCTCCACAGCATTAATTTTACTTTTATCCCTTTTTCTGCTTAGTCCATGCTTCACTCCTAAATTTGAAGGTAGGCACACCAATATATAATACTATAAATTTTTGCTTCTTTTAAAATATCGTGGTTTTTGTATACTAAATTAAGCGCTCCATTTACCTTGTTCCCTGGCGCATATTCCCTTTCAACTTGCCCGTCACACGTGAACATACTGCTCAGATAACGAAACTAATCTACCATTTCCAGTTTTTCAGTGGTAACCCATAAATCCGAAACACTTAACCCCACATATTTTTATAACCATTACCTCTTACATTACCTCGTTTCATACATTTTCAATCTTTTTACTAGCCATCCCTCATAGTCAAAATATCCCTCCCTCATCTCTCATAGTCAAAAGTAAGAAAATGGCAATAAATAATAGTGTGATGGTGCCCAAGTGACGTATGGAGGAGAAACTTGTACTTAGCAGAAGATAAAAATGGCAATAAATAATAGTGTGATGGTGCCCAACTGACGTATGGAGGAGAAACTTGTACTTAGCAGAGGATAAAAAATACAAATAAGATAAATGTTATAGAGATGCATGCACTAAGAAAAAAAAATGGACTATCAATATATGAAATAAGGCGGAATGAAGTGATCAGACCTTAACACCTTGGTAAAATAGATTTTTTAAAAAAGATAAAGAAATAGTTTTAAGATGGTTTGGACATGTGGAAATAATGAATGACTGAGTATACATGCCAGAAGTGCAAGATGTATGCGGAAAGGTGGACCGACGAAAGCATGGCTGGATCAAGTGGACAAGTTTTTTAAATAAGGTTATCTGAGAAGTGAGAATAATTGAAGATTATGCGTGACGGGATGTATAAATGTTGAGGATGCAAAATTGGTCTGCTTGGATGAAAAAGCTTCGAGGTCTGTTAACTCTGTGTACTCTACAATGGACACGACGTGATGATATGTAGGTATGTAATTCAACTTCCTTTTTTAACAAGCACAACCATGTTTTCTAAATTCAGTTTATCCACATACATGTATGGTATATCAGTCATTCTTATACCTTGCAAATATTTAATATGCCATACACATGAGGACCTCCATGGTCTAGTTATTAACACTTATGTCTTCTAACCTGGGGATTGCGGGATCGATTTCAACCGCTACCCGTTTTATAAAGGGAATTCCTGGCTGGTTTTTACGTAAAATACCTTTATAATATTTCTTGTTGAAAAGTCAAAAGATTGCCACAAAGCAATAATATCAGCAGATTGTACTGTATACAAATGAAAGTATAATAAACTCACGAGTTTTTGTGAAAAGATGCTGGAAGTTAAATGGGCGGAAAAAGATGAGTTGGTCAGAGTTAAAGATAAGTAAAGCTCAAAGCAGAAGAGAAAAACACTGATGATGGTGGTGGTGAATACGAATAAAGGGCAGTAAATGATATGGCCTCTAGACATATCAATAAAAAAACATGGTCGTAAATTACGACTACAGTTTACTGATCAATTGCCAATTGCAGGTGCAAATACGACAACGACACTCAATGTTATACTATCTAAAAATGTACAAATACATACATATTATTACGCCGTAGTCCTTGCGGAGTTGACAGAGAGAACAGATTTCCAATATTTTCTATCAAAGCACACGCCTTTAGCCTCCTTCATATTCATACATCTCGTCATGCACAAATCTTCTTTAATTCATACTTATCACTTTAACTTCTTTCAGATTGCTTTTCTCCCATGCACACCTTACACTTCTCACTTGTACATATATTCGTTTAGTCATTATTTCATCATTTATTCTCTCCACATGTCCAAATAAACTTAAAGCTCCTTTCTTCTTAAAATATTCATTTTATTTAAAGGAGTTTTAATACTTGGACTTGCAAAATGAATGACTTATAGCAAAGGTTTGTGTGAACTCTAGAGTGTGGTGTTTTTTTAATTTTTATAATTATGTGCGGTATATTGTAGGATGAACGTTTTGGTCTGTCTGGAATGATGAACTGTGAGGGGTTTGATTCACATGATTTATACATATGTAATTGAGTGTCACTGTTTGTCAAGTTTGATGTGAATGTGCAACGGTGTTTATATAATGAAAAATCGGAAATATATCGATTTATTTTTCCATGTTATATGTCTTCAGTGAGATACGGGCAAAAGCCTAGTTTACTGGGGACAAGACAAATGAAAGGCAACAAACCCAGATCCATTAAAATTGAGTGTTCAAATTAAATTACCTGTCGTTTTTTCGCGAATTGTGTATATTTCCAGTCATGTGTAAATAAAATTAAAATAAAATTTATGCATTTATTTCCGATGTCTTCGTTCCGCTTTCTTTCAAACATTGACACTCCACAATTTTTCCTTCTTCACAGCATTAATCTAACTCTTATCCTTCTTCTGTCATGTCCAAGTTTCACTTTCAAACATCAAGATAGGAGCAAACACTATATTGTACATTTTACAATTAAACAGAGTTTGCCTCCAATAATACTACTTTGAATACTCAGGTTCTTCGGTCATATAACCAGACAAAAAGATACAGCGAAGTAACTGTTGATTCTTAGAAAAAGAGGTTGGTCCCGATCACGTCGTAGATTATATTTTGTTTTAAACTTTATTTGTATACAATACAACCTGGCGAGCTTATTACTCCCCTCAAGGGCGCTCTAACTCAGAGCTCGAAACCACTAATATCAAACAAATCACATCTGACAGCTATATCAGCGCCCGAGCGAACTTTTCTTTTGACCGGGCATTTTGCCCTAATTTGATAATGTAAAACAAATAAATAAAACTTACAAAACAAATATAAAGTTCAAATGTGTGTGGACGGCGGGATAAAGGATGACCAAGGAAAGTGTGGATGGATCAAGGTAATGATATTTTGAAAGACGAAAGAGTGAAAAGGAAAAAAATTCGTACGAGTTGTATGAGAAGGGGTATGGATGTAGAAAAGACAAAATATATGTTTGAAGAGATTGCCACACGGCAATAAGCTCACCAGGTTAAAAAAATTTGAAAGAGATTATTGCCACATGGTAATAAGTTTGCCAGATAAAAAAAAAGAAGATATGTGTCGCGTAAGGTAAGTCTGGTGCTTTCTGCCTACCCCGACAGGTAAACGGCGTGATGGTATGTATATACTCTTATATATATTTTTATATACAAGTTTTTCAAATGACTTTCAATTATGTATGGGCTAGTGTGATGTTTTAATAATATTGTGTTATTTGTATAAAATCAAACGTTTATGTATGGTATGTTAGAAATAATGAGATTTTTATACTTTATTACACATAAAATAAAATTATAGTTCAAGCGAATTATTCAAAGGCATTGAATGATTAAATTCTCACATGTGTTTATCATCACCATCTTGAGTTTATCATAATGTCAAGTGCTCAATTTAAAGAAAGTAAACTTTAAAGTCGTTATCTCCTAATACAATCTCTCGCTTCTGCCACACACTTTCGTATACCATGTTTTGATTATCACCTTTTTGCTGTACACAGAGCCACCTGGTGGATGTATTTTCATGGGGCAATCTCTTCCAACTAGTTAAAATAATGTTGTTTTTTTTTTAAACCGAACTGAAACCCTAATTGTTCACCGACGGGAATCAAACATGCCACCGCTAATTTAAAAAAACAAGCGCCTTACCAACTAGGCCACGCAAGTTATGTACCTTTTAATACACACTCTCCAATCTTACACCTTGTCGTGTATACTGTACTTTCTTTTTGCATAGATTATTTTTCGCTCTTTCAGAACATGTGTATGAAACGAATACATTAAGAAAGGCTATCAAAAAAATATATACAGTTTAAATTTGAATGAAAAGTGTGATAGAAGAAGATCAAGAAGAAAATAATTGGGTTAAATGAATAATAGATTGAGAGAAAGAAACAAAAAATCAGCGAAGTCGAAGGAGTTGTATGAGATGGCGTATGAATGGAAAAGAAGCAAAGGATTTGTGTAGAGATTAAACATTCTGACGCTCTGTCTTATCTGCCTGCCCCGACAGGAAAATGACGTGATGGTATGTATTTATATATGATACACAATTCACTTGTTGTGTATCTGTTTTTAACTTGTGTTTTTTCGTCACATTTATTGTTAACGAAAAAATCGTTAAATTTATTGTTGTTATGCATTATGAGTACATGAAATATTTTGTCGTAAATAAGAATTGTATTCTAAATTACCTAATAAGGTTTTATTTAACTTAAACGGAACATGTTTTGGGATGAAGGTTGCCAGAAAAGCTATTGCGTTTTGTCATATTACAATACACCGTTCCCACTTATCTACGTCATCCTCACTGCCAATGTCGTCAGACTCTGGAACCAGTTTCCGGCTGCCGTAAAACTTAAATAATATTACATCTTTCTCCAATGACGTTCCACGATAATTTATATTTTCTTATTTTTTCTACCTTATCCCTTTCCAGTCTTTGGAGACATTTAGAACTATTTTTAATTTATTTTTTTCACGTGTTGTAAGTTTTTTTAATGTATTTTGGAAATCAAGTTGTAACCTTTCACCCAGCAATTGGCACGAATTTGCGTAGCTCGTGTTTGATTAGTAAAAAAAGTGTGCCATAGGCAATAAACTCACCATTTGTATACTTACAATAAAGCACCTAAGAAAAAATAAATAAACAAATTATTGATAGTATATTTTCTAATGCAAAGGAAAGTAATGGTAATTCTCTTATGCTTTCGATTACATATATTTGTTGATATGCGGGTACATTTTGTATTCACCATATTGACAATACTCTGTGTCACAATGCTCTAAATATATTTTGTTCGGTATTGTCACAAAACATTTTGTTGTGTCCAAGTTTGGTATGCCCTCCTTATATAAAGAGCAAATCGTGTATCACTTGTGTTCCGCATTAAATAAATTGAACAATATTATTGAACTAAATTTAATAACATGTATTTAAACACTTCCACGTCATTACAGATCGTGTGTAGAAATAACCTAGAAAATATAAAATTAAAGAATTACTCGAATTTATGTTCATTTTTCGACGATTTTGAGAGGTCTGTGAACGAACTAAAACAGGCCGGCGCCACTGTAACTGAACTAGAAAAAATGAACTACATGTTAAGAGCATTACCATCAAAGTGCAGTCATATTGGTAATTTGATTGATGTTTTGCCGGAGAGGGAAAGAACAGTTGAATACTTGAAAAATTAAATTAAATTGAAATCACGAGAATAAAAAAATTATTGTGAAGAAAGTGCATCACCAATTGAAAAAACTAATGCGTTCAAAATTGAAAAAAAAGTCGAATGTACAAAAAAATATATGTTATAATTGTGGTAAAACTGGCCACATTAAATGGTACTGTTGGCATGGTCAAGTTAAATATCGTGAAAATTGTTATACAAACTATCGTGGTCGAAACCTTTCAAATTATCAAGATCGTAGTCGTGATTTTGTTAATCATCGCGGACGTGGAGCAAATATTAATAGTCACCCCAAAAAAAATGTTTTGCAACAATAATCGAAAGTCACATGTCAAGCTCAAAATAAATGGTGATAAATAAAAATTAAATTGATTGGTTGCTGGACAGCGGGTATACCAATCACATACATAATAAATAGTGATGAATACTTTGAAAACCAAGTAACATTGAAGAATCCTATTAAGGTGAAAGTTGGTGATGGAAGAATGTTGGAGGCAACAAAGGTTGGTGATATTATAGCCTCTTTTCCTGTTTATAACACTGAATCCATAGTAAATGTAAAAAATGTATTTTATGTCAATGAAATGCAAGCAAATTTATTAAGTTATTCGAAGATCACTGACAATCATAAAATATATTGTTTAATGGAATATGTAAATGAAATTCAGAATTTAACTGGGAAAATGATAAAAGAACTAAGATGTGATAATGGTGGAGAATATATAAATAACAAGATATATATAAATTTGCAAGAGAAAAAGGTATAAAGATAAAGTCGTGCCCACCACATGTACATGAATTGAATGGCACTGCGGAGAGATATACTCGTAATAGAAGAATAATGGATATGGCTTTCTGTCTTCTAGCAGAAGCAAAAGTTAACAGGCGTTATTGGCCTGAAGTGATTAAAGCTGCAGCTTATCTGAAAAATAGGATATTGGCAAATATTGTAGTGAGGAAGACACCTTATGAAATATTTTTTTAAAAATAAACCATCTGCAAATGAATTAAAATTGTATGGAATTAAAGTTTATGTTAGAATACCAGAAGGAAAGAGAAGATTAAAGTGGGATAAAAGAGCTGAATTTGGAATTTTACTTGGATATACCGAAGTTGGATAGAGTTTTGGTAAATGGCAGAATATTTGTTGTCAGGCATGTTGACATTATTGAAGAAGACATTATGTGTGTAGGTTATGATGATGAAAATGAGAAAAATGATACAAATAAGAAGAATCAACCTGAAGAAGTGTCAAATGAGCCAACTAATGATGAGAACTCCAAGGACGATGTGAAGAATGATGACAAAGTGAAAAGTGGAATGAGACCAAGAAAGCAAATCAAACCGCCAGTTCGATTCGATGAAGAATTCGAATAGTATTGTGTTTCTGCAAATTTTGTGATACTACGATTCCGGCTAATTTCGAGGAGGCGACAACAACTAATGAGGCTGGACGATGGAAAGATGCAATGGACAGTGAAATAAGGAAGTCTTGTTAAAAATAACACTTGGACACTAGTGAGTAAACCAGAGGATAAGGCAATTTTAGATGTGAAAAGAAATGTTATAAATGATATTGTTGTTAAAATTGTTCAACCTATTAAAATTTATGAAGATAATTATGGAAACTTTACAAAAAAATCTAAGCATATAGAAGTACAATATCATTATGTTCATGAAAATGTTAAAATTGGAATTGTTGAAATTGTTAAGATAGATTCAGATTCAAACATTGCTGATATTTTTACTAAGTCTTTGGGAAGAATTAAATTTGTTAAATTCAGGGAAATGTTGAAATTAATATAAATTTTGTTTATGACAGAAAACTGAGTATGCTGAATTGCATTAGAATTTTTGTTTAACATTTAGGTTGATAAATTTTTTTTTTTAAATAGTTTAAGTGTTGTTTTGTGTTGAAGGTTAAATGTAACTAATGCTTATTTCTGTCATGTTTGTAATTGGTGAATATAAATTGTAAGGAGGCGTGTTGATATGCGGGTACATTTTGTATTCACCATATTGACAATACTCTGTGTCACAATGCTCTAAATATATTTTGTTCAGTATGGTCACAAAACATTTTGTGGTGTCCAAGATTGGTATGCCCTGTATAAGGAGCAAATAATGTATCACTTGTGTTCCGCATTAAATAAACTTAACAATATTATTGAACTCATCACATGTCTTTAATGCTTACATAACCTCAGTTATCTTGTTAGTCAGCGGCCATGGTCTAACGGTTAGCATTAACGCTAAGCAAGCGGATGCCCCAGGTTCGATTCTTGAAAGATTAATTTGATTTTATTCTTTGACCCTTTTACATCTGAATGTATGTTTTTTTCTGTAGCTTATATGCTGTGTAAATTTTAATATCGCTTTTACAAAAAAAAACAACACCATAGCCCTTTATAAAACTCTGCCTAATGAAAGGCTGAAGAAGTAGAAGTCATCAAATCATCTTGGAAGTTCAATATTCTAGTCAGATTATACCGAGTGATTAAAAATATATTATGTAATCCATATAACAAAACAATGTTCAGAATTCATCGGTATATTATTTTACGAAACATTATTTTTATTTGTGGAAACTAGAATTTAATGAAATTATGGTTTTCACTAATTGAAAGAATGCTGCTTATTTGTATACAAAAGAAATAAAATATCTGAATCTTAAAACTAACCTTTATGCACCTATTTGGTACCTTTATACTCATACAGTTCTGTTCTTCAATCCAACGCATTGGAACTCTTCTTGTAGTGCGTCGTCCTTCTGTATCCTTGGTCACGTCACGAGCAATATGCACACATAATCTGAAGACTCGTCGAAGGTATATTATTGACAATCTACCGGTGATTCTCAGTTCTTCGAGAATAGAGGCGTTAGTTCCCCTTGCTGCCCATGGAATTTGTAATATCCTTCTTCAGCACCAAATTACAAAAGCATCTACTTGACTAGGTGCATTCTCGTCGTGATGGTGATAGTTGTACTCTTACATATTTAAAATTATGTTATTTATTAAGCCATAAAATGTTTTCTTTTTATGTTTGTAGTTTTAGAAAATAAAGGTTTAATAAAGACAGTGTAAAATAAAATAAAACAAAACATTCCGTATAATAATAATTTTTGGTATGTATTTGGCAATACTCGCAAACATTTAATACAATATATTCGCATACAACAACTGTAAGTCAACAATAAGCGTCATGTATCATCTAATTAATCCAGTTCTGAAGATATATCCTACGTTCTCATTGGTGGACCTTTGCAGTGGAGCTAAAACAAACTCATTCATATCGTCTTACACGCTACACGTAATAAAAGGAAAACTAATTGGAAACTTATAAACAAAATTCCCTGACTAAAAATGCTTTGAGGCAATCTACAACATATTGCAAAATGGATATAAACATATATACAAAACTATATTTAACTATAAAACAATTATCACAATGAGTAGAAATAATTAGTATTTACATGACATTTACAACATTGGTTTTTCTCGAGATTACTTAAAATAATATGAAGGAATTTTCGACATATCTACCCAAATTTTATATTACGTTCTCAAAATTACTTAATATCATTTTGCGAAAAGGAAAAATCTTTCATACTTTTCAAAAAAATAATTGGATATAGTTGGATAAAATATATATATTTACATTTAATCATTACTGTCACTGTGGTCATATATAGTTACAACAATAAAATAATATAACCTTTTTATGACCATTTTGAAAGAAAAGTTCACCTTGTGAATGTAAATCGTAATATATGTAACATTAAAAATAATTACTTTCCATTCACTCAAGACATTATTTTCGGTAATCATGATACATGAATTTGGGTAAATCGGTCCAAAGACAACTTAATAGACTTAACAAAAACATTTCAAAAGCAGCTAGACGACTTTTAGATTCATCTCATGTAGTTTTGTGCGAAATTTTACGATTTCTACGGTAGCATCCAATGCAGGTACATTGTTTGCATACTAACGTCTTGTAAAGACAGAATGTCAAGTAAATTATGCAAAACGTCAATATTATTAACACTATCGCGTAATGTATTTCCTGAAGTGAAGTTCCTGTAAGAGCAAGTAGACAAGTAAGTCTCGTGACAAGTGATACTTTCCAAAGCTAATTATCACGCGTAAGATCTCTACTGTTTGTAGTAAACTCCAGTCAGAACACTGTTTCTGTTTACTTTTCTTCTACTTGCTTAGTATAAACTGAATTTAAGGCTAATAAAATTTATTTCGATACAATAATTTTTTTTTGCGTTGAATTTTATCCAACACTGTATAAAAATAAATAAATTTTTATGTATTTTTCATGTACCAGACATGTTTTTCTCAGTCTTCTTAAAACTCCGATATTGATAATGCATTTCGATAAAACATTAATGATCTATTCAATGTTCAATATTGCTTAAGTTCAAGGAAAATAAAACTTGAAGACGAGATTTTATTTCCCATAGAAGATATGAGAACTTATATACACTATTGTGTAATATATTCATTAATTTATTCTACTCGTGTTATGATGAGATTTTGGGAATTTTACTAACAAATTTATTTTATGAGATTCATGTTAAAAAAATCTTACGAAATATGTTTCAAAAGATATCTATTTACAAAAAATACAATCACATTTCACAATAACTGTCAAATAGTAGGTATTCAAACGTATATAAATATCATGTCATGGCAAAATATAGAAACGAGTGACCCTATAAATGTAGTTTATGTTTTGTCAAAAAAATTAACAAACCTTTGATAAAAAGTTATTATTCTAAGGATTTATTCAAGTGTGTGTATCTCTCAAATATCGAGTAAACAAAATAAAATATAACATAAATTTAGAAGTATATTCAATGCCCATTGATTTTAACGAAGATTCATCGCCAATTTTGCACAAAACAATGGAAGAATCTAAAAATACAATGTGCTACTTTTAACTCTTCTTTGCCTATTGTTATTGTGTTATATGCAATAGTATGACTCAAATACACTTCAACGAAACTAACTTTCTTAAAAAATACCATATTAATCACAGGTAAACATCTAGTTTTTTTATATTTAAACAATAGCTTGGAATAAAACAATTTATAAACAATAGTTTGCAATAAATACAATTTAACATTGCATCTTCATTTTAGCATCACTACAAAGGTACTCGTTATATACCAAATCGAGTAAATATCTTTACTAGAAAACATATGATATTTAAATATACAAATAAATATGTAACTATACATACAGATAGTTACAGAACGTATACAGAGATAAAACTATACTGACTTAGTCGTGTTGATATACAATACAGGGCGAAATCTCTCGAGCCTTGGTTCTTGAAAAAAACTTTTATAAATTCAATTTAAAATAATGTTCATACATTTTTGTTGTAGATTTTATTATTCGTCAACTTTTTCGTTTTCTGGCGGTATTTTTTATGAAATCTATTTTTTTACAATATTGAAACCCCTAAGCTATATGACTACATACGTACGATACTGAAAATGTTTGTAAAAATTAAATATCAAAAGATCAGTTGATTACTTTCATAGTAAAGAGATTGAATACAAAACTGTATTAACTGATACAAAATTAATATTTGATATCATTGTTAAGATAATTCTTAAAAAAATTGCAAAATCGCTTACATGGATTTTGAAAGATAATAAGTTATAAAGACAGTAATTTTCGGCTACACCACGTCAGTTTTCGTTATTTACGCCTGATCTCTTTAACGTACAGTTTAACGTACTTAATTTTTTTCTAGAATTTTGAAACATTACGGATTATACACAAAAAATGCATTAGAAATACTCAGAATGCAATTTTGTATGATTATGAACATTTTTTTTTATTTTCATTAGGTAAAAATAATATTTGTGTAATGTAATGTTAAAATATTATATTTAATTTCTTAATTTATTTTGAATAACTTTTTTTTCTTCCTTGTTTAAATTTTTGAATTGTTGTTTTTTTGCCTAGATCTACAATGCAAATATTTAACCTCTATAATTGAAACACTTTTATAATTATAACAGTATATTTAAATTCATGAAAGTAAAACAGATTGAACATCATTAGTTAGGGGTTTCAATTTTATAAAATTTACTTACAGACTATCGACTTTACTAACAAATTTGGCAATTGTAAAATGAATAAATTTCTTGATTTTTCATAATTTATACTTTAATGATACCCGTATTTACGTCTTTAATTTTTAATTACACATTTAGAGTCGTATATTTTAATTTCGAGAAACCTACTTGGAAAACGTAACACATAAGTATTTTTTTAAATATTCAGTTTGCAAACAACCGCATTAAGATTGAAATTAATTTGTATTTGTTGGATTTGAATCTACATGATTATTATAATCTGTAAAAATGATAAGAGAATGTAGAAATATTTTATTTCTATGATATGTAAAATATATTTTTAATGCAAAATGGTTGTTTCGTGATATTAATTAAAGAAAAAAAAATAGATTACACAATACTATTAGAAAATTACTTATTTTCAAAAAAAAATATGGTTACTTGAAATTCAATAACTAACATTCTCAATTTAAATGTGTATTCGTGTGATTTGTTTTCAAAATAAGTATATTTTTTATTCAAAATATATGAGTATTTCAGTGTTGATTGCATTTATCAAATTGGAAAAAAAATATACCAACTCTTACTTATTTTCAAAGTAAGCGATTCATTCTAAATTAAGATTGAAAATCTTTTTTCAGAATATATATTTTCAGTTTTTTTTTGTATTCATATTTAGCAGTTACAGCACTGTTTTATAATCATAAGGTATTTTTAATAGCAATTGAAATGCTATATACCATAGTCGGAGAAACAGGACAATAATGGCCAAATTTACCAGATGTAAAATTAATTAAAAAAAAATTAACAATGTCTTTACATTTACATTTATATACGGAGTGTTACATATTTATAGAACGATTTTTCCTTAAGTTTTATAATTATTTCAAAAATAAAACATACAATCAAAATGATACACTATCAGTCTTCTATTAATCAAAGAGGCTATTTCAAGAAAGAAGGCTCTAAGAAAGTTCCAGGGACCATTTCGTTACAATAATAAAGGATATATTTAGCATATTTACAAAGTGTATTAAAAATAAAATCTGAAGTGAACGATTCGAGCAGTCAATCAGTCCCACAAATGTTGGGGCGAGACATCGCCTCAGTATTGCGGCAGGACACGACTCAAATAAATAATTAGAAACAGGTCGTGGTACAATGTAAAGCAAGTTGGAGACGAACATGGATGAGGTTAACCATTTTCTATTGAATAATTCATGTGGATGGAAAGATCTCAGAAGACGTATCGCTCAAGACTGACACGATTACCCTGGACGATGGTAAGGATGTCTACCATGGGATTTTTTAATTATATTTCGATAATTATTGACTACACCATTTGTTTATTTATTCAGCTTGGTATCATGTTAAAGAATAGTTTATTATGTCATTGGTACATAAGTTACAAATGTTATAACAAAACTAAACAATGTTATTAAAATAATGCAGCACTTGACAGTGTGGTTAACGCACTGGACGTAAGTGACCTTACATTAGAATAACTAAGGGCTTGACGATAGTTATGACATCATATCAATATAAAAAAATCTAACCTAAAATTGAAGATGTAAAGTTTACAATGCTCAAGATAATTTCAAAAATTACGCCATACTTAATTGGTACTGAGATAATAAAAAAAGTATGGTTGAAGTTATTTCCAAATGTCTTTATTTTACATACACAGTTTTATTGAATAAATAATTAAACGAATGATCTGTAGTATAATTTAAAACCGCACGATAATATTTTTTTGTATTGAAATTACAAGTATAATAAAATTGGAAGGTAAATATTATTTTCTTTACTTGTTTGTATTAAGGCATTTCAAATTAAAACTTCATAACTTTCAGATAAACAAATTTAATGTGACCTCAGTTCCAAGTTATAAAATATAAATGATACACGGAGGAAAATAAATATTTGCTCACTGATTCATAGTGATACCTGCAGATTTTTTACTGCTCGAATGCAAAAAAAAAATTTATAAACATTTTGATAAGAAGTGCGATTGAAGGGTAAAAATGGAACCAAAGTTAATTGAATATTTGGTTCAGAAAAATATATAAAAATTAATTTAAAAAATAACGTACTAAAATATAGAAAATTTATTTGGACGTTATAATGACAAAAATACCCATCCCACATTTTCCATATTCTTAAATAATTTAGGAAATATCATGCCGTTTCGTATGGACTCGTGCGGAATAAAATACTTGAAAACATGAACAATAAACACTTATTTAACGAGCCTCAATTTTCGTATATATTTGATCTGTTATTTTTTTTCTATTGTACTGCATTACACTTTCATCATGTAAACATAGCTTTATAGGATTATTGCCATGTGGCAATCGCTTGCACCAACCAGAAAAGTTTCAACAAGTCTTACGTGAAAACCAGACTGAAACACATTTTTTACAAAAATAGGTACTAGCGAGAATCAAACCTGCAACCTCGAAACAAATGTCTTACCACTTAGGCTACGGAGGTCGTCTGAATATGTCATATAAACCGAAAACAATATTTTTGTGGGTTGGGTTATTTTTTGCGTACAGTAAATCAACATCTCTTAGAAGTTTAATGACGATAAAAAAAACAATCAAAAAACGTTTTGAAAGATTCTAACGAAACAATATCGTAGATAATATCATAAAGTAAGTGTTTTCTTGGAAATTACACCATTCGTAGTCAAGGACTAAAAAAGGTTATGGAAGTCAAAACTATAATTCCTAGTATTTTTCCGTGGACATAAAAAAATCATTCTTCTTGAATTTATTACTGAACTTATGTAAATGATTTTCTCTCAATGTAATTATAATTTAAAACCGTGGAATGTAAATTTGAGCTGTCTCAGGTGTTTTTTTGGAAAGATGTAAAAATTATATACATATTCTAAAATTAATTAAGAATATTATAAAGTTAATTATTTTTATTAAAATAACCAGTTTTTTAAATAATATATTTAGAATTTAAATACATATTTATATTACGCACTAATTGAAATATTTTATTTAGAAATATGTATTGTCTTTTTATTAATATATGATATAAATATTCGTACCGAAATAAATTTAGACGTGACGAAATTTTTTACACAAAACGTTCAACGGTTCATATTTAACTTCTGTATCTAAAGAAAGAATACCTAATAAGAACTAATAAAAGAAAGAATACCTAATAAGAACTGATAAAATAATAAGAAAACAATTTTAAATTGTATTGTTTTTACACTGGAATAAAAAAAACAATTGAAACAACATAACTACGAGCTCATTCAAAAAGCTTTTTTAGTGTAAAAAAGTGTTTAATTTCTTTTTTACAAAAGATTCATGCTGCATTTAGTAAATTCATAACTAATTTAGATAAGTTAGACGAAGACTTTTTTAAATAAGTGGAATTTTATATACAAGTATAGTGACGACCTCTTGGGCCTAGTTAATAGGACGCCTGTCTTCCAACTTCCAAAACTGTGGTTACTCACTTATTCCAGTCTGGTTATCACTTAAAGCTTATTTAACACATTTCTAGTTAGTTGAAAGAAATTGCCACATGGTAATAAGCCTGCCAGATTATACTATTGTTTCGAGTTTTCCTTATTATTTAGTCTACAAACCAATGTATGTTATTTTTGTAAACGTTTTTTTTTTCATTGTTCGATAAGAATAGTTATAAAACACCTGTCACTTAAAGAGCGCAACGAAATAAATTATAATTAAAAAATAAAATTAGACCGGATGTGAATCTGTTCATAAATGAAACCGGGATTTCTGCTTCCTAAGCATGAATGGAAACCACATGATTACGTCGATGACGTGATAAACTACGATCTAATCATCATGACATCCGACAGACCTGAAACACAGACGACATAGTCAATGAAGCAGGAATAGAAGACGATACCAGCGTGACCATGTGAATAGGATAGACAGTGATATAATCCCATACATAGCAGTACATGACAATGCCTGCAGTAAATCGCAAACCAGGAAAGATGCCTAAAAGCTAAAAAAGAAACAATTGGTGTTCTACCTTCGAGGAATAATTTTCCCTATAAAACAGATCCAAGATCTACGATTTTTTTGTATTTTCTTTAAAAATAATCTTATATAGTCTTCAATTGCCTTGTACGTTTTATATTCAAAACCTCTATTTCAATATTGTCAAGTCTCTATGTTACATTCGTTATTTTAATTAAAATATATGTATATATATATATATATATATATATATATATATATATATATATATATATATATATATATATATATATATATATATATATATATATATATATATATATATATATATATATATATATATATATATATATATATATATATATATATATATATATATATATATATATATATATATAATTAAGATTTTTTAAAACTGTCTTCTATAAAAGTCATATCTGATATTAAAACTGTCAGAATACTTAATATGTGTGTGACAAAAAAATATCTCACAATTTGACGTGTCTCGCAATAGTTTAAAAAGCATTAGTGACAATTGGTTTCGTATTATATGAATGACAGCCAGGGATGACATTACAAGCCCATAAATAATATCACGCAAGAAATAAATTCATACAAATGTTAAGATTTTTGACAATATCAATTTCACAGATAAAATATCTTAATTTTGGTGTTTATTCTTATTCGTCAAAACATAGACCTTTCAATTTGATTACATTCACTATTTTAACGTTTCCATGTTATAAATATTATATTCGAAATGATTGGCATTTACCGAGTAAAATCAATTTAAAAAAACTAATTACTGATTATGCTCATATCAACATCATTAAAAAATCATGTCGAGAGGCTTACAACATTTGGCGTTATGTTTAAAAAAATATTTAAGTACACATCAATGATAATTTTTAAATGTAAAATCGTGCGTCATTGTAATAAGAGGGTACTTAAATTTTATCAAGATAGCAATAAACCTTAATAGAATATTTCATTCCTCCGTATACAATATAGATGTATAGTATGTAGAAAATAACTAAATAAATGCTTTTAAAGAAACATTTTTCCATTCTCTTTTACTAAAACTAAAGAAGTGTGTCAGAGTGGAGTGAGGTGGATCTCTTCCTCTATCTAAATCAATAGGGACATGGCGTGATGGTTGTAATAATTTTAAATTGTGTTAAAATATTCGCACCACTCTTCTAAATTTTATAAGTGTAAAAGTATGCTGTTTTACTCAAGGATTTAAAACAAATCTCTTATGAATAATAATAAATGTAAGATTCAAAATCATCAAAAAACATGATAGAACGAACCTCCTACGAATAGACCTTGAATCGTTAACTGAAACTAAATCAAGCAGTATTAAAAATTGCGTCAACGCAAAAACTTTTGTAATCGCGATTTTTAATAATACTTCCGCTGAATATATTTTAATATCCGAGCAAGCATAATAAGTTTACTAATTTAATCTGAATCTATAATGAAAGAGAAACACTAAGCGTGCTTGAATGCGCGGATAATATAGATAATAAGTATATTATTATTTTAATAATGGAGAAAATATGACATCACATGTATGTGAACTTAGACTGATGTATGTAGTAAGATGAAGAATAACACTCGGAAATGGTTTGGATATTTCGAACAAATGGATTAACCCATACTAACGCACGGTAGAGGAAAACCAAGGAAAGTTTAGCTGGATCAAGTGAATGAAATTTTGAAAGAAAGAAATGTAAATAGTCAGATAAATCGTTATTGAAAGAAATAAATGTAAAGTCAGAAAAATAGGCATTGATTGAAAAGTCTATGATGCAGAGGAGGCAAAATATACGTGTTGTGATCCGAAAGTCTGGCAATCTTTCCTTTATGCCTACCCAAACAGGGAAATTACACTAGTTGATGGTTCGTAGAATATCGGTCCGACTTTGGGACATCTTACTCCTTCATCGGATTTATAAGAGGGACGTGAGATATTCATTTTATATTTGAGGTTGTTTGGAGAAAAACGTGGCGGTAGAGAGGAAATGATAGAAATTTTCACATATATTAATGTCATAAAATACATATATGTTACATATTAAAATACTTCTATTTTCATATGTCACACGCTATATATGGTAGGTAGAGAGTTTTATATGTCACACGCTATATAGGTAGAGAGTTTCATATGTCACACGCTATATAGGTAGAGAGTTTCATATGCCACACGCTATATATAGTATGTAGAGAGTTTTATATGTCACATGCTATATAAGTAGAGTTTCATATGTCACACGCTATATAGGTAAGTATATACAGAGAAAAAGGATAGAAGGGAAATGGCGTGATTGTTTGTATGTATTCCACCTAACTCTTCCACCTTCAAATTTTGATGAAATAAATTTTTCATATTTCATTTTTTTATTTTGTTAAAATACAATTAAAAACAATGAATTTAAAAAATAAGACACTGAAAAATGTTAATTATTTTTATTTTTCAGATAAGGAGGTAGCCCTGTCCATTATACGAAGAGCAGATACGCACGTTCAGATTACAAACTTGCCATCAAACGAACAATGCAACAGAAAAAATTCAACCATGGCGATGACAATGGGGCACCGAGCGTGATGGGGAAAAGCGGAGTCGTGCTGAATGCTAAAAGTGAAGCGTTTCAACGAGGGACTTCCTATAAATCTTTTACAATGTACGGCCGAAATGTCGTCTCTTAAGGTCGGCTATGCTGGGCTGACTGTTAAGTGGATGGGACAAAAATGAACTACGGCCGAGTCGAATTGCCAAAATAAAATGACCTTTAACGATTCACCGTATGAACAGAGTTGGATCACTTTTTATATATATATTTAGAAAAATAACTATTTAATATTCTGTATTTATATTTGGAATGTACTATATTAAACTATCTACGATATATGCAACATATAGTACGTTTCAGAAATTAAAAAGAAAATTAATTAACATATATGTATATTTTTCGTGAAAACTAAACGTGATCTGATATTTAAAATTTAAAAATATAAGTTCATTATTTAATTTGACATCATAAGTTCATTATTTAATTTTAATAGTGCGTTTTTTTTATTTCATGCGGAAATACAAAAGTACAAAACAATTTATACGATAAACTGGGTTTGTAAATTAAGAGATATATTAAAATTATTTACATATTATAGGTAAGTGCGTGTATGATAGAAGAAGACCAAGGAGAGTTTGGTTGAATCAGGTGAAAGAAATTTTGAAAGAAATGTAAAATGTCAGAGAAACCGTAGGAGTTGTTTGAGAAGGTGCATGGATGAAGAAGAGGCGAAAATGTGAATCACGATAGGAAATACACACACTGATTTTTTTACCTACCCCAACTGGGATGCGGTGTGATGGTATGTACGTATTATAGTTATAAAAATGAAAACATTTCAAGTACAATACACATATGTTAGTTTAATTTTATTGTGACATATGAATACGTTCTTGCAGTATGTTTTTGGATGATTTCTACGAAAAGGAATCAGAATTTAGAGGACGTTTTTATATTCATAACTAAATGACTATATCTCTTGACATGAATGTTGACGTTATATTGTTCTAATGTAAGGAAGGACGTCTTAATGATAAATTAAAATTTTATTCCACTTCAAAACTATCAAGGGGAAAACACGATGATATCATATCTTAGTGATATATGTATATTGACTCGTTAAAATGTTTAATAAAGCTTTTGAAAATAGGGATAAAATTTTAAACCCCCTCTGTACGAGTCCAAGTGTATTTATATTTGAATAAATTTACCTGATAATTTTTCTGATATATTGCTGTAAATTTTCTTTTACCCAACCGGTTGGGTTGGTTCATTTTTCAACATTTGTTATCCAATGAGTGCTTGATAATCCTCTTTGAATAAGGCCACATCGGGCCACGAGTGGGTCGTGCATACAAAATATTTCTAACAAGCAAACTAAACATGTAAAAAAACACGATAAAAAGACATTTACCAGTGCCGGGAGCAGGGATATTCTGTGTGGGCACTGGTCTTGTACGCATAATAATATGATTTGCAAAAATACTCAAACTAACAAAGCACATTTTTTTAATCATTCGAAATATTGATAAACCATAGATTATATGATATGTGACAAATCATAAGTTTTTCATGGTTGACAAGTGAAATTAAAGTTGGCTCTTTATAATAAATATGCGTCCGTATGAAGGAACAGAGTATTAAAGAGCCCTTTAAAAAACGATTCTTTTAATATTAAATTAACATATATTTCTACATTTTGTATATTTTATGTGGACCTAATTATTCAAAAAGGACCCTATCTCATTTATTTTGTACATTTTCTAAGATAATTGAAAAGGCATTTCACTGCTTTCCATAGAAATGACTGATTAGTAAATCGTAATGTTCAATTCAATGTAACCATCCTACGTATGAAAGAATTTAACCATGATATATTCTCACTTATATGACTTGATGTTTTTAGGCATACACGATTCATATATGTTGCTTTTTAGGGTTGCATGATTCAAATGAGGGTTGAGTTATTTTTGAAAAAATATATATGTAATAAGAACACAAACGAAGTGGACTTGTTTTTGCTAAATAATAAGTGTAAGAATTGTTATCTAGTTATTAGTAGTATGTAGGTGTTAATTATTTCTAAGATCTCATATATTAAGATTGAATAAATAAAATAAAATGATATGTAGGAAAATAAGATTAAGTGCATAAATTATAACATATAATTAAGATTAGTTAAGTAGTAAATTTATATATAGGTATAGCCTTGACAAATGTTTGTACAATAATTTACTTTGTTTAATAAAAAAAGAATAAACAATGCTGTTTTTTTTTAATTGCATCGATATAAAAATTGTTGAACGTCCTTTTAAAATACAGTAGTCGCTACCATTTTCTGTGAATATGGGTGCCTTAAAACTAGTGTTGTAATTAAGACAAATAAAACACCCTTGATGATTTTTTTCTCTATACTGCGCTATAAAAACACTCATTTTATTATTATTCGATTTGATAAAATTCAGAGACAAAAATATTCTAAATAAGCAAATTTCTAGTAAATGACAAGCTTATTTTGCACTATAAAAGTGTAATGTAATGATAAGAATAGTATTATGTACCGTGTGGTATTTTATTATATAAGTATTTCGTTGTACACAAATTGTAAACCATTTTATAACATGTGTTGCCAACTGGAATAAACTTAATGTTGGAAGACCAACTGGGTCACGTAGATCGTCTGTAGTATTAAATATTATTACATGTTGACTAATGACTGTTTTTTTAATATCTCATATGGCTCTACAAAGCATACCATTCTTTAAAAATAATATGTTCTTATTAAAAAAATATTTAAATATTAGCCCCAATTTGCAGATAACTTAATCGTAAACAAACAAAAAAAGAGGTATTTGAAGTAGCGATAAGGTATATTGTGTGTACATAAAGGAAAATACAGAGTGTTTCATAATGTTTTTCAAGATATACGAGTATTTGCTTGTTTATAAAACAAAATTAACATTTTAAAATATAAATTTGCTTGTTTATTAAAACAAAGAAACATCGAAAAAAATGTTTAATATTGTATTAACACCGTAGATTATATTATTGATGTAAGAGACCATTTTTAAACAAATACACTTACATAAATATCACCACGCTGTGTCTACCTCGCAATAGAGTATCTATATACTATATTGAAGCACACAACTTTAGCATCTTTCACATTCATACATCTCGTCGTGCATAATCTCTTATTCATACTTCTCACTTTACCTTTTTTAAAATCAAGCACATTTGATTCAACTGCGTTTTTCCCGTTCTACCTCTTCCACGTACACCTTGCTTTTATTACTTGTATACTCGCTTAGTCATTCTTTCGTCATTCGTGCACTGCACATGTCCAAACTTCATCTTACTTACACCATCAATTTTTATCCTTCTACCAAGTCCAAGTTTCACTTCCATAAATTTAAATATAGGTATAAAAAAATTACTTAGTATTACAAAACTTTAAATATTATATTCGTTTTAAAAATCATGAGACATTAATTTTAAAACAAAAGAAATTATCAAAATCTGTTCACTTTTGGTAAAATTTGAAATTATTTTATAAACGACGCGGTACGAATAGCGGACATCATCCTAAAAGTATTTATTTTTGACTGCCAGAATAGTATGCTATTTTTAATTGAAAAGTGTAAGCGATTAGGGTAATTTTTCAAGAAGCCTTAGTTACAATAAAATTGAACGTCATACTCCATCATTGATTTCAACCTGTATACAATACTTTAAAAAGTAGCTGTTGCTGTGCAACTTAAAAAAAAACGGCTTTAGTTACAATTAATTGTCCACGTGCTTTATTATTGATTTCAACCTTTATACAGTATATTGAAATATAAAAACTCTCCTATCAATTATTTCAATAATCTTTTCAAGAGAAAGTAGAAAACGGAATGAATTTGTGACCTTTAAATAATTTACTTTTTCTTGTAAGAAAACACAAAGATTGTATTGGTAATTACCATTTCACGTTGTGAAATTAATTTATTTTTATCAAAATAAAATTTATTAACTGTGCATTTTTTTCTATGCATATTTATTTTATATTTTAAGCAGAATTTAATAATTGTATTCATTAAACACGTAAATGTAAAATTGTATAAAAATATTAATTAAGTTGAATCTTCCGTCAAAACGATTCCTTCAATTTCAAATTTTGACATTTCATGAGTAGATACGATACTCAACTTAACTGAAATAAACCATCTATCATTGCGATTTTTGACAACATACATTTTAATACGTTTTGAATAAATTTAAATAATTTTAACAGAATTGAATTTTTTTCTCAATAAAAGGTCTTCGTATATTTATTTATATATAAACAGACTATAAGAGTTTTTTTGGCAATGTACTTACTTGTAATATGTACTTACTCAAATAAATACTGAAAAGATGATATGGAAATATAGATTTTAAAAAATATTCATATAGAAGAGATTTCGTCACATATATGGTAAGTGCGAGGAATTCAGACAAAATATATCGGGAACAACGTGAAAATACATGTTCTAAGAATAAAAATAAATAAGAAACGATTCGTGAACAGATAAGGAAAACTTTATCAACAAATTAACAATTTCAAAATGTGGAAATAAGTAAACAACAAAAGTTTATCTCATTCTTAAAAACATTACGAATAACATCGAACGTGTCTCGCTTCTGAAATTAAGTACCTATAAAACTATTTATTACTATTATTGTATTTAAAAAAAATGTATGGGTGACGAAACACTGACTAAACAAAATTTATAATAAGAGCGAGCCATGATATAGTACAACCAAAAAAAGTATGGTTGGACCACTTGATGTTGAAATTTTAAAAGAAGGAAAGGTAAGAAGAAGAGAAACAGAAAGATATATATGAGAATATATATGAATGTGGATGAGGCGAAATAAGTTATAAATTTTGGCACTCTTTCCTCTATGCTTACCCCAACAGGGAAATAGCGTGATAGTATGTATATGTCAAACATTTAAGTCCCCAAAATAGATGAAAACTTGAAATGATGTAAAGTGTGTCATTTTGCTGGTATTACAAATAAAATTGACTTGAAATGATATCGTGGGTGAAAAACTCGTAATAATTGTAATTCGTATGAGGTTTTGTCTTAAACAGGAATCAAACTCAGCACTTTTAGGTCAACGACATTTTTGACTTGAAAATTGAGATAAAGATATAAAATTCGTCATTTATATTATTCCACTTTTCCCAAAAAGTCATTAGATAAAAACTTGTGATAAATTCAGTTTTAACTATTAGTGTGGAAAAAAATCTGATTATTTTCTCTTTCGCCAAATTAAGGTAGTAAACAAAAGTTAATAACCTTAATTTGGCGCAAGCGTGTTTTTTTAATTACTATATTACTTCGCCTTGTGAACATTGTTCATTTTCAAAATGGCAGAACGAATCAAAAACGCTATGCACGCTTTTAAAGAAAATTGTTCAATTTCAATATGATGGAATCAATTACGAAACTAATATGTAAAATGTTCTTTTTAAAATCTAATCAGGAATTCAAATCCCTTCATAAGTATTGATAAATATCTCTTTTGAGTGGGTACAGAGTGGAGTCTAGTTGAGTGCTGATAGCATGGTGTATTCACAGCGATGATAATGGTGAACAATACTAATGATCAAGCGAGCGTAAACCGACATGTTACAAAACCCACTGTTGGAAGTAAAACAGACAAACGAGATCGGTGAAAGAAATAAACATGATAGCAACAGCAAAGTTATATATTGTAGTTAGACAGATACAGTTTCAAAAGGACACAAATCTCAACTTCTCAAATAATTAAACTAGCTCATTTGACAAAAAAATAATTATATATATTATAAAACACATGTAGCAACATTTGAATGAGTTGCGAAATATTTACGAAATAAATATGTAATATATATTCGAAATAAATGGAGACAAAAGGAGAGCTAGGCCGATGAAAGAATGGAAAAAGAAAATTAGAGAAATTTTAACTGAGAGAAAGGTAAGAAGTATGTGCAACAGAAGAGCATGTATGACGGCGTATATAGACGTGGAAGAGGCAAAGATTGTGTACGTGGTCTGAAAGACGTGGAGATCTATGTTTAGTAACAGATATATGACTTGGTGGTACGTACAATATGTATACAAATGCTGCAAAACTGCAAGAAGTAGTGTATCCACGCAGTGGTATATGTTATGACCACAAAATAAGTATACAGTCTTGTTTACCATAAAGGTATACTAATATCAGCTAAATTTCCGAGTTGGAACTGCCTGCTTCATTGAAAGCAGAATCCAGCATATAAACCCGGTTTATTTTATCAGTATTTTGAAGTGATTTATTGGATTTTTGAATGATATGCACCTCTTTGCCTTTCAAGCCAGCATTATAAAACGGATGTTTTACATGTAAACATTTGGTATGTAACGCTGGGTTTACAAACTCTGGATGTTTTGAAGCAAATGTGGGATTACCAAACCTCGAACGTTTCGAAGTAAATATTGGGGTTAATTGATAAGATTTATGAACCACAAATTATAACCATGAGGAAATAAACAAGTTTTAAATTGTATAGGTGGTAAACATTGAAAAACAAAAAAAAATCATGTGTTGGAAATTGTATCTATTAAAGTTAAAAGTCACGTTACTTTAGCAGCTTAATCCGTTATTTTAATGGTTATCGGGGGAACTACTGGCCATCAGCTAAATGTCCATATTTTGTTCATTTAGACCTCGAATTACACTATTTATTTTAGAAAAGATAAATTTAATGTAACAGATAAAACCATTGCGTGAGATCGGTAATGGTTTAAATGTTACTATGGTTATAAGGAAATTGAGAAATAAAAAAATATAATTTCAACATGTTTTTCCTGTTCCTACTGCTTCCCATTTTATTTGTATATAAATTTACTTGTGTCAACAATACTGATAATTTCTTCGAACCAATTAGAAGTCATTTAAGGTTTCTAAAGGAGAGAAAAAACAGGTTAGGTCCTTTTTGTTCGGTCATCTCCTGGAATCGAACCCGAAACATCAGAGTGGACGTCAAGCCTTCTGTGAGACTCAGAAGTCGTGAAGAATATATTAACTAATACATAAATTTAAAACAATTATGTTTTATTTAATATCAAGTAATTTGAACCCTCATGTAACGTTATGTGTATGCAAAAAAATGCAACCCACATTTAGTTCCAATTGAGGAAACGTAACATCATGTAATCTTGTCTCGTGTTAAGTTTAGACTGTTTTGATGCATCATTCTGGTTTTCCATTATTATTATCTCATTTTCCTTCTCCTGGCCATCGATGGCCATGTAAAAGATATTTGTTTCTTTTTCTGCTTGCCTTTTGTTTGTATTATTTTGATAGTTTTTTTCCCTCCATCAATAATGTAAATCTTCCCCCTTTCACTGAAAATGTTTATGGTCTGCTGAAAAAGATTGCCCCATTGACTATAAACCCGCCTTATTTTGCACAGCACAATAAAATTTTGAAAAAAAAAAAAAACATTGAAAGCATGCTTAATTTTATGGAATATGGATAATTCATACTCATTAATTTTTTTTAATAAACTAACATACATAAAGATGTGTGTTGAATATTTTTTGAAATTAACATCCATGTGTAATTATATTTTTATCCATGTCTTTTTTTACGATTCAAAACCTGCAAGATAAAACAATGTTTTTATGCTACATTATTGTTTAAATAATAATAATGCGAAATTATTTATAGTCAATGATCTGTAAGAAATGAATAACTCATGAATTATTCATATATAAGATAATTGCATACGCAAGTAATATTATTTTTCAAACGCCTGCTGGTTGAGATAAGAATCATATCTTGTAATACAGACTAATGAAAATCTTGAGTTTAATATTTATTAATTAATTAATGTTTATAAAGGGCAATATGGAGAGTCTAGTAATTAAAAAAACTAAAATAATTTATAATAGTATAAAATAAACACATAAAACCGACCTCCGTGGCTTAGTAAAAAAATCCGATCTCCGCTTGGTTTCCACTCAATTCGATTCCAGGTGGATCTAAAACAACAAAACCAAAAGGGAACCCGATCTGTTCAAGAGTTCATCTCGTAACAATACTAGCGCTCTGGACCTTTTGAGTATTCTTGCCTCTTTACATGCGATGGTATTGTCAATACGTGCGATGGGGATCCGCGAGTTTCGTGCGTACTCCAGTGATTTTGAACCAGCAGGCTCGATAAATGGGACCAAAAACAATACTGTATACAGGCCACGTACTTCAAAATTTTCAAATTGTTAATTCGGATATGTTGAAAAGTATCCTACGTATAAAAGAAGCACATAAAACCTATAAAAAAGTTTTTTTTAAGCAAATAAGGAATTGTATATTATTTGTATTGTACGTATGTATGTATTTCAATATTTTTCTTCTCACTGCGATATAAAACTTTTGTATACAAAAACATATTATTCAGACTGAAAATACATTATCGGGAGAATTTTTATAATTGACCCCTATAACTTTTATAAAAGTTGTTGAAGACAATATATAATCAATCACGAAGTTTTTACTTAAAAAATAATAAAAACATATTGATTAATTCCATTGCGACATAATTTTTTTAACTGTCCAAAGATATTGAATTTTTGTTTGATTAAAAAAAAAGAAGAGGGAAACCGACGATAGAGAAGCGTTTAGAGATTTCCATGTAGGCATGCGAATGAAGGACTTATGCCAATGTAAAGTGTATAATGAGGAGCTGTCGGATATGATTTTGAAGTGGTTGTTGAGATTTTGATGCAGGCTGGAATTGTGTGTGATAGTTTCGGGTAAACGTGTGCGTGAATGTAGAGTGTGAAGGATTCAGCTGAGCGTTTTAGTATTTTAGCCCTTTTAATCCCACGGGGCCGATCATCGGCCTCAAAGTTTTCATACAAGTTTTTGTTGAATAAAAAAAAATTTTTTTTTTGTGAAATATGAAAATTACTTATTATTTTACACTCTGCAGGGAGGTCTCCACAAAAAATAGGTTTTAAAACTTAATATTAACTGAGATAAAAAATGTAATATAAACTACTGTTTTTTTGCCAAAAAAAACTTGAGATTTTTCGCACATTGTATGCAAAATATGCTGGGATTAAAAGGGTTAAATAAATATATGAAATTTGTGATAAATGAATAAGACCACATCATCACAGGCCTTGTCTAGGGAAACGGTTCTCAAAATCCACATAATGTAGGGTTTTAGCATTATTTGAATTCGACTTACCGGTAAAACTACGTTAATTTTAAATTATGTATAATATTATGAAAATTTAAAAAAAAAATTATCTTACATAATAAAATTTATATTTCCATTACGCATGCAGATAGTCTTTAGCTTTGGTGTTAACTAACAATTATTGTCGGTAATATGTTCCTTAGAAGTTTGTTTAGTGAATGGCTTGTTTTTTTCCTTATAAAACCGCATGAATATATAAATTTAAAACACATGTGATCATAAATTGTTCCAAAAACTTTATATTTTTAATATTTTTTACCTATTTGATGCCAATTATCGACGAAATTATATTATTTCCCCATAATTTATAAATATTATTCGCAAATTGGAAAATTCTATATCCGAAATTTCTAAAATTCCATTAAATTTCCATTTGAATGCTAATTAGTCTATGATGAGATATGTTATATTGTCATCAGTTTGTTTATATTGCAAAGTTTGATGCAAACTTTAACTAAGCATTAATTGAAGCAGAAATGCACGACCTCCGAGGCCTAGTTAATAAGACGCCTGTAATCTAATCCTGGAGTTGTGAGTTCGATTTCCGTTTTTTTTGTTTAGTTTTTACTTAATATTTCTTTAACAAATCCACCCGGTTGTACTGTATACAATGAAAATGTAATAAAATACAAAATGTTATTTGAAATATATGAAAAAATAATAATACACTCCTAAAAAACTAACTCTAAAATTAAATTTTCCTTATTTGCACAAGTTATTACTAGACGTAAATATTTATTTCATTTTATCAAAAAAATATTTTAATAGTTACCTGCTTCCATTTACGAATGATTATAAAATTCCATTTTTTTTATCAGTGCACCATACAATTTTTTTAGATTTCGTAATGATTAGCTAACTTTTGGTTGGTAACAATGAAAATAGTCATGAATAAACTGTGTGGAGACCTTTATACAGCTTACAAGCGGAACATAACGCCTCGTATACAAAATGTACGTTCAAAATAGCGTCTCTTAACGACTTTGAAATTGAAAATTAAATACGCTGCGATGATAGTACAAGATTAATTGTATGCCCACATGCCATCAGAGTCATTTTAATTGCGCGTATTATTTTTAAAGCAAAGATCGCAATCTTAAATTATATCTAGCAAGGAAATTATTCCGGCGTTTCAATGTTGGAAAACGAGAAATGTAACTGGGTAGTCGTACATGCCGTAATGCGAAGTTAATTGCAAATGACACCGGTACAAGGGAATAAAACGTATGAGATAGGAATAATTGAAATAGATAGATGGATAACTTAACCCAGGCTCATCTTGATCGCTGGGTTTATTATGCGGGTATTGTGAGATGATCTCGTTCTTGTACGACCTGTCCCAGGCAAAATAGTAAGCCAATGGCGTCTTACAAATTCTATTAAGAAATTATAAAACATTAAAATATATACTGTATTAATCTATAACATTTTAGTAGTGTGTAATACAGCCCTTAAGTGAAATAAAAACTAGAACCCTTTTAAAAATGGATTGGGTTTTAACCTCCGGGCTGGAAAACATGTGCCTTACAAACTAGGTCACGAAGGGTTTCTATGTTATATATAGTATGGATGTATTATAATATGACTTAAATCTTTTGTATTGTATTACACTTTCATTGTATATAGAGCAACCTGGTGGGGTTATTGCTACGTAACAATCTATTCCAACCAACCATAAAGGCGTGAAAGAGGTATCGAGTGAAAACCAGACAAACGTTTTTCTTTCTTAAAAAGTTGGTTACTACCGGGAATGGTACCCGTAATCCACGGTATGGAGAGAGGGGCAGACGTGTTACAAATTAGACTACAAAAGTCGTATTTTTATTTGATAAGCTTTCCATACTTATTCAATGACAAAGTTCGCTATAAGATTTAATGTTCTTACTAATATAAATCATGTGTTTTGTATTATTTAAAAAATATTTAAATGTTACCTGCATGTATTATTTTATTAAGTTTTGCTTGGGTTGCGAAACCTAACTAATACCCTAATCTAGGTCAAGTTAAAAAAGGTTAAGAAACACTGATTTTGAGAGTATACGGCATATTCTGTAAGTTTAGATTATTGCATTCTTGAAAACTTGTTCCGTTTAGGCAAAAATAATTATTGATCAATAAACAAAGGGTCCACTTAAATTATTTAAACAGGAAACAAACAATTGTCGAAAACGTATGAATAAGTAGAAACGTGTTTATGATAATATATTCGTTGCGTATATTCTCGTCCACAATTTACGATACATAACTAATAACTACCAATTATAAAACTAAATAATGGACAGTTCGTTATTGAAAATAATTTTATTATTTAAAAAGGAAATGGAAAGTATGAAACAGGAATTTGACTCTGGCTATGTGATACACACCGGATTGTTCTAAGGAAGATATTCGAAGGAACGCGATCACGATAACCCACACAAAGGTCTTCCGATGCGGATATTATGTCCTCGGCATTAATTTTATTCACTGTTGGTTTATGGTACATATTCTTCCCGTCGTATTTACTAAGTTATTTTTTTCATACAAACATTTACATTGTAATCGTTTATATTTTCAACGAATGCTGTAACAAAAAATAAAACAGATATTCAATATTGTTTTTCGAAGAAACGTATCACCTCCGTGGCCTAATTAGTAAACGCCTGTCTTCTAGTCCGGCAGTTGCTGGTTCGGTTACCGTTGGTGGCCGACTTTAAAAAAAAGGTGTTCCTGTTTACGAGTACTTTTCATTTTAGGTTTTGTAACATCTTTCTGATATATTGGAATAAATTACGACATGACAAAAATATCACCAGGTTGTACTTAGTACAACGAAAGTATTTTACAATACACGAGTTGTACACTACAAACCCTACCCTTTGCTTTCAATCGAAATTTCACTTCGATAGAAATCACAATCCTTAAGAAAATGTTATATTTCCAGATATACGAGTATAACTGTATAGTTATTTGGATTTTCTTGATGGAGTCTTTATCATATATTTATTCAAAAAGACATTTAATGTAGTCTATAATTGCATTTCATATCAATGAAAATCCATGTCTAAAAAAAATTAAAAGAAAAAAAAAGCAAATGCTATATTTGTGAAATCTATAATTAATATTGAAATCCGTACAAATCGCTTATATTAAAAAAAAAAAAAAAAAAAGCGGTCGATTCATTCTTAACTTGCGCAATTGGTACTTGGGCAAACAAAAACTTCAATGCAACCAGCAAAGTTTTTAAAACGTGACGATTTCCTTGGCCTAGTTCGTAAGACGCCAGTTTCCAACCCAGGATTTTTGTCGGTTCGATTCTCATTGGAACCCAAGTTTAAATAAAACCCGTTTGGTTTTTACTAATTGAAACAAATTTCCACAAAGCAATAAGCCTGCCAGGTTGCACTTTATACAACGAAAATACGATTCAATAATACAATACACAATATGCACGTTCAATAATACAAAAAAAAAGTGTTAATCAATCTTAATTTACATTTTATTTTAGATTTATTTTGTGTTTACAATTCAACCTAGTCATCCCATTAGATGACTAGGCGGAATTGTGAAAACAAAATAAATATAAAAAAATATAGTGACTAGCTTTTGTTAGTCACTATAAAACCGTCTTCTAGGTTTAAGATTCGAGCGAATCCAATTAATGAATACCCATAAAAAATGGATAGGAAGGTAGCTATAAAAAGATCTCACGTGGATAGGGGTCTACGAGTATATAAGCTGTTAGGAGAACTGGAAGCTATTAATAGATAGGCAATTTCGTTTCAAAGTGGATTGGTCTACACGTATGTTTGAATGTACTTTTTCGATAATTACGATTCTTTTTTTTTTGTTTTGTTATCGCATCACAGGTAGATTTTGTGGAAGTGATAATTCAGACTAATAATAAGCATTGAATTGTAAACTCGAAGTAACTATTTTAGAAAATATTATTTTGTACAAATTGAGTTGAAATTATTTAGCAACGCTAAAAAAACAGCCGTAAAGGTCTCTTTACACTCCATCACCTTCCTTCCTATGTCAGAGGTATGGCATATTAAACTCCCAAGATAATGTGCTGCATGTTTTATACAGCACTTTTTTTTGTTTTGCTTCATAGAATGATTCTAATCTATGGTAAGCATCTTATAATTTACGGAAAAAAATAAAATTCAGATCTGAGAGAAAAACCAGTTCAAAATGAATTCGTCAGGAATCGAACATGGAACGTCCAATTACTTAGCGTGAAAGCTAACCGTTAGACTACAATAGCAATGAATTCACGAGAAATAGAAAACAAATAGTAAAAAAGCCTTATGCAAGGTAATATCAAATTAATATTTTAATTAAACTTCTAAAACATATTATTCAAGACATAGTTTTAGGTAGTTTGAAATATCGAATGAGAATACTTGATTTATTTATATTTAAGATAAAACACCTGTTTTTTGGTTTACCTGAGCCAGTCGGGTGTCTCCTGTGAGTCACCATATATTGGAATTTGAAAATTTGTTCCAGTCACTAATTATAAAATCCACTTTCATACGATAGTCATAAATATATTATTTCCGTGAAGGGTTAACATTATATTTATTATGTTATTCAAGATAACAAAGCTATTCTATTACTTTAGTTGGTAACATTCCAGTTGGAAATTAAGTATAAAAATATGTGAATATTATCGGAAAGATATCAGGTATTGTATTTAATATTTATTATATATGTAAATATAATAAATATTAGAGGACTTTCGTTTCAACGGAGAGAAAACCCAAATAATTTTGTTCTTCAAAGTAACATTAAACTGGCAAAATATGTTTCAAGTAATTTCCAGCCATCACAATACAATACCCTAAGTTATTGTTAAATTCCTTTCAATGCATGTTGACCTAGTAACAAAGAAATGTTTGATAAAGATCATAAGAAAAGAAAATTCGACCAAATTAACGGCAATAAATTGTAAAATAACGATAAGGTAACGAAATAACGATAATTATATGAGAAACATCTTAGAGAATAATGGATTACAGTTCGTCCCCACATTCACCAAAATAGTTAGATTCCCACAAGTTTCAAAATCGTTAATTGCCCATCTAAGATAGTAATCGTTAAAAAAATTCCAACAAAAGGTTATTGAGATGTTTTATCTTTTATTATAAAAAAAACATTCAATTATCTTCTTAATGTAATATGTCATTAATTTAAAAACGTCATTCATATTAATGAAACGAAAAACATTGTTACTAATGTTATTCTTTTCAAACTCTTAAGCATTTTTAATTAAAAACAAGCTTAATACTTCTAAATTTAAGCACAGTTAATTAATTGATTTTGAAATAGAAGAAAACTTTGAACCACAATAAGGTCGCAAATTTATGCAAAATGATTCCTCTTGCACATTTTTTTGCCGAGCGAGATTATTTTTGGCACGAAGTCGTAAATTTTCTGTAATACTCAATAATATGGTATAATTTTATGAAGTTTGTGGGGTGTAATTTTAACAGAACTTCTCAATAAAATGATAACAAACAAATTTATCTCTGATATCAGAAGAAACAAACAATGATTTATTTACTCTAACAAATGCAAAGTAATATAAATTTGGTCTCTCTTTCGAATATTTACGAGTATATAAATTTAAAACGTTTACATTTCCGCTCAAAATTTTACTTCGAAGCAAATTATAAAATTATCTTTCAAAATACGCAAATTTAAGTGGAAGTTAAAAGTTCCTTAAACTTTATATAGTCATGTATTATTTAACTTCTAAAATAAACTTTATAACTTTTTATAGTACTTTTGTTATGGGTTAGACGGCATTTATTTCACCCGCTTTTATTGTTTTTTTGTAATTTTTAGTTACGCGACGTTCAAGTGTTGGATTTTTTTAATGAAAATCTCTTTGGAGAGGAAATCAATCCTCTTTGCGTATCTCAAAAAAGGGTTACGCGTAATATTTAGTAAAAATTATAAAAACATTGCGAATGTGTTTCGGACAACTCTCTCGGGACAGATAAATAGTCAAGTGAGGTATTCGACACACATTTGTTTTGTAATTAAGCATATTTTATTATGCCGAATGATATTAGATATCAAGGGATTTAAAATTTGATATATGTAATAAAAAAAAATTTAATTAATAATTCGCAATACTTACACTTGCGATTTGGTTCGACTTTTTAAGTTTACCTACGTATTGATTACATGCAATCTTAACCATTACCAATAAATTTTAGAAAATTATCATGCGTGCGTTTATTTGATCTGAAACTTTTGTGTTATCATCAAAACTTCATACTAACTCGTTTTTAAAACGATTATTTTTTTGGTTAGTTTTCTGATTCAGAGTAAACTTTTCTCTTTAAATATTCGGAATCATTTTTAATTTCTCGAATTGTTTACTTTTTGGAAAACATTGGATAACTTAGTTTCCAGTTAAAAATACCTGTTTGGGTGTAAAAATGAAATAACTAAATGAAAAAATAAGTTTCATTTCAACAGTTTTTTTATTTCAACATAATATTTCAAAAAATCTATTTCAACATTTCAGCGATAAACAGAATCGAAAAAGGTCAACAAAACAAATAAATGACTATACAAAAGATAGAAATGTGAAATATTGTCATTAGAAATTATACATATTCAAATAAATTAACATTTCGTCTCAGAAAAAAAAAAGATATACTGTCAAGTCCTTAAGAAAACTAAAATATTTACAAGTATTACACAGCCCTAGGATTTGTTGACAAGGCACTAAATATGACTTTTTTGCGAAACTTAAAAAAATACTATGAATGTCCTATGCGAAAGATCTCATGAAAAGGAATTGAAATAATATTTATTTCTATAATAATTTTTGGAAATGAATATTAATGGGAACTTTTTTCCTATTAAATAACAATTCTCACCTAACTAAAACAAACATTTTCAATAAATTTTGTGATTATTGACGGATTATATTATACAAACTATTTACGTTTTGATTTAGGAATACTGACAAAAACCATGTTACAATTTTCTTAAAACTAATTTCTAATTAGTATTTGTACCTATATAAAATCATTACATACATCCATTGGTTTCCCAAGAAAACTATCTTCACGGTTTGATGTCATAGCGCTTTAGATATATAACTAATTGCTTACTAATTAGTGTATCACTTATCACAAAATACATTGAAAATACTTTTAAAGGGTCAAATGCCGTTTGTAATGCAGAAAAAAAAAACATTTTTAAATTAACATTGGTTTGAAGTTTTTTTTACTAGAAAGAAAGATGTACATTCGTGATTGATTCTATCTGAAGTCACGATTGCATTTTGTAGCTGATCTAAATGCGTCGAATAAACTGCTTTATTGGCTCGGATCAATGCGGCCGGGAGCGCTGAACGATAAATCGTTTTTTTTTTCGTCACTCGATCGGCATGTTTTGTGTAGAAAAAGATTCGTCACACCATTTGCGTAGGATAATTGGGCAGAATGCGTGTGCCAATTTATGCGCGAATGTTTATTGCATACAATTTTCAACATCGTATCGGGTAATTGTCAGCAACATAGAAACAGGACACGATCGTGAGCACTAATTGCCTCGGACGCAAGTGGACCATAAATATTCTCGGTGAAAGACAAATTAAAACGGAAAAACATTAATACAAACAAGTATTTTTGCGAAAATTAGCAATATGCAAGGTTTTTTCCTGCTAAACGGTATGTTCGGATATAATATGAGGATACATAATAAACGATAGAACATATGGTTCAGAAAGGCTTGACATAATAAACGATAATACACATGGTTCAGAAAGGCTAGACATAATATAAACGGTAGAACATATGGTTCAGAAAGGCTTGACATAATAAACGGTAAAACATATGGTTCAGAAAGGCTTACATCTAAGTGATAAATTCGAGCTTTGGCTAAATTTTCGGATATAATTACGAGTCTTCTGAGATCATTTCCTCACTTCAGTCGAAATCTACTTACAAATATCTACCACCGGCGAAGTGTGGGGATTACAATAAGCACACATCGGTACGAGTACCTTCAGCTGGTGCCGGCCACGGACACTGGCGCACTTAGTTATTGTCCATACTACTATTTATACATCACAATGGGATAATTCTGATACATGCTCTCACCGCTAAACATTTTGGCGTGGAACGGAGAAACTAACCGATTACCCTGTAACATGTCGAGAGTTTTATCACAGTTGTGGCCCAGCTGGGTGTGCGAGGCGGGGGCCGGCGGCTCCAGCGCGTAAGGGTGCTGGTGGGGCTTGTGCCGCGCCGAGCGATACCTCTGCTGCGGCCACTTGCCGAAACTGCTGTTCTCCAGTGTGTCGCCTTCCTTGGGAGCGAAGGGGTCCGGCGCCGCTACTCCCGCGCCAGCCAGAGCACCCCCGCACGTCCCCCAGTAAGGCTCCGGAACTTCCGGCAACCGGTAGGCCTGCGCGACACCGTACTGCACCACGCCCTTGCAGCAATGAGTTTTGCCAACATGGGTCCAACGCTTAGCTTCAGGAGACTCCTTCACCTTGGCCGGCTGCCTCGCCCTCGCCGGTTTGGCAACGCAAGCGGGACTTTCAGCAATCGGCGCTGGAGGTGGCAATTCATAAGCACGACCACCAGACGCCGTCGGCAAGTTGTTGACAAAAGGGCACCTCCTTAAACTATCAAGCCTCCGGAAATGCGCCGGGTGGATCATTAGAAGTGGTTCTATTTTCACCCCCTGAGGAGGTTTCGCACAATCCGGTAGCTCGTATTCCACACTGCAGTCCACATGGAGAGGGATGGAATAGTCCTTGGGTTGAGGCTGTGTTGCAAGCTGAGGCGGGGTGTGATGCGGCAGGCGCGCTCCCGTCGCTGCGCCCGCCCCGGCTGCCGCCCCGGGGTACAGCGCCTCGCAGCCCAGGGCCGGCATATAGCACTCTGCGGCCAAAGCCATCTCACGCTCTCGAGCACATCTAGTGCCTAGGCTCACTGCATCTCGAGAGACTCCGTCCAAATGACCGAACACTTAAAAAAAACTATAGGTTTCCGTCGGGAATAATTGATCGGAGAAGCACTTCACAAACCGTACACTCGTACACTCGAAATTCCTTTTCAGAAAGGGAGACACGGCGTCACCATAGATACTCCCCAACACACTGATATCCGCCTGGTGATCCTTTGATCTCGCTCGAGCTTTGATCGTGCACTTTATGATCACAAAAACATCCGGTCGCTTTGATACTGCAAAGCGGATCGGAAATCACTGAATTTATTTTTATTTATACACGAAATCTTATATGGCACTTCGGTTATTTCTCACTGTGTTGTCGTTTTTTTTTTAATCCTAGTCAAATTATTATTGTGGATAGGCACTCCAGGGAAAATCACTCAAATCTGAATATTTTTTTATAAATGCACTTCACTAATCAAATGATTTTTTTTAAAAATGCTGTAGTATAAAAAAGTGATGTGATGATAAACGATTTCTAAACTCCCGGTATCAGGAGATCAGAATGCAGCGGCAGTCGGGAGTGTAATGGCTCCTCAGATGCCGGCGGACTGCACGTATGTCGTCTTACGTCACCTCCCGCATGTATGCCAATCAGCTGTTTCTATTATACACAATGTCACGGTATGCACATGCGCGCTCTATTATACGAGAGAACTTATGATACAACCGACTCTCTTAACGGTCTCTCTTCGACTGGCAGAAACTCTGTTTTCCCCTCCCCACCCGCCATGAAGCTCTCGTCACACACACAACTGACTCAATGTTAAATCATAACAAAATATTGGTCACTCATCAAAAAGTTAATATCAAAAACGAACTAAATATCACTATCTATAGAAATTATCAAATTTTTTTTACTTATTGCATGTCTAGCTTTTCGAATTTTTGCCTGTCTAGGGACTGGACTATGTCTAGTCGTTTATACCCATTTCTTTCTTACTCACTGTTTAAATCGATCAGCTGTATTTTGCATCTCTGTCCTCCCACCCAAAGTCCGTCTCGCTCAATTTACTTCCCCCTTTTCATCGGCCATTTTTTTTTCAGCTTTTCATGGGTAGAACTCCGAACGGTAAAATGTATTAAAATTAACATTGATTTTTCGTGAAATACGTATATATTTTTATAAGCTTTGTGAAGAAAAATATGGAAGAAATAAACAAGGGACAACTGACTCAAATATTTGTCCCTTTTCAAAAAAAAATTTAGTTGACTTTATTTTCGTACTAAATGAATTTTTAAGTTTTAACAACATGAAGTTATTTTACGTGTAAATTTTTAATGGGTTAACCCAGTGTTTTTACTATCGACGTATTTTAACTAAACCACAAAATTTAATTAACCACATATTAACATTACTTGTATACGTGCTTAATTTAAACTTATATTTTAAGACCTTGATTGTGGTAACAGTTAATATATTTAGAAAAATATAAATTAAGGAATAATTTTAATTTTAACACCATAACGATTTGCAGACCATAAACAACAAACGAATACTAAACATATGTTTATTTCGTTTTTAAGGGTATTGTTATGAAATAAACAAATATGTTTATTAGCTATGAAACATTCAAACTAGTTAAATTTTTTACTAAGCTTTTCTGATTAAAATGTTTTAATATTATTATATATTAATAGCAAAGAAGTTTAAATGAATCCACGTCCATAGTCTAGCATAAAAAAATGTTAAGTATTCTCACGATTCGGGTTGACTACACGAATTTCTACCAGTTTTTACCGACAGTTATTTTTTAATCGAAATGCATGTTTTGTTAATTACTACACAAGAAGTCGCGACGACTTTCGGTTTCCATAAACCCAAAATGTTAATTACTACACAAGAAGTCGCGACGACTTTCAGTTTCCATAAACCCAAAATGTTAATTACTACACAAGAAGTCGCGACGACTTTCGGTTTCCATAAACCCAAAATGACAAACAGTCGAAACTTAAAAAGTATAAATATTAAAACAGCTAAGGTATTTTAGTTGTTTGTGTGTTTTAGTCGTTTATGTTACAGATAGATTTAAGTGGAAAAATTAAATGTAAATTCTCGGATGTAAAATGATTAAATAAAATAATTAGGCCTGTTACACGTATTTTTGAATTTGAACGTTTTTTTATATATTTTGTAAATTTGTTATTAAAACCAATGAAACTTGAATAACGATTAGCCCTTTATAACGAAATGTGAATACATATATATTATAAATATACGTATTTAAAAATGGGATAAAATATAAGGAGCTTAAAGAAAAAAAAATACTAATTTATTTTTACAAATGTAAGAGATTATAATAAGCTTATATTTTTGGTAATATCTTTGATATGTGCGTATATTTTGTGTCATGCGGCTAAAATATTTTTTGCAAGCAAAATAATGATAAAATCAGCAATATAAACTCTGAATGCCTATAAAAACCATACATAAATATGAATATTATCATATATTTAATGTGTTTCCTCATTTTTCTTTGAGGAAACAAAATGGCAATTTATTCGGTTTTAAAAAATAAATTATTATTACATTTGTATTTATCTGCGACTTAATATTTTTTTATGTTTTAATTTATATTTCAAGTTATGTTTAAAAAACAATTCAAGATATCGCATTTAGTTCGTTAACTTTGCAAGTTTACATTTTACTGCCATCTACCGAATGCGCTCGAAGTTTCAAGCACGTGAAGAGTGAACATAACGTTAATCGCGTATATCAGATATTTGATTTATATTTATTATGTTTGTATAAAAAATATGTAATATTTTATGAATTTGTGCAAAATTTCCATTTAAAGTAATGCAATATGAAATATGACAAATATATTGTGACAAGAAATCCGATCAGCAAAAGTCTACATTGAAAAATTCAATTATCTTTTTAAGCATGAACTATTTCTCCAATCTGGTGACGGCAGAATTTGTATATCAACGCATCACATATAGTACCATTCTACACGCCATTTTTTGCAGTTCACACGGATGTACTTCGTAATGTTGCGGTTAAATCGGATGTACTTCGTACACACATACATACCATCAAGACACTTAACTGTCGGGATAGGCAGAGAGGACAGAGGGCAACAATTTTCATATCACGATATAGTTCACATCCATAGATATTTCATATAGTTATTTCTGTTTCTTTTACTCCTTATCTTTCCTTATTTTCAACATTTCTTACACTTGATTCAACCATACTTTTCTCAATCGTCTACAACGACTTCCACTCATACTTGCATTTTTTGTTTCTTTAGTCAGTATTTCGAAGCAAATCCATTCGTGTCATGTCTAAACATGTCTTAACCCCCCTAACGTGATGATTCTGTACTTATCAATACTTAGAAAAAAATTAAAGAAGCATTCACTATCTTTAAATATGTTTGGCCCTTATCTCCTATATAATTCCTGCTCTAATCCCTGTTTGACTCGAAATTAATCTTTCATTTTAAGTTGTATTAGTTTTCCTCAAATATTATTTAATTATTTAGTTTATCTGTGTACAAGACACGGTCATGTACTGGTTTACCGATAAAAAGTGTGTTACAAAATCTGGTTAATTGGAAGAAATATCTTCTTATATTTAACCCTGAGAGATCGGCGCACTGCTATAGCAGTGGAAGAAATTTGTTCTACCTTGTATTCTAAATGAATATCATTCATTTAGAAAATACAAGGGTACATATTCTAAAATATATTTATGTTGTGAAAATATATTTTTTTTGTTGTTTAAAATAAATATTTATCACGAACGTCCGAATCGTAAATATATCTCAGCACTAGATAGACAATTATATTTTTTTCTCGTAGCGCTCTCAGGGTTAAACAAAAATGTTCAAACTACAAAAATTTATTTTGTAAATTGAATTGGAATATCTAAAATACCCTCTTATATAATTTTAAAAACATACCATGGTACAATGTGTTTTTTTGTTATTATAAAAATATTCCGTTCCTTAAGTATAATAAATTTTACATTAACCCAATTATCTCGTCGGAATCTGTAAATATAAAATCCAATGCACAATAGGTAGATTGTGCGTTGGATTTTATATTTACATATTCCGACGACTTTTGTAATTTAGTTTATAAATCTTCCAGACTGAGTACCCAGATTTTATAAAAGAGGACTCACTTAAGAATTGTTTAACATCTTTCTGGTTGGTTTGAAGAGATTGCCACATATCAATAAGTCCACCAGGTTAAACTGTAAATATCTAAAGTGCACATCAATACACATCGTTTGCAGAGCGTCGTCTCTGTCGCACGATGCGCTAACCGCACAGTGACTACGATACCGGACAGTTAGCTCATCGTGCGATAGAGACGACGCTCTACAAACGATGTGTATTACTTACCGCCGGGTACTGTACACATACATATGTCAAAATAATTCATACTTTTAAAATATACTCGTATATCAAAATAATCAGTTTGTTACTGACAAAAGAAGTGTTGAGAAACAGTTACGGTCATAGATTAACATTTTTATATCTTAATTGTTTTGTGTAGTACAATAGGTTTCTTTGATAATAAGAATACAGCGATAACACTAGGAAGGTATGCACTCGATAAAAATGCACTTTACCTTAGACCAGGGGTCTCCAAACTACGGCTCGCGGGCCAACACCTGCCCGCGGTAGCGGGCCGGATATGCCGGCCCGTCATAGTTTATTTTGATTACATTGTAAAATTTACAATGTAAGTAAATCATACAAAATAATAATCAGACTAATTAAGAAACACAATAACTGATATACGAGTACATAATGAAATTGAACATTTTAACTGTAATTAATGATATGAAATTTAGAATGGCCGTAAGTAGTCGTAACAATATGTAACGCACAGCACGCGCATCGGCTATCTCCGCCGCAATGAAATGTTCTTGACACTTGCCCGTAAGTTTCAACCGAAATTGCGAACGGGGCGGAATCCACCCCCGCGCCCTGTGCCATAGATATCTTACTCATCGGCTAGTCCCAATACGAAAATTTGCGAAACTACGAAAATTTACGAAAATTCAAAACTACGGTATGTTGGTATAATGAGCTAGCTAGGTCTTGGCCCTTGGGACTTAGTGGAGAAGTCAGTGTAGCCCTTAGGCTAAAAAGTTTGGAGACTCCTGCCTTAGACCTTAAATTCATATTTCAAGTAATTGTCTGCGCACTCTGAGATGGAAAGGACATGTTGAACGAATGAATAAATAAAGACTAACAAAATAAATATATAGTGCCAATATGGCTAAAAGGAATCGTAGGCATGACCAATAAAATGTAAAGTTGAATCAAGTGAATGAGATTTTGATAGAAGGAATTGTCGGAGAAATCGCAGGAGCTGTTTGAAAAGGACGTAAAATAGGCGAAATATCTGTGTCGCGATAAAAAGGTATACGCTGTCTCTGCCTACCCCAACAGGGAATCGGCGTGGTAGCATGTATGTTTGTATACCAATTTCCAATGTATTTAAGTGTAATCATAATAATAATCTTTGCACTGATAAAATTGTCTAAAATTGTGTAAGATCAAAACAAAATGTTTAAAGTAACAAACAAATTATTTCTTTATACAGTTGATATAGTATTGCAATTTAATTAGTTGATAACGTAAGCCCTTGCAAGCCAAAATGAGCCTTGAAGCGGAAATAAATATATGTAATTCGTCTTTTGATTTTTGAAGTGAAACTTCTATAGGCGCGGTAGGGCAAATTGGCCTGAACGTCACGAAAAATGAAACGGTGTTATTTTATTATTATTAAATATTTCATTTATTAATAAATTATTATTAATTATTTTAATGTTAAAAATGATTTATTATTAATATTATTTTAATATTATTAATTGCATTAAATTATTATTATAATACTTATTAAAATTATTATTATTTATTATTAAAACTTTTTTAAAATATGCTTTTTGTTATGTTTTATTTTTATATTAATATATTTAATAATTATTAATTTTATTTTATATGAAATTATTTTATTTTATTTAAGTAATATTTATTTAATATATAATTTTTATTTAATATGTAATTATAATAATATATATACGTTATAATAATATTATTTATTATATTATTATTATATCATAACTAATTTTAATGTAATATAATAATATTATTAATAATGTATTATTAATAATGTAATAAAAATAATATTATAAATAATTAGATCATTATTTAAAAATAATTAATTTAGCAATTAATAATAACATAAAAATATAGATTTATTTAATATTTAAAAAAAAAAAAAAATATAAATTTAATATTATTAAGTGTACATATTATATTATTATTAAAATTATTATTTATTAATAAAATTATTATTTGTTATTAAAGAATTAAAAAATATTATTTTTTCTTTAATTAAGAGAGATTTTCTTGAATTAAATTACACATAACCATTTTTTATTTAATTAAGAGAGATTTTCTTGAATTAAATTATACATAACCATTTTTTATTTAATTAAGAGAGATTTTCTTGAATTAAATTCCACATAACCATTTCCTAATCCTAAAAAGAAAAGTCGTTAACAAATGGAAAAAAGCAATGCATAAAATCCACTTTTCCTAGGACCTAAGAAGTTTCACTTCTACCGCGCGAGAGTCTCACGCATCTGTTTTTTTTTATTTTTATCGTCATCTCCATTAACACTTTATATCCCGATCCCGTATTTTAACGTTATGAACTAGATTCACGTTGAGTCCCGGTCCGGTATTTTCACGTGATAATGTAGATACCTCTCCCAAAAAGAACATATTACAGGCGTCTAGCAAATATTTTTGTAAACAATTCAACCTTAACACTAAATTCTCCTGAGATCTAACGTGGACGATACCCATGATTGAATCTGAATTTGGAAATTAGTTAACACCATGTCCCTATGGGGGTAGGTAAAAAAAAGATATCCACTTCATTTTATCCTGACACAAATTCTTTGCTTTTGTTACGTCCATGTACCTCATAATGCATACTGTCCTATTATAAAGGAGTTTCACCCATCCCTTTTGTTTTAAAATATGAGTTTTAAATAATTTGTTAATCTCTAGTATAATCCGATTATAACTGTACTTATTTTAAGCCTATAGAGGTTATTTATTTTAGGTTTCTGGTTTCTGAAGGGTTTGCCTCGCTAATATTTCTACACCTAAGACCGTAAATATTCGGACACCCATCCTTCCATATAATAGTCCTAGCAAACGGCCCATCTCCATAACAAGCTTATAAGCTCCATAACAAGCTTATGAGCAGTTGCAGTGAAAGTGACAAGTACAAATTATTTAAGTATCAAGTAATCTTAAAAATATCGGAATATAGAAATTTGTGATTTTGTTTACTCTGAGATGGTTTGGGTACGGAGAAATAATAAATTCAAAACATTATTTATTAACCTCTAGTCTAATAACGATGAATGTAAACTTAGATATCTTTATTATTTTAATATTTCGACGTACTCGAAAAGTGTTTAAATAACGCGAATTTACGATTTTAGAAGATAACCAAAGAACGGTTTGCTATTAATCGCATTTATTTCCAAACATTTCAATGCCGCCATTTATGACAGCTATCAATATTACTTGCTCAAAAAAATAGAAATATATTTATAGCGATACAATACTAATTAAATTCGAATCATAATAATATGTTCAATCGATTGGGTAATAAAATATGTCATATAAAATACTTCAAAAATAACTTTGTGGATGAAAGCTAAACTGTTTTTTTTTTCAAAATCAACCAACGCCGCGCATTTGTGACGTATGTTGCCATCTATGAATTAAATATATAACTACATATTTAAGATAAGTCGTTTTTTTTTATAATAGGCAATCCACCCGAACAAGGATGATTTGTGCCAACAAATTAAAGTGACTATGCAATTATATGAGTCAATATAATAAAGTTTCAACTAATAAGATTATTCGTGATTACAATGAGTTAATAAGTGTTTGGGAGAAAAACTGGATGGGTGTAAAATTCAATACGTTTTTAATAATACATCAATATAAAATTGTGTATGTTTTTTATAAATAAATTAATTTGGTATGTTTTTATAAATAAATTGATTGGCCAACTGCATCCCGTTACCTGTTCGGAAGAAGACTTGCAGAAGGGATGTCGCAAAGCCATCGCACTTGCATCTTTCTGGTAAAAGTTTTTCCAATTAGCCATCCACAAGGTCCTTCATCACACCATCTCGGGATCAAGGCCTCGAGCACCAAATGATGAAATTAAAACAAAATTTCCGTAAACGAGAATGGAAAAGTCTGTAAACTTAATAAAATAAGACGGATTGCAGAAATTTTGAATTCGTGGTAAATAGCACGAGCATTTTTGGGTTTTTAATATATTTCCATAAATAACTTACGATTTGTAAATTGACTCCATGAAAATTATTGAATATCTTTAAACCCACAATGACGCTTTTTAAGCTTTCTTAACATCTTAAGCATCATTTTTAAGCAATTTAAGCATCTATTTGCTGGGGTATATTGTTTGATCATAGCCTTAATTTTTTTCCAAAATTTATTTTTATCTCTCGCGTATATTTTTTTCAATTTCAGCATCTTGGGATATTGAACTCGATGTTATAGACTTTTAATTTTGTTTAAACTTTGAATATATTATTTTGTTTTATTTTTACTATTATTTTGTTCGTTTGCAACTACACTTTTCTTTACACATGAATTTCAGGAGGTGACGCCCGGTTTGGTACAGTGGTCCCGTATTGTATAAATAACTAAGTAAATTGTAAAATTGTTGTGTTTATGTGACATTTTTAACACGTGTACTTGCATAGTTATGTGTAATTACTATTGAATTTTTTTATTCGGTTATAATGTAAATTGTTTTTTTTTAGTTTTGAAATATTTTTTTTAAGGAATGAAGCGATTACTATTTAAACTAACTATCCCGCCATTGGCCTATGGGGCCAGACGGAAAGGACAGAGCGCCAACTTTCCTATCTAGACACATATCCTTCGCCTCTTCTACATACATACGCCACCTCACACAACTCCTACAATTTCTCTTACTTTATACGTTTCCTTCTTTCAAAATATAATTTACTTGATCCAACCATGCTTTCCTGGTTCTTGCTTTACCATCCCTTCCACTCACACTTTCACTGTGTATTTGTTTTGTTGGTCTTTCTGCATTTATTCGTTTTACATATCCAAACCATCTTTGAGAGCTCTTCTTAGTCTTATTTAATATACACATGTATCAGACTCAATTTCACATTTATCCCTGATCACTAAATTCCATATTCTGTCATACATTGTCACCCCATATATTCTTCTCAGTGCATGCATTTCTACAGCATTTATTCGGCTTCTTTTGATATTTTTTTCCTTTTTTTAACTTTGGAATATTTATCTTTTGTAAGGAATAAAACACGGTTGTTATAAGGTACATTGTACTGTTGATAAAACACGGTTGTTATAAGGTACATTGTACTGTTGATAAAACACGGTTGTTATAAGGTACATTGTACTGTTGATAAAACACGGTTGTTATAAGGTACATTGTGCTGTTGATAAAACACGGTTGTTATAAGGTACATTGTACTGTTGATAAAACACGGTTGTTATAAGGTACATTGTACTGTTGATAAAAAATTAATATATAAATAAAGTTATCTGTTCTTGACACAACATTTTTTTTGAACAAACATAAAAAAGAAACTACAAGTACATGGCACTTTGTTATTGGTTCCGTTGTTTAAGTGGGACTGTAATTGTTTGGAGCTGGAATCATCGTTGTTAATGGAATAAATATTAGAAATAATGAGAAGAATATAGTCAACAACTTAATTGTTCCGTGAGTCAGGTGATGTGTAAATGTTTCCAGTATGTCTGATAATAGCCTCCATTCGGGCTTTAATTAAGGTTACTGAACGCACAACAAAAACGTATTTTCTACTAGCTTCCTTTAACATATAATGTGTTTTTCGATGTCTATTTTCATTTCACATATTTCGTATTTTATCAGTTTAGTATGTATTTTTATAGCTTTTTGTCAAAACCGCTTACGATGAGATAAAGAATGTATTGTAATCTGGACCGGAGACGTGTTGAAATCAAAATATAACTGTAAGAATGTCCAACAAGATACGGGTAATTGCCTAGTTTATTGAATCCTTAACATATAACATCAAATTTACAAAATCATGTTTCATTTTTCTCAAGTACATATGTATAGTACATATCTTGTACATATCTTGTACTCAAGTACATATCTTGTAGTTTACATTTATAGTGTCACTTGAAAAGTTTGAAACTTGTGCTATTTCTTTTAATTGAGTCAAATGGGCTAAATTATTAATTTACCTGAAATAAACATTTGTAGCAATATTTTCTTGCACTATCAGCAATTTTAAACTAATCAGAAGACAAAAGGGGCAAAATAATTCCTCATTCAGCACGATCTAAACTAGAAGATCAATATATAGCGACGAAGAATAAAGTGCCCAAAGGGACCCCTTCTCCAGTTTTGACACACCAGAGTGTGAAAGAATAGTAGCGACGACGGATATAAAGTTCATCGTCACGGGAGAAAGAAAATGACTCGCAGTGCAGTAAGTATACTTACCTTTAAAGAAACATCAACTTTGCATGTATATTAATAACTTAAGATTAAATTGTGTGAATCGATATTCATAGGCTATTATCCTCGTGATTGCATATGATTATTCTATGGATGGAAGACGCCTGGGCGTGTATTGGTTTATTGTATAGAAAATTTTATACTTCAGTAATCATATTTTTGGACAGATTTAACCCAGGGTTCCGATGGAAAGAATCTCTGAGTTTAATATGTCCTCTTTCAAGACGATCGGCATGTTTAATATGCTGCAGTCTTTCGTTAGGCATTTTATATACAGAGCTATTATATAAATGTTATAAGCAGCACATAAGCTATAGAAAAACATAAATTCAGATTCAAAATAGTCTAAGAGTAAACCAGTCCGTAATTGAATCCGTCGGGAATCAAACTTGGGGTGCCTGCTTGCTTAGCGCGATGCTAACCATTAGGCCTCAGTCGCCGACAAATATGTGAATACAATTTTTCAACGGTGTAACATCTATATTGCTTCAAAACCCGGTACTACGCGTCCTCCCGTGTCAAGCCGAGACTGTGAATCTCCTTATCGTAACATTGGTGTTTAATAGGACCAACCAGAAAGATCGTAAATAAAACTTAAGACTTGAAAACCAGACTAGATTTAAAAAAAATCAGTACCCTAATGGCAATATAAACTGTAACTCTTTGGATGGAAGAAAAGCTTTTCACTTTCTAAGCCATAGAGGTCGTTTACATCTGGAAAATTTTTTCTTCAAATTCTAAGAACAGGTAAAATTTGGCTTAAGTGTTATTGGGTATATAAAGCTGTTATGTTTTAATATTTACAGTAACTAAAATAACGACATTTTCCGAATTATTAATATATTTTAACAACCTTTTAGCAATGTCAATAAACCTACCAGAATATAAAATATTAACAAGTAAAGTACAAAATAGGATAAGACCGAGCCTTATGTTCGTAAAATATTTACTTCGTAGAAAACTGAATGAATAAGAGATAGGCAGAGATCTTCTACTGTATATTATTAGTTTATTACCAGCTCAAACTTTTAACCAATACATAGAAACAATAAAAAATACCATCTAAATTGAGGGTACGTCTCACAAACGAAGTTGATAATTTAAAACGATGGGGAATACCACATTAAAATGCACTAATAAAATAACGTGCAGATAGAGAAGGGATTTATAACTTTTATTTTATGACGATATTCATTGCCTAGTTGATACTTCCAGCCAGGGGGTTGCGAGTTCGAATCATAACCCAGATTTTTTAAAAAGGGTTTCAATTTGGTTTTCACTTTAGGCTTGTTCTTGGTTGGCTGGAAGAGATTGTCAGATGGCCATAAACCCGCCAGGTTATTCTCGTACTGTATGCAAAGAAAGTGTAATATAATACAATTACAACTCGATATTTTATAGTTCAATTAATATCATAACATATAAGTCCACACAAACCCTTACGAAGGTATAATTGATTAATTTATCATCTGAAGATCATCATGCCATGTCGGTATTGGGGTAGACAGAAGAAAAAAATCTCCATTTCATTCTAGTCCGACATACATTTTTCGCTTATCTCACGTCAATACACCTCGTCATGCATACTCTGTTAATTATCTTAACAGGTCGAATGGGGATTGGCTCCTTCTTACATAATTACGTCCATATATCATTTTATTGTAAATACCACCACGCCATATCTACTTTAGGGTAGCCATAGAGGTCAGATCCCCACAACTTAAAATAACACACGCATAGTTCTTGACTTCTACACTCATACATCTCATCATTCACGTTCTTCTGTTTGTCATACTTTGTCCTCAATCAGGATTTCACCAACTTATATCCTTCCATTCTTTCCTCGACCTACATCTTCTTATAATTTATTTCTTTCTTATTTCAGAATATATATTATACTTTTGTAGTATACATTACAACTAGCAGGTTTATTGCTATGTAGCGATATCTTCCAACCGAATAAAAATATGTTCCAGAAACTTATGACATTTGACTCTATTAAACACTTATACCTAATTATAAAAACGCATTTATTATTTTTCCACCATAATCTTTTTATGTACAGGCTTCACATCCATACATCAATTTGGACACTAACATGCCACATTTCATTATTCGTATGCACGTCATAAACCTTTGTTCCATTGTGTTCAAACATCCATAGGTATTACTAAAAATACATAAATATCAGGTTATTGAACAGCGCATTCATTGCGATAATTTAAACTCGAGCATTATTCGTTGCAACAGAGGTGTATCAATTCTAAGAGAATAACATATGCTGGAGAATTCTGAAAAATACTGGATTATGATTAAAATATCTAAATAGAATTATATTAATTTATTTGAATTCTTGTTGATTTGAGAGTAGTTTCAGGTACATTACAAAAAAGTGAGAAGACTTGTTATAAAGTATATACTTGTTATATACTATAGCATATTCATAGAAGTTTTCTTAGAAAACCTAGTGCGGGGGTTTTCTATTGCCAAATTGTATACATGTTGTATATATTATATTATGAGCCTTGCTACCAAAACACAGTATTTTGAGCTGTAGATTCCAGATAAAATTTGCACTTGTGGATATTAAGTGGGAGCAGGAGTGTTGTAGAAATGTTTTAGGATATATTAATAAGGATAGGAAATGGAAGAATAAGGAGGGATGATAGGGAAAACATAGAAGCAGAAGCTAAGCCTGTTGGCCCACGCAGTTTCCGGGGTGTGACTGTTCTCTAAGCACTAACAGCTACTTGTAACAGTTCGAAATGTCAGCGGATCAAAAACTGGGTGCTTTCTAAGTGACCCTAGACTGACCAGTACTGTCCACAAGGTACTACCGTTAAAATCTCGCTTTACCCTACTGAAAAATAATAATGTTGTATATAAATCCAGCTGTATGTGTAGATTGTTCGGTAATTTCGATATGCCTTGATTTTGGAACTAGGACAGGTTTAACCAGTTATAATAAAACTGCAAAAGTGGTTTTGCTGGTTCAAAAAAATGCACAACACAAATCAATACACAATCAGGTATCATCCTCCAACTGAAGGAAACGATAATTTAATTAAACAGATTGCCTGTTTATGTGTGTGTATGTAAGGTTTAACTGATTTCTGCTACGCGTGTTTCGACATCCTATCCCGAGGCTCTCTTCCACCTGAAGATAGAAGAGGATTAATGTAATGGGTAGAATAAGACAATTATTTATAGTCAAATGTTCTAAAAAAGCGCAAGTACTAGGAAGTTTGCATCTATTTACTTTACCATATAAGTTATTGTGCAAAGGTGCTAAAGGCCTTCTGCGGTACAAATAAGTATTTTTTTATTTTCCCATTTATCATCTCTGTCAATGGTATCTGATCTTCTTTCGGTGCCATCGTTATCCTTTTCACACTTCGGTGTGGTTCCAGGATAGGGAATCATCTTCGGGGGCAGCTCTTTTATAAACGTAAGACTATATCCTAATGTATTTTGAAAACATTAAACCAAGATAAATATAAGATATCCTAAAACTATTAAGACGAAGAAAGCATCAAGAGAGGCGAAGCGCTGGGAGAAGACGTATCTCCTTGTTAAATAATTCACGGTAGTATACTATGTCTTTGTTCAGAGCTACTACTTCAAAAATGAAGATAACTTAGATGATTGCCAACCTCCGAAGAGGAAAGCAATTAAGAAGTAGAAACTTCCATCTTATCTGAGTATGCATCTGTGGTTATGCCACTGAGCGAGAATTAAGACGAACAACATAATTAACAGCAATGGAGTCGTGATTACATCTACACCGCCGTTGTCTCACTGACTTAAGGTTTAATTATGAAAGCGAGCCATGAAGTTGTTTTTCTGTAGATTCATTTCAAGAGGAAACTTTTCGATCCTTGGTCTTCGATCTTTTGTAATCCGGAATTCAGTTATTTTATCATTTGATTTAAAAGTAATATATCTATATACCTTCTTATACAACTCCTACGATTTCATTGGCTTTTTACGTTTCTTTCTTAAAAAATATAATTCATTTGATCCAACCACACCTTCCTTGGTCTTCCTGTACCACGCATTACATTAATATTTTCACTATATATTTGTTTTGTTAGTCTTTCTCCATTCATTCGTTTACGCGTTAGATATTCACATAATGTATATTTTTTATATGCATTTCAACATAACTGACATCACGGTCCTTATTCCAGCCAGTGTACAGAATCCTCCAAAGCATCACAGCATCACCGACGTCACGGTCCACAATAATAATTATTTTACTTCAGTCACTGTGCAGAATGGTGCAATGCAACACAATATCACTGATATCACGGTCTTTATCCCAGCCAGTGTACTGAATGCTCCAAAGCAACAAAGCATCACTGACATAACTGCCCACAGAAATAATTATTTTATTTCAGTCAGTGTGCAGAATGGTGCAATGCAATACAACATCACTGACATCACGACACTCCCAGCCAGTACACTGAATGCTTCAAAGCATCACTGTCTGCAGTAATAATAATTTTATTTCAGTCAGTGTGCAGAATGGCGCAATGCAACACAACATCACTGACATCACGGTTGTTATCCCAGCCAACGTACTGAATGCTCCAAAGCAACAAAGCATAACTGTCCACAGAAATAATTATTTTATTTCTGCCAGTGTGCAGAATGGTGCAATGCAACACAACATCACTGACATCACGATCTTTAATAATATTACTTTTATTCCAGCCAATATTCAGAAAAGGTGCAATGCAACACAAGGCATAATTTTACAAAAGGTACTAAAACATAATGATGGTACGATAAAAAAAAGATATGAAATACAACACTTAAAAATTATATTCTACATCATTTCAAAAAAATCATTAAGTTATAAAAAAAATTTAATTGGTACAATATCGATGTGCTCCTATTTTCTTCTTCATGTTAGAACCAGTAGTTTTTTTGCAACAATATCCAAAATTGATCAACAAGATTCTGTCAGATACAGTTTTCGTAGTTAAAACACATTTCTGAATTTATTGATACGGGAACAAAATCTTCCGTTTTCATTTGTACTCGTATTATTTGTTCAACAAACATTTCGCTTATAGTACAAAAAAGATGTTTGCGGAAAAGCTGATGGTAAGTATTATTGTGTGGATTTCATCAGCTTTTCCACCGAAGGCTTTAGACTGATAATATCACTCCTCTCCAGACTTATCTATACATGCAAAGGTTTTCAGATTCTTTATTTTATTACGATACAGATAATAATAAGAAAAAAAATAATTAAAGGAACAGAATAAATTGTTTGAGCTGTGTCTTTTCGGACGCTAACTACAGGCCGTTGTTATGTGATGAACGTCTTATCAACAGGATCTATAAACTATAATATTGGAAATTTTCCATTGTACATGTCAGTCATTAAAGATTTCCAAAACTATGTATTTCATCGTTGTCTTAATTTGTTCTTGGACACGTTCCTATCCTCTGCAAATTAGTGTAGAGCTAGCAAAGTAGTTTCTGTTTATGTATCCGAAATATATATTATCTGACCACATGTACCCTTTGCTGCTACACTCTCAATTGAAAAGAGATGAAAGTATATATTCCACCAAAATAAGTATACGAGTATTAAGGGTCCATAAGGTCCAAATTTATTAGGTACATTTACACTAGGGAGGAATAAGGTAACCATATCGTTCCATCCCGTAAATATATCCCCGTGATACACTTAATAGTAATCCATTTTACAAGTTATCTGGATAAATGAAGAAAGTGCGCTTTTTCCATCTTTACCATCTCCCGACTTCCCGGTTTTTAAATTGACTCGGGTTTTAAATAACAGCACAACTGAAAATTAGATGCAACATTACCTATGCAAAAAGTTTTATGAAAAGTAAACGTTTTGTTTGTTATTATTTAAGGTGATAATTAACCCGCATCATAATTTATAATTTTTTGTGCCTTTTTAATTTGTTTCCCTTAAATACGATTTATATATATTGTAATATTTTGATCAGAATTGTTTTCAAGTGTTTTGTATTCTATATAATTTCTATTTGCTATAGTATTTTTATTGTATTATACTCGTACTTTGGTCTCTTTTTGTGAAATTATGACTTGTGTTGCATTGCAATGTTTTGTACACTAGCTGAAATCAAAATAATATTATTAGCATTTACATTATCTTAATCGTTATTAGTATCATTACTATTATTATTAGTATCATTATAATTGTGAGTATTATTATCACGAAATAATGCTATACATATCACATATTTGTTGTTTGTTTTGTTTGCCTTACTAGGGAAACAATGAAAAAATTATAAAGTATGCATGAATATCCTTCACTAATATGCTTTAGTATGTTTCTCTAAAATAACTCTTTAATTAATGCGTAGAGTTTGTTTAATGGGATTTAGGCAAAATATATTATTTTAACACGATAAAAATATTAAAATACCCTTTTCTAAATTAATTGTAAAAATGTAATACAGTCATGAAATATTCATGACTTAAATTAAATAATAAGTCTGAAATATCAATCATCGTTTGACGCAAAATGTGAAAATCGCATTAAAATCGTGACGGACACGGAAACACGCTTAGTATTATATGAATTATGCGGTAGAACAGGGCGCTAACAGGATAACCCATTTCACAAAATAACAATTTGAATTTCCAGATTCTACTGATAAAGTCTTCGTTTTCAAAGTTCGTCTCCTCTTTAGAGTTCGGTGGTTATCAAGACTATGTTGATTTTTGAGGCAGTAGCTCTGAACAAAATGATACCACAATAAAACCATTCCCTTAAGTTCTTCAACTTAGAGAGACGTTTCCTTACCACATTTTTTCAGCTCTGAACATTCCCTTGCAACTAAATTTAATCTCATATTTTTCTTCCTGTATTATATCTCCAAAAAAATTTACTTTATCTTTTTGATGGTACATAGTATGTTATCTTAATTCATCCGTTTCAAGATGCCATAATTATGAATTTTGTGAACCTAAGAAACTTTCAGTAATCTTCGATAGCACCATATTTCAAAGGTTTCTAGATTATTTGTGATGTCTTGAGTGCTATGATTTAACACCAATATAAAGTACGGAGATTTAAAGATTTTGTAGTAACGCAAAATTCACATACAGAAGTCAACATTGAAATCCTTTTGCATATCTGCATTATTATTTTAATCTCTTGCGATTTGTGACAGTGATCATTTAGCCAGCTTTCCGGGTATTTATATTATTGGATTCGCTCAACAATTTCATTATTTCCTTATCTGTTCCCTTGTCAGCTTTTTTGCAAGCCATGTTAACCGTCTCCAATTACACTAGTTAACTTTATAAATTATCCACAAGAAGAACAGTGTCATAAATATAATGAATTTTAATGCTTATGAGAACATATATGTCTACGAGTATTCCATAATTTATTGTATCCAATGCCTCCCTAAGAATGGCTTCAGAAGAGACACTAAAAATAATAGGAGAGAGCATGTATTCTTGTCGAACTCCTCAACATATTTTTATATCGATTGTTAATTGTTCACCTATCTAAACTTATACTGACATATTAAATGATATGTTTTAATTACTTATTAGTACTTTTAATTCAACCACTTTTATACATTTCAAACACTTAGCAAATAATTATTTGAATGTCTTAAGTTTCCTAGACTACATCTGAATTATATTTTTATCTATTATTTTTATTTACATAACAAGAAATTATATATATACATAGTATATGAAAAATAAAACTAGTAAAAAATGTTTAATTCAACGTGGCTATTGGATTTCTATGGATCTGGGTTTGTTGCCTTTTATTTGTCATGTTCTTAGTAAACTAGGCTTATGCTTGTACTTACTGAGAGCATATAAACTAGAAATAACAAGTGGATACCTTTTACCGATAGTCTATTAATTATTTAATACCTCTATCATACATTTTTATCAACTAATAAGTATGCACCACGTGAGCTACCCACCCCTGTACATCCTTGAGGAGGAATTAATATATATAATAAAAAGTACAGATAATTTAAGTATTTGGTCATTTTAGGTTGAATGTGGCTTCATTTGGCCCTGGATTCGAAACTGAATAATTACTAATGATGAATCATTGAGACGAAAAGTTATGGTTTTGGCAGTGATGCAATTAAATATGAAATAGGAATTACATGTGTCCGGTTAGAGGCAGGCAGATGGTATGCCCATTTTATTACTAATACCGAGTTCAACATCATTAACGCCACATTAATATTTTAGGACATTCATTAAAATTTTACGTGTTATTAATTAATTCGTAATAACTTTAAAAGATAAAGGCTTAAAAGATTCACATCCTTGAAAATATTATTTGGTTGTGAACAAAATTATTGTATTGATACCATATTAAGGATACTACTTGGTAACTAGTCAAGAACTGTGCTGTTTTATCCCCCGTAAGAAACTCGACGAATCGGACGCCCTTCCTACAATACTACACATCAGCGCCTGACATGGGAGAATGTGGAATGCCGGGCTGTAAACAGACCTAGATGAAGGAGATATTCCTGATTTCCAAGTTTATGATTTTCTCGGAGTGTCGGTCCGATTGTCGGACACCTTACTCCTTCATCGGTTTTGTATGAACGGACTTTGGGTAATTAAATTTGGGTTGTTTGGTGGTGGTGTTGGAAAAAAAATGTTTGTATAGAGAGGAGGGATAGAGTTTGGTACATACATTAAGGTTATAGATACATATAGGTTACATAATAATATACTTATATTTTTATATGTCACGAGCGTTGATAAATATGAATACAAAGAAAGAAAGGATAGTGATGTATACATAGACATAGATATTTCAATAATTATAAATATATTACGAAGACGGGGGTGAGGGATAACGCTGTGACTTTAAAATAGTGTACATATATAAATAAGGAGGTATGATAGATACCTTATGAAGCGCGGGTATGTGCACTGGACACTATTCGGCGCCTACCGTTCCGAATAGGGGGTCGGGGGGTCGTTCGAAGCATTTGCTTGGGCCTGGGGTGGATTAGATTAGCGTTCACGTCGTAGTCCGTGAGTGAGCTGATTAGGGGGTTCGGGTGAGTCGAGAGAGAGCTGTAGAACCTCTCGGCCAGAGAGATCGCGTATTCTCGGATGGTGGGGAGATCTAGGTCTTCGTGAAGCCGTTTGTTGCTGACAAAGTAGGGCGCATCCATAATGATGCGCGTTGCCTTGTTTTGCAACACCTGGAGTTTGCGCATATGGGTTTCGGCCGCATGGCCCCAGACCGGAATGGCGTACGTCATCTGAGGACGTATGATGGCCTTGTACAAGTTTAACTTGATACGAGGGGACATCTTACTGTGTCTGCCCAAGAGTGGTGTGAGGGCTTTCAGAGTGCCGTACGCCCTCCCGGTGATGTTGGTGGTGTGCTTTTTCCAGGACAGCTTCGCGTCTAGAGTGACGCCGAGGTATTTCACCTCGTCGCACCATGGAACGCTCTGGCCGAAAAGTCTGAGTGGTCGGATGAAGTCCAGACGTCTTCTAGAAAAACGGACTGCTGCACTCTTGGAAGGGTTTATCTTGACCTTCCAGTTTCTACACCAGCGTTCCAGTCTAGGAATGAAGTTTTGAATGCGAGAGTGAGAATCGCAAGAGTGTTTCGAGGATGAAAGAAAAGCCGTATCGTCCGCGTATTGTGCGGTGATAGATCGACTGGTCTGGAGAGAGGGCATATCGCTGGTGTATATGTTGTAGAGAGTGGGGGAGAGGAGGGCTCCTTGCGGAACCCCCGCTTGTATGGGCCGGTGGGATGAATTTATACCGCTCACCTTGACGGAGAAGGTGCGGTCTCTGAGAAATGATGCTATGATCTGCACGAGGCGGAGAGAGATTCCGGCCTTGTGTAGTTTGAAGAGCAGTCCGTTGTGCCAGACCGTGTCGAAGGCTTTCGCCACGTCCAGCGAGAGGAGGGTGGTTTGATGTTTTCTGTTGTAACCAGTCACTATGTGTTCTACGACGCGAAGAAGTTGATGAGAGGTCGAGTGTCGCGGTTGGAAACCGTGTTGCGTGTCTGGAATTATGTTAAGCGAGGTTATCTCGCTTGATAGGCGATCGAGGATAAGTCGTTCGAGCACTTTACCTAGGGTAGGCAGTAAGCTGATCGGGCGGTGATTTTCGGGGAGTGTTAATTTTTTACCCGGTTTTGGAAACATTATAACGTCTGCGCATTTGAGAGCGGAAGGGAAAAATCTATGCCTGTAGCAGGCATTAAAGATTGAAGTTATGGCGCAGACGGCTTTTTTCGGGAGTTTCTTCAGGGTGAAGTTGTTTATTGAATCTGGACCGGGAGCTCTCTTATTGTGGAGGTTGTGGATGATCTTGTGGATTTCTTGCGGGGTGAAGAAATCCGAAGTCGGCGGGGGTCGTGAAGCGACAATTTGTTTGACCTTTTTGTCAACCGAGGCGGAGAGCGTCGGGTTGTTGAGGTCAGAATTTGGGGTGAAAGTGATGGCGAGCGAGCCGGCAAATATTTCAGCGCGGTCACGCGCCGAGAAAACTGTTCCGTTAGGGCCCTGTAGGGGGGTGGGCCGTTGAGGGGTTGTGCGGAGAGAACGAGTCAGCCTCCACTTTTTGTGTTCCTCGACTTCTAGTGATTCGATAAATTCGCCCCAGCGATCGTTACGATGGCGCTGTAGGTCGAATTTGATCTGTTTCACCAGACGATTGTACAGTGTTTTGTACGTGGGATTGGCGGTCTTTTGCCATAGCTTTCTGATCTTGTTCTTCTCCGCAATTTTGACTTTAATATCGACGGGGAGCGGGGGATCCGGCTTTTGGGGAGGTCTCAGTTTTGAGGCTGACTCGAGGGCCGATTTGATGTTGTCGGTGAGATAACTCACCGCTGCATCAATGGCCTCGGCGTCAGGAAGAGAGGTCGGCACCCTGAGATTTGACTCGAGAGTGACCGCGAAATCATCCCAGGAAGTGATATGCCTCCTGAAAGGTAACGGATCCTGGAGAGGGTTGTTGTCGGTGAGTGTTAATAAAACCGGGTAGTGGTCGGACTGCAACTGCTCTAGAACAAGCAAGTCGCTATAAAACGGGATGTCATTTTTGATGATGATGTCTAAGACGTCTGCAGAGTCGTTTACTCTTTGGGAGGATCTGGTTGGAGTGGCGGGGGCGTCCACAAAGTAATTTTTGCGGGAGGAGATCTCGGCTAGTGCGCGGCCTTGGGTGTTTTTGACACGACTGTGCCAAAGCGGATGTTTGGCGTTGAGGTCTCCCGCTACTATAGTGGGAAGATTGTCCGCGAAGAGTGAGTCCAAATCTGACTCGAGAAGCGGAAATAACGGTCGGAGGTACACGGACACGAGCTTGAGAGGACCGTGGTTGAGGGTTTGAACCACAACGCTGGTACTCTCAATGTTGTCCGTGGGGGCGGATGCGGAGAGGCAGTGATCGATGCTCGCCTTTATTATGATAGCTGTGCCGCCTCCTCTGCCTGTGAGGCGGTCATTTCGGTAAACATAATAATTTCGGAGAGAGTATCGGTGGCTAGGTTTTAAGAAGGATTCGTTAATCATCATCACATCTAGGTTGTGCTCGACGATGAAGTCCTCGATTTCTTGCTTGTTGGTTCTGCAAGTGCCGTTTGCATTCCAGTACGCGACAGTTAGGTGGCAGGGTCTGCTGACTCTAGCCATTGTAGGGGACACACATTGCGAGGGAGTTGAAGACCTCGCGGGCCATGTACATGGCCTCGTCGAGGGTCTTCAAAACTGTAGAGATGTCAGCCTGCGACGGATAACGCGGGTTTGGGGGTGCTAGTTGGGGGGCTGGTTGGGAGGAGAGCTGAGGGCGGGCATTTTTTGCGATGCTCGCGTATGAAACCATGGGGGATGCGACTCTCGACACTGGCTTGGCCAGAGGGGGGGACGTCCTGGGGGCTTCTCTGGCTGGTGGGGGCGCAGAGGGGTGGGTGTGTTTTGCCGTTCTGCTCATGGGGTGAGAGGGACAGCTTCTGTAGTTGGCCGGGTGGGGACCACCGCAATTGGCGCATTTTGCGGGGGTGTCAGCCGGCTTTTTACAGTCGGCTGTTCTGTGGTTTCGTGCGCATTTAACGCATACGGGAGGGGCGTGACAGCTTCCAGCGCTGTGGAAGAATTTTTGACAGCGATGGCACTGTCCTGTTGGGGAGGTTTTGCGCAGCTCCTCCACAGAGATCTTCATGTCGAAGAGATATTCCTGATAGAACATATAGAATGATCGTGATATCACATTATTTTTCCTCGTAATTTTTTTTACAGTTTTGAACTAAACCTTATTTTTTTTAAATTATCTATGCGATATTTCATATATAGTAAATTAAATATAAACCAATTTTGACCGATCTGTCAACCCTCTTTGGAGTATTGAACAATCAAAGCTGTCCATCCGATCTAGTAATAGCAAATTCCTTTGTATGATATTCATCATATATCATATTTTGCGGGTCAATGGGCTCGACTTTGGACCGATCTTCTTAACTCAATCTATACTGCCCTCATAAGCAAAAACTAGAAATCAGAAATTTAACTAAGTATGAGGCAATATCCCTTATCAAATACAGAACCATAAGCCATAAAAAAATACAGAAAACCATTTATTTTAATACAAAAATCGACATAATGTCTTCTTTAATTTTACAAAATGCTAGGTTTTTCTTAGCAAAAAAGCAGTAAAATGTGATTCATGCAAAAAAAGACAGTAAGTGCCTATGCGTTTGCTGCGTTTTTGCTTATGAACCACATTTTACTGCTTTTTTGTTAATGAATTACGACATTTTTAAGCAGCAATGAAAAACATGAAAGTACAGTTTTCTTAAAACTTAACTTTGTCCATTAGCTGCGTTTTTGCTTATGAGGGCAGTATAATCCTTTATCCTTATCGATATTTAAGAAATAACTAAAAAGTAATATATTATTCAACTCAAAATATTTCCTTTCCATAACTCCCGTATAATTCCCAACCTAATCCCTATTTTCCTTAAGATTTATCTTATATTTAAAATTTTCATTGATTTTTTGTGAAACGTAATTTTTACACATTATGCTAAATACACATTTATGGATGCCAATAATAATTATGAATAAAAAACCGGTTGATTGAAAGATATTGCTTTTAAAAAATAAATAACCGGTTGATTGGAAGATATTGCTTTTAAAAAATAAAAAACCGGTTGATTGGAAGATATTGCTTTTAAAAAATAAATCCACCAGATTTATTTGTGTGAAAGTATAAAATAAATCAATAATTAATATACAGCTATTATTTGACATCCGAAAACCGTTTACATTTTGATTTCATTACAATACTTAAATCTATCCTTTAGATATAAAAACACATGGACATCGAAAATTTGAAAGCTCTTGACTTTTGAAAGCTTTATTTTGTCATTTTAGTTTTTGAAAGCGAAAATTAATCACGATTTCTCATGGAGCGCAATTACTTAGTTGTCGCAAGACATGACCAAGCTGCAGAGCCTTATTCGTGCGACCATGTGTCTTTATCATTTTACTTATTTTTTAAGTTTAGCTACTCTGATCTTGTGCCATCTTGGGCTTAGCTTCATTTGCATAGTTTTGCGATAGTATATGTAGTCACTTAAGCTGCTTATGGTCACAGTCTTATAAACTAGGCTTACAGATAATTTTATTCTTCCACTTCATAATCAATTCATTTCCATGACAAAAGACCTACTATCTGCGTCATAGCCACTCTACTCTCATTTCAGAGTGCCATCAGCAGAAAATAAGCTTCTTGAGTTATTTTCATAATGTAATCGCACTGGATGAGAAGTTGATGACGGAATAGGTGAATACTGAAGCTGAAGGGAAAACCAGCTGACAGATTAAATGCAAATTTGTTGATAATTTTAAATTTAATTAAGAAAATAATAAAAAATTTAAGAGTCTTATTTCAAAATTAAGACTATATGACAATTAAATACAAAATAAGAAATATCAAAATTAAGACTATATGACAATTAAATACAAAATAAGAAATATCAAAATTAAGACTATATGACAATTAAATACAAAATATCATTATTTCATGAAGAACTGTATCCTTCTTGTCTTTGTCACCTATCTGATTCATGAACGTTCTCGGACCGTTCGTTGCGCTGCACGGAAAGGTATTGAGCCTCAAAACCTGGCCAAAATATTTTATTTCTATATTTTATAGAAAATGTGTATCAAAGTAGCTTGGAACTCAAACTTTATTAACCCTGAGAGATCGGCGCACTGCTATAGCAGTGGAAGAAATTTGTTCTACCCTTGTATTATATTAAAAAATTAATATCATTCATTTAGAATACAAGGGTACATATTCTAAAATATATTTATGTTGTAAAAATATTTGTTTTTTGTTTTTTTGTTGTTTAAAATAAATATTTATCACGAATGTCCGAATCGTAAATATATCTCAGCACTAGATAGACAATTATATTTTTTTCTCGTAGCGCTCTCAGGGTTAAACAACCCATTTTAAGGGGTTGGGAGACAGACAGGTATTTTTTAAAATAAAAAAAATGATAATTTTACTGGTTTATTTTGTCATATCAAATAATTTGAAGTAACAACGCAACGCATGAATAACTGAATGCGAGTGTTTCTGACCATAGCTTCTATAACAGACCCTCAGGTTCCTCCTCATCTTCATGTGAGCCGTGTGCTCTGGATCATTTGCTCTGAGGCAGAGGATTGCCTTTGTGCATAACATGGCCATTGCTATTGCATCTGCGAAGAATGGAATGTCTGCCTAAATTTGTTTGACCTAGGCCGAATGGAATGCTTGTTATATATGGGGCTGAAGTCAACAAAAGTCTATTGAGAATATTTCGATTACAGTCTGTTCTTGAAAATTTTCGAGAGTAATTTTGCCGGTATTGTCGAAAGTGCTTGTTCCTGGCTTCTTCTGATAGTTGCCCAATAGGCAATAATGTATGTAATAATGTTTTGCTGCAAATAAAGCACCGCATTGTCGAGGCTGTACGAGTGGCCGCGTTGCAGACTTTTCCGTCAACCATTGTTATCAGTAATTTATGTTTTATAAAAACTTGCTCGTCCTCAATTTTGTTTTTTTGTAGACTTTTTTCCTGGTCTTCGGCATATTTAATTTCTTCATTGGTAACATAATTATTTTCTTTAAGAAATCGGATTCTAATTGGCCCGCAATACCGCGGTGCGGTGATGACGGTAAGGGATTCTGCCATATAACCTTTTGTCCGCTTGGCAGCCTCAAAGGTACAAGCGAACTTTGAAAAATATGCGAGTCACTGCCTTCTTCATTTTCAAATTTCTGCTTGTATTGTGCTTGTTGAGAGCCATCACAACCCCACTTATATACGAGCTCAAAATGCTTCTTCTCTTCCTCTGTACAGGTTTCTATAAGTATCTTTTAAGTATTTGCACAATCTTAATGCCGTGTGATCGAGTAGGTCTTGAAGTCTAACTTCAACAGAAGTTTCTGTGACAGTTATTCCTTCGTTTCGTCTTTGCCATGTTTTAAGAACGAGCTGAAAAAACTCTTCATTTCTAGTCAGCAATATACCATGCTTCCTTCCTGTTTTTTCTTTCTTCTCCACTATCCCTCCCTTTTCCTTTGATTGATGATATCTCCTTTTTACTTTTATTACGAGTATGTACGAGTATATTGTTCCTAAATTTCATAAAAATAAATCATCAAAAGAATATTTTATGCGACCACGTAATTTATTAAATTTTCTTTTGCCTGGTTGATGGGATGAGATTGCCGCCTCTCCAGATTGTTTTTACAATGAAAAGTTACATAAATAAATAAACAAGGTCAAAAAATATACACCATGCCGGCCATGCCCTTATGCATGGTTAGGCGATCAGTTAAAATTTGACGCCTCTCTCTACCGTTAGTAGTAAGTACGTCAAAAAGACGTGCTGTTTCATTATATTCGGAAATGTAAACTATTTAATATCATACGGTTATGTTGTTTCTTTAAAAAGAAGGGCAAGCTCGGTAGAAATTAAACGACGTTTAAATTCCTGAAAGAGATTTTTAATTTATTGTATTCAATATTTTTCAAGTGAGCTTTGTGGAATTGCTGAATCGTAATTCCAAACTATTTATAAATTTAGAACATACTCTAATATATAATAATAAAATAATTTCATTTAAAAATTTTAATATAATTTGATATTTAATAAATATTTTTGCAAATAATTAAATTAAGTTTATATTCATGCCTTTCGTATATCAAGATAACGTAATATTATAAATCAAAAGAGCGATTACATTATTTAAAGTAACATATCATTAATCAAATAATTTGCTAATAATTCGATATTTTACTTACAAATATTCTAATCGTCTTTTAAAATGGAAATCAAAAGAAACGCCTTACCTTAATTAAGACGTATCAATATAAACATGGCGTATATATATTTCCAATCGTTAAGTAGAAAACATTTTAGATTTTATCTACCAACCTAGATTGTTATTACATTAATTTTATGTGAAGCGCTCACATTTTACTGATTTAAGATTATACTACCATTTAATTAATAATTATGTATATCATATATATATTTTATGAAGTTATAATCGCATGAATAATATAATGTGTTGCTGCGTCAAGTGTTTTGGCAACGCTGGAAACTATTGACCTTATATTCGAAGGTTAAAAAACGTATTAAGCACTTTATATATAATATATCCTATGCTATGAATCAATTATAAAAGTGCTCATAAATTTATTTAGTCACTCGCGCTACTGCAGCGCAACTGCCATGTTCGCAGAAGACAGAACACATGGGTGCATGCACATATGTAAGAGGCATCGAACGGCGAGTATGGGAGAGAAATTAGCATATCAACAAAGAAGTGATTTTTTAAAATTTGTATGTTCATTTTTTTCTAAAGTCGAATGTGTAACTATCACATATCGAAAGATATACTAAGGTTTTTTTTGTAGTTCATCTTCCTTTGGTAAGTTTTCTTACCAAATATATTTTTCTGAACTAATGCGGATGGGGAGAAGTATCTAATCTAAGTTTGCATAGTCTTGATAAGTTTTTCGACAGGGTTTCCTGTATTCTTGAAACTACTCAGTGGATTAGTCTGGCTAAAGAACTATGCATGGAGGATACTCTGCAAGCTTTATGAGGTAATTTATGACTCTGTGACCCAGTTTATAAGACGCTTGACCTTCACCTGGTATCAAATTCGATTCCTGATGGTACCCGAATAAAAGTTCCAATTCTTGTAAAAAAGTCGCCTGGAAAATGTGGTTCTAAATATAAGGGTTCGATTAAAGGGACCGAATATGATACTCTGTAAAGAGTTATACGAGTACTAGTATATAATATGTATCTTGATTTCAATATACTAAGATTTGAATCGAAAAAATAATAAATATCAATGTTAACGTCACATTTTTTTTGTTTCGTTCTCATTTATAAAATAAAATAACTTTAGGTGACATATGTGTATACATACGTGTATATGATAAAGAAATCTGAACTTCATCGCCTAAGTGTACGAGTATGTATGTATGTATTACAAATTTTTGTTGTATAAGGTAGAATCTGGCCGGTTTATTGCAGTGTTGTAATTCCGTCTAACTAATGAGAAAACCTGAAATATAAATCAGAATCCTTTTAAATAAAAATCTTGTTACAGGCGGGAGTCGAACCTCCGACCCCCGGCCTGGCTGGCATGTGTCTTACCAACTAGACCACGGAGTACCAACATGGCTTAATACTTAATACCAACTTACTCATACCAACAGAGTCTTACCAACATGGCCTTGTTGGTAAGACGTCGAAGTTCATAATACTTATTACACAATGTGTTCGAATTGTTTTAAATTTCAGTATTTCAATTATAATTCAAATATAATTAAAGATTTCTACAGCGCTGTTTAGTGAGTCAAAAGGGGCTTTATATGCATTAAATGAAGATGTTTCCAAATTACAAAACCCAGGTTACGATAAGTAGAAACTAAGCACTTAAACACTTTGATCATTAAAACCACATTCACATAGTTACTTGTATAAACATACTTAAAATCATTACTTATAAATGTTGCATAGCATACTAACATTCGTATACAGCGTTCATTCAAACACCAATTCATTGAGTGGATACACGTTTCAAGTGGGTTTAAAACTAATGCAGACTGCTTCACCAGTTGTTACTAACCGCTCTCAAAATTATTTGCAGTTCATTCTTTATATTTAATCTGAGTAAATTTTCATTCTTATGTTTTAAAAATAGTATTATATTCATCGTTTTACACGGGCGTACATGCTATAAAATAGAAAAAAAATCAAGTATTTTTCAGATCTTTTTCGAGTAACTGATTTTTAAAACTGAATTTATCCATCTAATTTTGCTGGTTGGATATTAATTGCATGCATATCATTCGGCAAACCAAAAATTAAATTATTTTAGTTTTTGGTCATAGTTGGCCGCTTTCTCAATATAGTAATAATAAAATGAATTTATATAATGCCATTTAGAGAAGAGATTCCCTTCAAGGGCGCTTTAATTTGATATTCGAACCCACTTTTATAGACATATTTAAAATATTCCAAAAAACGAGTTGAGTGTAAACATAGAGAGATGGTGGCTGCGGCTATTAGATACGGTATTTTCCCGCATCTGCATATTTTTAGAAAAACATATTTGGTATGAATATATTTTTCGAAAATACTGCAAGTGAAGACGACCTACAGAGATGGTGTTTTCTAGATTTTCCGATATGTGATAGTAACACATACGGCTTTATGTATCATGTAGTTGATTTCTGAAGTGTTGATATACAATCATAAAATTTGATAAGACCTGCAAGAAGGGTTGTGTATGAGTGTTTTTTTATAGCTCGAAATCGACTTAATCAACTTTATATTATTAGAAGTAATAAATCTTAAATTATAGAACTTTTTACATACATATGATAGTTAAACATATAAAGTACGTAGAAAAAAAAATAATAGAAGCCGAATAAATGCAGTAGAAATGCGTGCATTTAGAAGAATGCGTGGAATGTTAATATATGACAGAATATGGAATGAATTAGGGTTGAATGTGAGCTCAAGGCTGATGTTTTGTGTAAGATAAAGAAGACCATGCTGAGATAGTTTGGGCATGTGGAACGAATGAATGAAGAAAGACGAAAAAAACAAGTATATATAGTGCAAATGTGAGCAGAAAGCGTAACAGAGAAAGACCAAGGAATGTATTGGATTAAGTGAATTATATTTTGAAAACAAGAAACGTAGAAAGTCAAATAAATTGTAGAAGGCAGGGGTAGGTGTAGAAGAGGTTGTCTAGCTATAAAAGAAAGTTTAGCGTTCTATCATGTGGGATTACTCCAACAGGGGAATGTAATGATGGTTTGTTTGTATGTGAAATATGTTGTGCTCTAAGGGTTGAAATTATATTTCCTCAACATATATTAAATAAAATAACTTTGCTAATTTATATTATTTTCATGCCGCTTATTAAAATGTATAAAAAGTACTTTTCTGGGACCCACGGTGAATCGAATCTAGGATGCCTGGGGGTTTAGTAACTACTCTTTCATATATTCTAGCAAGTATTCTAAGCACTTGTCCACGTAGCTAAGTTGCAACAAACTCTCAACCAGGAATGTTTTTTTTCGTCAATCATCGAGAACTGAACCTGAAATCCTCTGATGACTGACATGCGTCCTATCAAAAAGGCCACAGAGTTCGCCATTGAAGAAATAAAAATGTGTATTTTTAACAATATGCCTATCAAATTGACAGAAAAAAATTAAGTACAAGTTACATTGATAAAAACTCCTGTTTAATTTCAAAGAGAAATTATTCTTTTTATTCCGAAGCATTCGTTCCATGTCGAATTATTATTAAATGGGCTATTGAATTTTTTCACGCGGACGTGAATTATACCGTGATGCACCCCATAGATGAGATATTGTCTCGAACCCTCCACAAAACATTTCCTTTTTGAAATCACAGTCGATTGTACTTAGTACCTACTTGCTTTAATACTTCAATGCACGTCAGCAAGTTGTTAAACCTTGAATTATTTCGTTGTACATACAAAAAAATTGACGTTTATACAAGTAATAAATCTAGGGGATTTATTCCTATGTAGTAATTTTTCCGCAGTTCAATAGAATATAATATTCTATCCTAAAATGAGTTACAAAGTCATAATTCGATATACCATACAATATATACATTTTTGTCAGTTCAAATTTTATTGGTTGATTGTAAACACTTTTTAGATTAACATAGAACTTGGAAGGAATATTTGTTGATTGTAAACACTTTTAAGATTAGCATAGAACTTGGAAGAAATATTGGTTGATTGTAAACACGTTTAATATTAGCATAGAACTTGGAAGAAATAAAAACACCTTTGTAATAATTCACCCGCGCCGAAGGTGGCCGGTTCGAACCCCGCGCTGTGCTACTTCCCTCGAATGACACAGGCATCTCTTCCGTCTAGTATTCGAGGGTATAAGGATACTAATGACTTCGGCTATATCTATTAAAAAAAAAAACAAATACGTGCTCTTAAAATTATGCCAAATTTTTGGCTAATTGTATAAAATTTTAGATTAGTGTCTTGTAGCAATAAAAATAAAAATATTAATAATATTGTCTCCCGGCCACATCCTTTAATTTGTCAGTATCACATACATATTCAGATATATTGAGATGTATCATATGAATAAACGGTTAACGTTACTGATTGGAGCACTCTCAAAGAAATTAATGCCTGGAGGAGATTTGTGAGATCGACATTGGAGGCATTGATGTAATATAAAAAACTTTTTGGATCCCGATGAATATTGGCTAACGATAGGATATCGTAAAATATTGGCTTTAAATTACTTTTCATAGGCTGATATGATATCTCATAGGTATCGATAAAAAAAATATAAAAAACAAACTTCCAAGTATTAAAATTTATATCAAGATTATTGTCAAAGTAAAACATGTAAAATATTGTTGTTAAGATTTAATAAAGATTCTTTTCTTTGTTTTTATAATAGTATCATATTTTATTACTGATGAGATGTCATCTTATTTAATTAGCTATTGAAAAAAGTTCTTATCAATTTGTATTTTATAATAGAATCATATTTTATTACTGATGAGATGTCATCTTATTTAATTAGCTATTGAAAAAAGTTCTTATCAATTTGTATTTTATAATAGAATCATATTTTATTACTGATGAGATGTCATCTTATTTAATTAGCTATTGAAAAAAGTTCTTATCAATTTGTATTTTCCACCACGTCTCAAACACAATGAAATAAATATGGTTTAATTTAAATCTTCATAATCAAAAACGTCAAAATATTTAAGCCTGTAAATCGATTGTAACCATGGAAATGGTTAACGTTAAAAACAAAACCAGAAAATGTTGTAAAATTAAGCTTAAAAACTTAGATAAAAACTCTCCGAGTTATTACACTTCGAAATAGAGTAAGAAAATCCCGTATTTGAAGTAGAATGTATTGTGAGATGAGGTAGAAACTGTAGAAGGTACTTGTGAGAATACATAGAATTTAGAAAGAAAGGATAACACTAAAGTTCCTTATTTGTCAATGTTTGAAATACCCGCTTTGTGATCGTGATAGTTACACATTCAGCTTTAGGTGGAGTGATAATTGAAAATGATTTTATAAATAATATTCAGCTATGATTTTCAATAATACTACCTTTAAGAAAAACACTATAAAGGCGTTTGTTTTCTATATCTCAAGATCTATTCATAAAATTCTCAAAAAATCCAATTTTTGTTATATGTAAGCGTTATTCCACTAAAAACAAATCTAAGTTCTTTACCTCTATAAAATAAGTCTTCGACAATTACGTAAGTCTGCTTGGTGAAGTTCGGTAATATTTTGTGGTATACATACATACATTGAACTTAAATATACATATAATTATTAAATAATTTTAAAACAATGACTAATTTATTATTACTACTGCTTTTTGTATCTTCATGTTAGTTTAAGATAAAGTTTTGTATTTTAAGTCAATAATTTTAAGTACTTATATAACCTGTCACTTGTTCATTTGTATATAAAGACACTGTTGTGTCGTTAATTAAATAAATAAATAAATAATTGATACATCTTAATCACCAGAACGTTTGAAATTCAATAAATAAAGTGAATACTGGTAATAGGGTGCGATAACATTACGACTCCCAAGTTCTCAGTACGCATCAACAAAAATAAAGAATTATTTGTCTATAATCAAATTCGGCCGTCTCAAAGCTTCCTTTGATGACTCCCATCCCCTCGTCCCAACACAATGTGGATTGTAAAGTTTATTGAATTCAAAAGATTCTATAATTCCAAAATAGCTTTATTGGGGGTCATTCACAGTAGTAAAATCAAAAACAAGTTGGAGCTTCGTGTTTGTGTATTGTATGCATAAGGGTCGGTCTCGCTTTCAAATTAGAAGGTCCGATTTCAAAATATAAAATAAATTCTATGGTAATAAATTAACCGATTTTGAAATATTTTTTTTAAATAGTTTACTGGTATGGCAATACTCAAGGTGAAATTTTAAAGTAAGAATGTAAAAAATACACACAGTTGTCATTTATGTCAGTGCTTCTCAAACTTTTTGAAATTACGGCACGCGTAATCTAAAAAAAATTTAAGGCAGCATATTAAAATATGTTTTAAGCGATTAATAGTACTTTATTTTTTATTAACTATTATTAAAGGTACATTTTTATTAAAAATAAAATAACACACTTGCTCATAAGATAAAATAAATAAATAAATGAATAAATTTTATTTAAGCAAAAGTTAAATGAAATTTATTCATTTATTTATTTATTTTCTCAAAATAGGCTTAGCCTAGTTAAATTGAAAAATACAAGAGATGTTAACATTAAAAAAATTATGTATATGCACACATATATTACACACAAACATACACACACATACATATATATTCAGTCACTTGAATACGTTGATGAGTGCTTTCTAACGTAATCTTAGTAGAAAATTTACTTTTGCTTTTGGTAATGTGATATGAAATATGTCAATATTCGAAGCAGTCCCGTTCAAGAGAGTTGAGGCCCTTCCAACAGGCATAGCAGCTGGAAGACCCGTTCTAGCGTATGTTATTGAGAACAGTTTTGCCGGCGCAGTCTAGTGTAATTGTTAGATATAACAAAATACTTAAAATTTAACTACAGCATACAAAAACATTTTACTAAGAGAGGCGTGATTGCATATTTTAACATAACCAATCAATTCCCGGTACAATGTTTGAAATGCTAATTCACACTAACAAATTTAAATGAGATAAATAATTAAAGTAGATTTTTTTTGCAAATACTGAAAAATTTCGCGGCTCCCTGGCAGGAGCTTCACGCCCCCCCCCCCCCCTAAGGGACCGCGCCCTCTTGTTTGAGAAGCATTGCCTTACGTAATATATTTAATTTCATAAATGGTATGTATTGGCCACGTCCAATGAATATCATTTTTCTTCTTTCTAAGAACTTTTCCACGTGTTGATCGACTGTCAAATTTTTAAAGATTAATCAGTTGAAACATTATCTAAAAAAAATCACATCAATTTAATTTATTATGTATATTGATTATCTTAGTGTAAAACATTTAACTTTGTCAGTGATGGCATATATCATCTAATTGTGGATAGATTGCCTCTACATTAAAAATATGGTGATTTAAATTTTTATTTGTATATTTTTCGCTCAATTGTTTTTGATATGTGTAGGTGTGTTGGGACCTACTTCTTGACCTATATTAGTGAAACTTGGACATGATAGAAGAATACTAATTATAAAAACTCGCTAGACAAATGATTTCTTAATATTTCAGTGTATAACAATTTGACTCGCTCATTGTCCGCCCGGTGGCAATCTCTTCCGTAAATAAAGGAAGTAAGTATTTGTTTAAATAACTCCGGCGTCACTTTGTGCAAGTCTATAGTTAATATAAAATTTTGTTTTATTCCACTTTAGTTTTCACAACCACCAAACACAAACATATTACACAACAAAAGCCTTGAAACCATTGAAATACATCAGGCAAAAAACAAAACAAATATATCATAAATAATCAATTAAATTTATCCTCTTCTCTGCTTCTGTCTCTATTTTCACTTAATACCAAAAACAACAAATAGTGTATACACTTTTGCTCTTTTCCTAAAATGAAATTATAAACAACACATAACATACAATGATGTAATTAATATTTACTTCAGTTCTTGTCAACTCATCTGATGATGACACAGCAATTGTTGAAATGCATTGTGATATGCAAAAATACCATAAATAGAAATAAAAAAAAACGTTGTTGTAATTTCATAAAAGCTACATGGCCTTAAAAATGGTTTATACACAATATATTGGTAACATAAGCAACAATAATAAAAATGAGATATTATCAATCGATGGAAGAAGGAAAAGATGGGGAGAAGGAAAGACAAATCGAGATTGAAATACTGAGTGGAATGCAAAATTTGTGAATTGTCACTATATAAAATGAGGAATGAAAACACCATAAATGAATATATGGTTAAAGTAGGGGTTGTCATGGTGAGAAGGAAAGAAAAATCGAGGTTGAAACACTGAGTTGAATGCAAAAGTTGTGAAGCGTCACTATATACTCGTAAAATGAGGAATGAAAACACCATAAATGAATATTTGGTTAAAGTACTCGTAGGGATTGTAAGTGTAAAATAAAAAACGAGCGTAAATATGGTTAAGACATGTTGACAGGAGGTTGAAAAATTAGATTGAATAAAACGTGACTGGATTAAATAAACAATATTTTAAAAGAAAGTAAGATGAGAAGTACAAATAATAGAACAATAGATATGAATGAATTTGCAGAAAGCGAAAGTGATCGCGAATAGTGTACCTGGATGGAAACTTAAGGTGATTCATACATTGATGTATATATTTTTTTCATTCTTTTGAATACACGGTAAATTTGGTGGACTTATTGCTATAAATATTTTTTTTCAGCCAACCAGCTCATTAAATTGTAATCCATGCCAGATTGAAAAAAATCGTTTTATGACTAATATCAATAATGAATGACTAATATCAATAATGATAGAACTGAAAGAAACGAATTTATTCTTGGATAAGAAAGGGAAACAAAGGAAAATTAGCATGAAAGGATATTTGTTTATCATTTACTTGTCTAAAATTGTGTTCAAAGACGGGTTTAAGCACAATTTATGACATTATTCTGGCTGAATTAATTAAGTACAACTTATGGAATTATGTTGTCTCAATGCTTGGTGTTTTGGTCCTTCATTCAAATAATACATTTATGAAGATTTATTGACGCAAATCGGTATTGTTAATTTACTCGTTAACTTAATCAACTTATCCGCATTAGTGATTCAGACATATCAAAGAGCGTGGCTGGGAGACAACATTATCTTTGTACCCAATAATCGAGTCTTCGGGTTTAAAAACACTGGACTAAGAAAATGACTCATTGTTCATAATCACTCGTGTTAGCAATACCACCGCACGGGAAAAGACAACAACACTCGCATACGTCTTACGAGTGTGAGAATTGTTACTAGACAGGAGTACTTTTTTAATTTTATTTTTGAGTACCATCGAAAATCAAACCCAAAACTCCTGAGTGAAGTCAAGTGTCTTACAATCTAAGCAAGGAGGAGATCAATCGATATAGTAATATTTTCGATTGAAGATGTGGTAATTGCAACCAATAACGAGCTCTGTAGCCTAGATAGTAAGAGTTTGTCATGCAGCCCGGGGGTCGCGGTTTCGATACCTGTTAAAACCCAATTTTTTTTTTAAAAGAGCTTAAGTGTGATTTCTTTTCAGAATTTTGAAATATTTGACAAAATTGCAGAAGTGCAATAAACCCACCAGGATATTATGTATACAACGAAAACGTTATATAATAATAATCATCAACAAACAAAGATATATTTAACATGACCTTACATAAATAAGTTCTCGATATCCCGGGTGACTTTTACATAAGGCAATTTTACGGAGTTTATATCGTCGTGCGAGGAGCAAACTATGATACTCGTAATTTATTTACACAAATTAAAAGAAAAGGTGTTGTAAGACTTATTGTAAATATAAACATCTGTTATCAAAAAAAATGTATTCAAATTGAATTTATTGATGTTTTGAGATATAAGTAACCTTTCAACTGTATCTTTTGATCTATGGGAGTGAAACTTGGATGTGAATTTGTGGTGTCCTAACGCTCCGTCGTCATCGTTACCAGCCCTCGTAGTCGAGGATCCCCTCATCCTATACTTTCCAGTCGATAATAGTATGCCACCCATTGACCTTTATTAAATTGAGGCATGTTTATTAGATTATTCAAAAAACCCGATTGGCTATTTTTTGCGTAATTACATCCGATTACTATTGAGTTGACACTACACTTAAAGCAAAGTGAATATCTGAAAGTGTTGCACTTCATTCAGAAGTCGAGGTATTTGTATATTCATATGATAAGGGGTCATATCGTAGTGTAAGTGCAATATATGAAAACTTCTTTACAGGTCGATAAGAGAACTTCCAATATTTACATAAATCAGCGTACTCTTATGTATTGGGTTAACCAAAAATATTTTTTTAAATTTTATGTCGAATTTCTATGCAAAATTTCATCTCATACTCGGTAAATTTATTCGAGACTTCTGCGTCTGGTTTACGACTAATTTTGATACACACATTTCACTGGTTTGATTTTTTTTCACATTTGATATCCGCATTTTAGTGACTTGATTTTTTTTGTACATTTAATATACGCATTTTACTGGCTTGATTTTTTAAAATATATGAAATGAGTTATGTTTATTTGATATTTCGAAAAACTGAACGTTGTTGGTTGGTTCGTGTTTGCGTTAATTAATATTCAGTTGACACTGTACTTTAAGCAAGGTTTATCTATTTGAGTTATTTGTCTAGTAATGTTTTATATGATAAAAGTCATATCATTTTTAGGCCAACTTTTTAGCTTCAATATAGTCCCTTCGCCCTGTTATAATTTTCACGACTATCTGAATCAATCCACAGATCACATGTTATGATACTGATAATCGAGACAATAATTCTGAAGGGATGTGCATTTAGAATGATATCGGTACATCTTTGAACCGATTAGCTGATTCTATTTAGTGATGTCAAATTACAGTTTTGCTGCTTCGAAGTTTTCTGTAAAATTATTGATAACTTGCTAGGATGCTTGAATACCAAACCTTAAGCTGTTTCATTTCGTATATTTAGAATAATTTATTTTCCTTTTTTTTTAAGCTGCTTATATTTTCATATTCGAGTATATCATCACTGAATGAGTCATTTTTGGCAGTTCTTTTTTTGTCCCTACGTGACGTTGCGTTCATAAAAAAATAAAGAGGATGGGGACTAATTTTGTTTCCCATAATAGTGTAGGCGGTGGGAGGATCGAACTAAACTGATCTGAAAAATGGTCCATGGTACACTCATGTCTTCAGTTCTAGCTTTTCAGGAATCGAATGATCTAATTGTGGTGAGCATTTAATATTTATATTTCAATATTCCGGAGGTCAATATTGTTACATGTTTAACAACTTACGTGACTTTTGAATACAATATTTACATTAAACATAGCAACAAGAAAATGACCTTTTTGTAAATTATCAAGTGTTTTTAGAAAACGCCTCGTTCCGTATGTTGTAAAAATAAACATAGCACTACTTCAGAAGCCATAAAACATAATCATGTTGACTAAACTCTCAAACAAAAATTATTATCGAACCGATTCGAGTCGGCGTTATGTTTATCTTGCGTCAATGTTGATATAACAAAAATATATCATCACTGAAACAACTCAACACACATTAATTATAAAACAAATATTATAGAATTTTAACAAATACATTTGACACAGTTTATAGGAATGTTGAGAAATATGCGTAAAGTCTGCCGCAATGGCGTCGAACGAGAGTCTCAAATTTGTTATTTCAGCTTAAATTATAATATCCATAAATTTTAAAGGCATTATTAATTTCTGCTCAAAATGACTAACTTTTCTGAAACATTTTAATGCATAATTAATTTTTCTTTAAATAACTATTTTATCACTTTAGTCACTTAATTGTATAATGTATAATTTGGTGGATTTTATTGGCAAAATTCGTCTATTCAAACTAAACAGAAAGGTGTTGAACAATTTGTTTTCAGTGTCGGGTAAAAGGTTTACATAAAAGCTTTATACAATGAAAATAAACTTATGACATAAAGGATTGTAAAGTTAAAACAATAATTTGACTATTTAGGTATAACAAATATTCCGGAGGTCAATAACATTTAATAAGCGGCTAGGAGATAGGAGGCTAATAAGGGGGGAAGGATAATGAGGGATCCAGGAAACACGCTATGTAACTAAAAGGACATACTCGTATAGTTTATGAGAGACTGTTTGAAATAAAGGCAACGACGAACTGAGTTTAATGTAGATCAGAGAAGAAAAATATATCAATGAAACAATGTATCATATTTAAACGATAAAAACTTTTTTACCCTTTTATTTATATTAAATAAATGTTTTTAAATTTCACCAAATTTTCTTCATTCTTAATATTTTGATCATTTATTGCATAGCATATTTTATTAAGAACAATCTGAAAGTAGTTTGATACGGTATGGAAACACATATATGTTACATATGTAAAAAATAAAATTTAGGAAATATTGGTCATTATGACAATGACTTACATTCATAGCATTTATACATATTCATTTGTAATGTAATAAATTAAACATAATGTTGAGAACGACCTCCGTGACTTAGTTGGTGAGATCTCTTTCTTCCAAATCAGAGGCTGAGGTTTCGATTTCCGTTGGAATTTATTATTTTAAAAAGGAGTAGCTGTCTGATTTTCACTTCAGGATTATTTTTGGTTGATTGGAATAGATTACCACGTGACAATAAATCCGCCAGATTTTACTGTATACAAAAAAAACGTCAGACAATACATAGTTTATTATATTTGTAATTTTTTTACCAACCCACCAGAATCCGGTTTGAATGGCTGTATCGAAAAAAAGCAAAGTACGGTACTTTTTATATTGTTATTTACCATCGGGAGTTGAATCCAAAGCTCCTGGGTGAGAGTTGAACTTACTACAATGAGGGTACGAATGTCGTTGAAGTCTGTTGAAAGTGTCCTAAGGCCATTAAATACATCAGAACAAAAGAAAATCAAATAACAATACAACTTTCATTCATTCTTTTGTATCGTACCATTACACTTTTATGAATTGGATATTTGCACATATTGAAGGGCGTGGGTGAGAGAAAATATTGGTTTCGGTCCCATTAATCGTGCCTTTAGGTAAAGAACCAGTGAAGCTGGAATTTCGAAGTTATTCGTCACATGTACTGGAAATATTACCAGTGGCATAGTTTTATCATCAGACGAAATCTGAACCTAGCCTGTACCATTTTCATTTTATTGATCCCATGTGAATCGAAACCCGAAAAACCCGGGTCAAAGTCAAGGATCTTATCAACCAGGCTATGGAGGTCGTCAACAACAGTGCAACTGTAATATATGACATACATACAAAACCTTTTCCATGTTGAACCAGACTGATTTATGGCCATGTGGCAATCTCTTTCAACCAGCCAGAAAGATGCTTAAACAAGTTGTGAGTGAAAACCAGGAATCGAACCTGTGACCCCCCAGATTGAAGAAAATCATCTTATCAACTATGTCACGGAGTTAATATTTCTGATTATCATTAGGATTTGAATCCGTAACTCCCGGATCGGACGGAGTCAAGCGTTTTACCAATAGACTACGAATACACTCGAATTTAAATTTTATTTAAGATCAAGGTGCTCTAAACATGTCAGAATAAAACACAATCACGAGTATGGTCTGGAATGATGAAACTATAGATCATGCATTCTTCGGTTGTTCTTTACGAGATATATTTGATTTACTAAAAGCCACATATTTACCGCGTACAATGAATGTTGCGTTTATTCTTTCTTCGAGGAACTTTTCCATTTATAGATTGATTGTTAAATTTTTGAAGCTTAATCAGTTGATAGTTTGAATTATCTAGAATCGTCATTTTTTATAATGGGTTTTATTGTATTGACTCATATAATTAAATAATACATTTAATTTGGTGACACAAATCATCTTAGTTTGGGTGGACTGTCTATTTAAAAAAAACACACAATCACAAAACAGTACAACTGCAATCTATAAAATTTCTAAGTTGCATAGAAAAAAATCAATAATAAATGAGTATTTTGCTGATCAAATGCATCAAATCTTAAGCCGGATCTGCCTCCGGGTTAATTTCCTTTGAGCTAAAGCGTTTTGAAAAGCTGTCAATTAGCGTTTCCATTATACGCAAATTGTCTCGAAACAATACAACAATACTCTCTCCTTTCAACCTGGAGTCAAAGGATAACCTCATTGTCTAGCATAATAGGCAATCTGCGGTTCATTTCTTCTAACTGGTCTGTTTTAATTCAATTCCAATACAATACATGTCGATTTGAGTTTGCAATATAATGGCTCTTCAAACTCTGACAATTATGTACGAATATAACAATAGACGCTGAAATTACAATTCTGTTATGTATTAATGTCAATGAAGCCGACAATTTTAGTTCAAGAGGTTTCGTATTATATGCAAAACTACAAGAACTTTATTAAATCGGGAGAAAGAGGTCGTTAGTCTTATTACCACATTGTATTATTTATTTATTTAACTTAAGCGGCTTTATAAAAAATCTAAATATAATATCAATTAAAAAAACTAAATTCAAATGAAAACAGCGATCAAACAAAGTACGAAACATATCACATAACAAACATTTAAATCAACAATAAAATTCAACGAAATTGTATTCGTAATAAAAAACGGAAAAATATTTATATACAAAACGGAAAAAAATATGGCAGAAAAACATCAAAAATAAACATTTTGCTTCATAATAAAACCTCGTTTGAAAAAAAAATAATCAACTAAAGAAAAATTTATTATTATATTAATATATTATACTTGCTTTGTATGCAAAACAGCCAATTTGAAAAAGATTAACACAAATTAAGGGTTTATTGATGTGTTAATCCTACCTAACCAACCAGAAAATTAAAGATGCCTTAAGTAAATAACAGATTAGAACCCATTTTAAAATAGATTGATTGGTTTGCAACGGAAGTCAAATCCTAAAAACAAAAAACAACAAACAAAAAAACAAGAAAGATGTCTTATCAAGTAGACAACGGTAGGCATTATGGTAATTGTTTTTTTGAAATTTTATGAATCTATATATGATTATATCGCGTGAATGTTTAAAGAGTTTGAAAGTTTAATATTATAGTTAGTATCATGATATACCTAAGCCCCTTAGTATTATCTAAAATTAATAAAAGATAAGTGTCATGAGAAACGAAAGAAAAATACATATAAAAGCTTAACACAAAAAATTTAAAAATAATTTTGTTCAGATCATTTTTATTAGCAATTCTATTTAAAAGAATATACAAACTCGTGGAATTTAATTCCTACAAAAAATTCGTTAGAATTTCCATGAATTTCATAATTTAAATAATCCATCCTTGGATTTACTTTCTATTAATGTTCTTGTTTCTTATTTTAATCTTAATGTTTCCAGAATTAAACATGGTTTTATGTTACACATAATGTTTAAGCACAAATTTATTATGGGTGTATATTGTCCTTTCTTGTCTCTTAAGTTGTTAATCATTTTTTTTTCTTAATAAGGTTTTTTATTTATTTCTAAAATTGGAAAGACGTTTTCATGTATGCAAAAGATTTTTTAAATATGTTATGAAAAAGGGAAAATGTATACGATCTGTCCAATGGGAAAGGTGACAAATTTTATTTCGCGTAACAACCAGCGCCATCTGTGAATGAATAAATAAGTTAAATAACAATACATTTCGACTATCTTTCATAAAAGTGTCAAAACGCTGGCAATCCTGGTTCCTTCGTAATGAAGTAACAATTGATAGTACCTTCTGAGTCTCGGTCGGAAAAGGAACAATGGCGCAACGTACCAACATTAAATTTTGTTTTGAATTGGGTAAAAATGCCACAGAAACTTTTGAAATGATTTCAACTGTTTATGGTAGTGAAGCAATGAGTCCTTAGAACGTTTTTAAGTGGTATGCAAGATTTCTTGATTGTAGAGAGAACATTGAAGATAATCAACGGCCTGGACCATCATTGACAGTTCGAATTGAAGAAACTGTTCAAAAAGCGGCTGAAATTCTTCGAAATGATTGACGTGATTCTACTAGGCTCATTGAAGAGCTCACTGGAATTCATAAATTCACTGTCCGTTTCATTTTAACGGAAAATTCGGGTCAATGAAAGATCACACACTGACTGACGATCAAAAAGTTTTCAGAGTGGAGCACTGCAGGGACATGAAAAGAGCGGCTGATATGGACCCCGACTTCATGTCAAGCATTTTAACAGGTGATGAAATATGGTGCTTTCAGTACGAGCCACTTACACAGAGCAAGAGCTCGGAATGGAAGGGTCCGCAATCTCCGAAACCAAAACAAGTACGCATGCAGAAGAGACGAATCAAGACTCTGCTCACCGTTTTCTTTGATTCCAAAAGAATTATCCATAAGCAATTCACGTCAGAAAGTCAAATGGTCAACGGCGATGTTTACTTGGGTGTTTTTAATCGTTTATAGGCCTGGGAACAAGGGACATGGTATTTGTTGCACGAAAATGCACCAGCGCACAAAAGCAAGATTGTATACGTACATGATTTCTTGGCCAAAAAAAGTATCGTGGTGCTTGATCACTCCCGTATTCACCTGATTTGGTTCCATGCAACTTCTGGCTATTTTAGAAACTAAAATTGGTGATGAAAGGAAAGCGTTTCGACATGATTTCAGACATCCAGAAGGCTTCGACCGCAATTTTTGAGGCATTTCCGAAGAATGAGTTTTAGGAGTGCTTCAGAAAATTGTACAACCTTTTCTAGTATTGTATTGACTCACAAGAATACAAGGTAATGTAAACTAAAAAATAACAATACAAGGTAATGTAAACTAAAAATGAACCATATCTTGTATTTCATTTTCCGACAGTCACCTTTCGCATTGAACAGATAGTGTATGTTAAGGTATACTCGTATATGTAACATAAGTGTTCCAATCCAAATGTGTTACAATTATTTTTATTTTTTATTTATTTAATAATGTAATATTTAACCCAAACATTTGCCAAAGACTATATCTACACATATATACAATTTTATATCTTAAGAACTACTCTAAGTTATATAATATATTATAACTATGATATATTATCACTTGATAATACGAGTATATTATAACTTTAAAATATATTAATTTCCTACGTGTCATTTTATTTTTAATGTATTTTATGTTTTCTTTTTATTGTATAGCATAACTTGTATGAATCATGTTGGTCATATGATATGTATATATTATTTAGTATCATCTTGGTTTTCTGTATTCACTTGTACTTAAATTTTAACTGTATTTTGTGAAAATTATTAATGGTCGAGCGTAAATACATAAAGTAATCTTTATATATTATTTATAGTTAAGGCATTAACATTGTGGAGGTTTAAAAACAATGTAATTTGTTTTTATCAAACACTGTTTATTCCACTTTATGTAATGGTATAACCCTACCGGTTTCAAGGTTTTTACTTGATTATCAGAGGAGCACAAACAATACCGAAACAGGTAGCGTTATACCGTTACATAAAGTGGAAAAAACAGTGTTTGATAAAACAAATTACAAACTTATTATACAAAAAATATAGTGGCATAATTTTAAAACATCAGTTTTTAAATCAGTAAACCTGATTTATCATATATTACCTATAAATATACAATTTATAGTTCATTTTTATTTTACTAGTTTTATGCCATATCTAGTCATTTGATATTTAACTACTCGTAGTTCCATACCATATCTTGTCATTTGATATTTAACTAGTTTCATGTCATCTCTAGTCATATTTCAACTATTGTAGTTCGATCCCCTGGTCGCAAGACAGGCGTTTCACCATCTAGGCCACGGAGGTCATCAATATTCATTTAACTCCACGCCATCATACCATATTGAAAAACATTCAATGGTAACTATTTTTATCAAATTGATCGACATTTCACATCAATAAAAAAATATTAAGACATGGACCTTAAACAATATTTTTATTTAGTTTTACATGAATTAGTGTTTCATATTGAAATGAATTTAAAAAAACATGGAAACAATATCGCCGGGAGTCATTTTTGTATGGTTTTTCTATTGGATTTTTAAACCGCATTGACCTCATGATTTTCTATTAAATTAAAAATTAAAAGTAGTGACGTCATGAGCCCCTATTTTAAAGTATTGGGTGTTCACATAAGTTGTGTCCGTTTTTTTCCAATTTAAAAATGAGCACCAAAAGTAAAACAAAATGGGAAAGGATTTTGTTTTGCTTTTGGTTCTCATTCGAAAAAAAAAATTCTGCTCTACAAGATATTGTGTTTGCTTTTTTGTTCCATGTATTATTTTATTTGATTGCAAGCATTCAAAATGGAATGTCAAGTAGATGAAAGTGAGCATTTTCGACACCTCCTTCTGTTCGCGTTCAATCGAGGGAATAAAGCTGCCAAAGCTGCTCGCGATATTTGCGAAGTGTACGGTGAAGATGCTATGAATTAAAGGACAGCCCGTCGATGGTTTTTGCGTTTCAAAGACGGTAATTTCGAACTGAAAGGTATGGAGCGTTCTGGACGACCAGTGGACTTCGATGAGGACCGCTTAAACCATATTATTCATGAAGATCCCCTTCAAACCACCGTAGAATTGGCTGAGCAGATGAATTGTAGTCACATGACTGTATACCGCCATCTTAAATCAATGGGAAAAGTCCACAAGTTCGACACATGGGTTCCACATGTTTTGAGTGAAAACAACAAAAATCAACGTTCGACAACTTCTGCAGGTTTGCTCGCGCGTCATCGAGCTACGCATTGCCACAAGCAAAAGTTCCTTTACCACATCATTACGGTGATGAAAAATGGTTTGAAAATGGTGATGAAAAATGTTTGAAGGAGATCTTCATGAATAATATGGTTTAAGCGGTCCTCATCGAAGTCCACTGGTCGTCCGGAACGCTCCATACCTTTCAGGTCGAAATTACCGTCTTTGAAACGCAAAAACCATCGACGAGCTGTCCTTTAATTCATAGCATCTTCACCGTACACTTCGCAAATATCGCGAGCAGCTTTGTCAGCTTTATTCCCTCGATTGAACGCGAACAGAAGGAGGTGTCGAAAATGCTCACTTTCGTCTACTTGACATTCCATTTTGAAGGTTTGTAATCAAATAAAATAATATGTGTAACGTAAAAGCAAACACAATATCTTGTAGAGCAGAAAATTTTCTTTCGAATGACGTATAATCTTTTTGTTTTACTTTTGGTACTCATTTTTAAATTTGGAAAAAAAACGGACACAACTTATGTTAACACCTAATATTTTGTTTGTGTCTCGATTTGAATTATGTACACAAACTTAGCAACTGTTTTATAATACGATATCACAACAAAATCGCATGGATTTTAAATGTGAAAAAGAAACATTAAAAAAGGGGGTAGATTGTGTGAAATACGATGTGGAAATAAAAATAGCAGCAAGTAACTGAATGAATTTTTGGTTATATAATTTGTTTACTGACCGAAATATTTCAAGAGAAGAGCGTTAGCTATTTAACCTTGCCCCCAACATCAGGACATGGAAGCGTAATTAGTACATGATGAAACTAAGATAAATTTTATTATTTATAGTTTAGACTTTAACCCTTCCTGTCCTGTGATGTGTAACTAGTACACATTGCATCTAAAAACTTTAATATCTCTATAAATATAATAAATACTGGGCTCAGATGTTAGGTATTCCTCCGTAATACTCGTACATTTACGCATTGAATGAAAAAATAATAATAATAAGCATTTATCGGCCACATCAGAGATATTTTGTGAAAATCGGGAATAAATTCACCAATACAATCAAGCGTGTGCCAGTGTGTGACGGAGGTATATTCATTCTAAAAAACCGCTATGGGTGAGGAAGTGACGCTATTTATTTACGTCTCACTCTCACTCTACTTCGGTATATGGAAACGAAGAAATAGAATCTCAATTCGCTCGCTTCTCTCGCTCAGGATCTCGCGGGCTTTCGTTCGAGGTGGTCGCTTTGCCCGTTTTGTGAACGTCGGCCGATGTTTTTTTATCATGTTTTCAGCAATCAAATATCAATTATTACCACTTTGACTTCAAATTTAATTAATTTAAGCGATTGGCTATGAATATTCTTATTTTAAATCGCTCATTTTTACATGTGTATTTTTTAGCACAGGAAGTAAAAGGTTAATATTGTGGAGGTTCAAAGAGTGTAATTTATATAGTCAAACACTGTTTATTCACTTTTACTTAGGTATCTCAAAATTTGATTTATTTGGGCGTACTTTTGTTAGGTTTTATTAAACTTATTTTACATTGTAATAAATTTTTATCAAACACTGTTTATTCCACTTTTTTGTGACGGTATAACCCTACCGGTTTCAAGGTTTTCACCTCATCCTCAGGGGAGCGCAAACAAGACAAAATGCTGTTCGAACTGGTACCGATATACACGCTTCAACGGTTGGAGGCTGGGGGGTGAGGGAGGCACGGGACAATTTCGGCCAAGAGCGGAGAGATTTTTGGGAAATAACTGTTCAATTTTAATCTCCGGAAACTCTTATTTAATGGGAAAGGCAAAAATGGAATACTTAGCAACAGTGGTGTGTATAAACTTTTATGTACTGACTGTGATAATTTCTATATAGGAAAGACAGAAAGATCTTTTGAAAATAAATTTCATGAACACAAATCCGCCTTAACAAATCCTCTAATTTATTCTGAAATGGATAATCATTGTCACCGTGAAAATCATACTTTTTCTATCGATGATGCCAAATTCGTACATATCAGTGGTAACGGAAATAAATTGGACAGATTGGAGGCCCTAGAAATTTCTAAGTCAGTGCACCGATCCGAACATCTGTTGAACAGTTATTTCCCAAAAACCTCTTCACTCTTGGTCGAAATTGTCCCGTGCCTCCCTCACCCCCCAGCCTCCAACCGTTGAAGCGTGTATATCGGTACCAGTTCAAACATAATTTAGTCTTGTTTGCGCTCCCATGAAGATGAGGTGAAAGCCTTGAAACCGGTAGGGGTATACCGTTACAAAAAAGTGGAATAAACAGTGTTTGATAAAAATAAATTACAATGTCTTTAAACCTCGACAACGTTAATGCCTTAACTATAAACAAAACTTATTTTACCTTAGATATGACCTCTGTATCCTAATTTGTAAGATACTTGACTCCCACCCGGATGTTTTGGGTTGGATTTACGGTAATACCCAAAAATATGGGTTCCAAATAAATGAAGAATGTCAACACGTGCAATGATGAACCGCGATATTATACTACTCGTACAAGTAAAGTATTTTTTTATACATCGTTCGTTACGTCGTTTTTTTATGGATCGTTGATGATGTTTGGTACAAATGTATATATTTTAGTGCCCTATATGTTTTGTATGTATGTAATTAGTTTTTTTAATGGAACTTAGCTATGAAATAGAACACATTTTTCTGGCCTAATAAGTTTACAAATATAGAATTGAAATACATTTACGCGTATATAATTAAAATATGTTAGTAGGGTTCTTTTTACATTTATATGTCCATATTATGGTTACTGCAAATAATCATTTGTAGTCCAAGAAGACTCGGGCGCTGGACGAGTCGTTTTGAATTCACCACAAGATTCGTCGACACATTTGAATAGCAAATGTCGAGTCCCACGCTTTCTTCGCCAGACAGTCAAAGGTAGAGATCACGCTTGGATATTTCCTGCCTACAAATCCATTCTCGTCCTAGTGCTTCGATTTGTAACGTGACCGACGTAGGGATTGCAACACCCGTACAAAATTTATGGAACCGGTATTGACATTTATTTTTTGATGTCATTATAACCATAAAAATATCGATTATGCATTATAAATAAATTTGAAGCTTTATACTACTTTCTCGGATGAGCGTTACGTTACGAGGAATATCGAATATGAGGAGTGAGCGGACGGCGAGTACCGGTAGGAAATGAAGTCAATGGGGCATTAAAACATACACACTCGAACCAGACAGTATTAATATCTACTAAGGATAATGGTCCACAACAGTATTTTTATACTACGTAACAGTATTTTAGTAGCACATTCTATGTACGCAAAATAATCAAAGCTGAATAAATGCTGTAGCAAAGCATGTACTTAGAAAAATGCATGAGGTGGCAATGTATGATATAAAACTGAATGAAGTGATGGTTTAGGCATGTAGAACGACTGAATGAAGTAAGACCAACATAACAAATATACAGTACAAATGTGAGTAGAAGGCGTAGTGGAGATAGACCAAAGATAGTATAGTTGGATCTAGTAAATGATATTTCGAAAGAAGGAAAAGTAAGACTAATTGTAGGAACTCTTTGAGAAGGTGTATGGATGTGGAAGGAGCGAAAAATGTGTTTTAAGATAGCAAAGTCTGGCGCTCTGTCCTTTCTGCTTACCTCAGTAGTGAAATAAAGATATGTACGAGTATATATGAACCACTCTTTAAGAATATGACACCATTTTTTTAAAACTTAATTTCTTATTATTTTGTTAACAGTTGTGTAGTGGAGCCTTGCGAATCCAGGTGTTTCGTTTACGGTCTCTTTTAGTATATCCCAACATACATCTCTCCAGGCTTCTTTGTGCAGTCTGGAGCATTTGTGTGTTCTTTGCTGTGGGCGTCCATGTGTCACAGCCATATATATCTAAGTACTGGGAGAATACATTGGTTGTAAACCTTTTACTTCAAATATATTTGGAGATTACTTTTGAAGATGTTGTTCAAACGTCCAAATTAGCTCCGTGCTAGTTTTGTCCTTCGTGCTATTTCCTCCGTATGTGTGTACACGCGTATACGAGTATATGCAAAAAAATTCAACCCATAAAACACATTTTCTTTATTTAAAATATTGAAAAGCAACATCAATCCTGTATGTACAAAAAATATTAATCCACTCAATACATATTTCGTAATTAAATTTAATATAATTTTTTTTCGCACATTATTTCAGGACAAGTTAAATGTGGAGTTGATCTTTTATCAATTTTAATGTCTATTTGTAAGCCAAATTGTACGTTAATAAGACACGCACTTTAAAACTGCTTAATAATAACTGACATTCGCTAATCAAATCCAGAGTATACTAATCGAAATGTTAAAAACGCTATAAAAAAGTCAAGGTTTGCACAGCAGCCAAATGCGATCATTTGACTATTACCGTTTTGTGGAAATTGATAATAATAACACAGAGGACTAAATAAACAGATTATAAAAATCTTGGATGGCATTTACTTATTATCTCTTTAGAAAAATACTGATTGATTGGAAGACATCGCTACTTGAATAGAAAGTGTAATAAAATACAAGACCCTGTTAATCGAACCTTTGGTTTTAGAATCACTGAACTGGGCACGTCACCCGAAGACCATCTTCATATGTATAGGTGATAATCACATCGACGACAAACTTTAGTTTAGATTGACACCCTTTTATCAAAAACTTTGAACATACAAACATTTAGTGGCGTTGTTTTGTTCCTCGCGTACCTTCCTAACGTGTCTTAACTTTAGGGGGAAATATATAATAACTTATAAAGGAACAAATTATTTTATCTTTCATTAGTACCGAAAACATGCTGAATTTGATGGCCAAGTAGGCGAAATTCCATTAAAATAATAATCAGTATAACGGCTTCAAATAAACCATTTGAACTAAGCATATATAATGAATTCTAAGGAACCATATGTAAATGATAGATATGAAAAGATAGAAGGGAACTAGAACCTTTTGCATTAATTCGGGGAAAATTATTTATTAACTGCTTAAAAATAAATCAGTATTGAACAAAATATCAAACAAAAACTTTCTATTATATTAAAAATACATCTGCAGGTTATTGATATACAAAAGTATATACGAGTATCTTCTACTAAATCGGATTATCTTTCTTCTAAGTCAGATTATCTTTCTAAATCGTTGTTTTAATGGCGATAAACAAGAATTCCTTTAGGTTTTTTATAATAGTTCTAGAATTAGAAAGAAGAATACATAGGTAGCCTCAGAAGCAGTTGAAGAAACCAGAAGAATCAAACGTATAAGAAAATGCTGACACTGAACTGGGTGGATGCAGAAGAGTTGGCTAGAGATAAGTGAATATCCGTGCTGGCAATTCTTCAACTCCGATTCAAAAGGAGGAAGAAAATGACGATGAATTGGTTTCTTATCAAAATACTGGTACTACTGAAACAAAACCTCTAACCAATTATTCATTCATAGAGTAATCGATGTATACCTATATGAATTGCTGACTCGAACATATTGAAGAGCGTTGCCAGAAAACAACTTTGTCTTCGGCCCCATTAATCAATCGAGTCTTCGAGTTTAGAACCGCTGGATGGGCACATAAATAGCGGTTCTTCATTACACGTTTTTGGAATACTACCTCATACGTGAAGGTGCAACAATTCACACACATACACACACACACCCGCGTATGAGTATTGTTACTAAATGTATTATTTTATCAGACTAGTCCCCTTTACCAAAGAACCCGAAACCCCCGGGTGGAAGTACAGGCTACAAAGGTAGTCAATGATGAATATAGCTAATCTATTTATCTAAGATCGGGCTGTTCTCTCACAGGAGATCACAATATCGACGAGGCGGAGCAGCTCGAGTGAAGAGTGACGAGGGGATTCTCAACGTTGATAAACCATCTATATTTTCAAATATGTATTTCAAAGGTTGACCGGTTTTTAATGTCAGAAATGTTTTGAATTTCATACATTACTATGAAAAAATACAACAAACCGGTTTTTTCGGTACCCCAAAAACAGGTAAAGCAATCCCTTATCCAGATTTGGACAGGGATATAAAGATGAATACTTATTTCGCTTCGGTTATTCATTTGCTTACAAAGTATTATAAATAACTCTTTGACATTATGAAATAAAACGTACATCGAAATTTGACATTTCAATAGAAAGTTAAGAAAAAAATGCAACCTTAATATAACAGATCGAAATACTCGTACAGACCGCATAAGATATTTGAAATTATTGTAATTTTTTTATAGTACTATATTTTAAATATGTGTATCATATATACGAGTACGAAAATTTCTCTATTTAGGTGATCTCCATTTATGAAAATTCTTAATAAATGCTTAATATTGACAACTGTTAACGCTAAAGTAATAAATTGGCTTATAAATCGATATTTTTTATAAACAACTGTTAGAGCGACAACAATTATTATTCAATGGAAGATTCATTGAACGAGAGCGATTTTGAATACATTAGTTTTGCTTTTTTTTTTCGTCGCATAAACTGTATACATACATAAATAGCAAAACGCCATGTCTCTTTTGGGTTAGGCAAAAAGGACTGATCTCCATTCTTTTATATCCATGCACACAGCTCTCGCCTAATCCACATCCATACATACATCTCGTCATACATCCTTCCTGTTTTTCATACATCTTACCTTTATCTCAGATAAAATGTTCTTCGATAATCTCCTTCCGCTCATTCCTTCGTCTACATATTTCACGCTATCTGTTTATTTCAGACATATATTTATTTTACAAGTATTTCACAATTCATTCTTTCAATGTGGCCAAACCATCTCAGGAATCCTTTCTTAATTCTATTTACCTATATCATTTATCTCTTGCAATAATTTACTCTTTATATGATCATTTTTTACTTTAACAAACATTGCATTACCATATATTATTCGCATAGCGCGTATTTCTGATTTGTACAACTCTCATCAAAATGTTTGTTTTATAAGTTATCATTAACCATTTATACCGTATTATTAAAGAAATATAAATATAGTTTTTTGACGCAAGAATTAAGATATCTGAATATATGTAAAATATCATATTTACATAGAGTTCAATGGTTCCATTTAAGTTGTTTTTTCTGGAACCAGTTACCAGCGTAAATTGAGGGATTACTGTACATAAAATACAAACTTTATAGGTACTGGAAAGTCTTTCTGACGTCATATTTTAAAAAGTAGTTAATCCTAATTTTATTATCTCTGTTCGAAGAAACCAAGATGGTCGGTATAAGGGAGTTTCAGGTGTCATTTATGGCATATTCTTTCTACTTTTCTCAATGCAGTAACGTCTTCCCGATCGTTCTCTTTGTCCATCGTACCGGCAGATACATCGTGTTTCTTAAACATTAAGACGAGTTTATTGTTTAAAGGGCATGGGCTCAAAATCTTCTGTTGTCCTCGTGGCCGGGTTTACCCCATATTGTTGGGGTGTATCTCGGCCGGGGGGATGTTATGAAATAAATTTTTGATGGCTTTTCTTTTAAATGTATTTTCTGCTATTTATCTTGAGATATATGTGAGATTTTGGAATGTGCATATTTATATATGTGCATATCAAATATATATTTATTTATTTTCGTCCAAAACTTTAAAAAAATATTACTTTGTTATTCTTACTTTATTCTTAACATTTCGTTTACATAAGAATGTGCATATACAAAAATAAACCATGCTACGAGATACATTTTTGCTTCTTTCAAACAATAAACTTTAATATATTCAAATTGGGGATTCAGGAGTATTAAAAGGCGTGGCTGAGAGACAGCATTGTATTTGGCTCCAGTAATAGAGTTCTGAGAAAGAACCCCTGAAATAGGTTCAGAGCTCGCAGTTCATAATTGCACGTGTTGTCAAAAATACAGCACGTGAAGAGGCAATAAAATCCCACACGTACTTGGCGTGTTTGAATATTGCTCCCAGATGAACTATTTGACCAGACTAGCATATTTTTTTATATACGAAAAGGAATCGAATCTGAACCCTCTGATGGAAATCAAAGGTTTTTTTTAGCAATGTTATGTGATGGACGCTTATTCTATTTTTTACTACATATATTGCACCCCAGGGTTACCTGTCTTATCACCAGGATCCATAAACTATGTGATTATATACTCGTTTATAACATTGTACCTTCAGTCGCTAGAGATTTCTTAAACGAAATATTTTTTCGTTGTCTTAATTTATTATTGGATACGCTTCTAGATAAGTGAATCGCTAGAAAATGAAGTAAAGAGATAAGTGAAGCGCTAGAAGGGAAAAGATAAGTGAAGCGCTAGAAGGGAAGAGATAAGTGAAGCGCTAGAAGGGAAGAGATAAGCGAAGCGCTAGAAAAGTAGTTTCGGTATATTTATCCGAAATATGAGTAAATGTTATCCGAGCACATTTCCCATTTGCTCCTTCACTCTTAATAGAAAAGAGTTGAATATGCCTCTTTCACCAAAATAACTATATCATATTAAGGGTGCATAAGGCTCAAATTCTTTAGGTACATTAGCACCAGAGAGGAACGAGGTCACTATGACGTTTTTTTCCCGTACATATACCTCCGTGAAATACTGCAATGTAATTAACTTTATAAGTCACTCGAATAAAATGTTTAAGAAATGTATTTTTCACATCATCAACTCCCGACTTCTGAAATAACACTAACTTGTCACTAAAGTCGAAGAAAATATAGAATAAGCGTATTTCATTCATGACATTGTATAAAATGCAACCTGGTGGGCTTATTACCATGTGAAAATATCTTCTAACCAACCAGAAAGATGTTAAATAAGGCTTGAGTTAAAACCAGACTCGAAACTAATTGAAAAAAATGGGTACCAACGAAAATCGAACCGACGACCCCTGGGTCGGAAGTCGGAAGACAGGCGTCAACCAACTAGGCAACAAAAGTCGTATTCTAATCTCAATTCAACTTCTTATTTCAGTTAATTTGAAGTCTTTCGAAAATGTATCAACGGACTTCCAATAACAACCATTTTCAACTGAACAATTATAAAATAAAACACTTAACCTCATTATTCCTCAATTTACGCGTATTTTTTACACGGTTTCGACATAACGCGGTTTTAAATCAAATGTTATTTAAAATACTATCGATTTCCAAATTATTTGAATTTTGACTGATGAATTAGATTAGCGTGCTCAGCACTGAAGGTCAGGTTGGCGGAGAAGTAAACAAGGAACAGAATAAATACTAAACATCCAATAATTATCACTCACTACTTTCTCCCCTTGTTTATTTTGTTATCATATTCAATAATTAGTGCTAGTATATTGAATAATGATATTTTTTTACTAATAACGCGTTATCCTGAGAGTAGTCATAACGCGTTATCCTATCGTGGGAGTCATGATGCTACTGAGCATCATGACTCCCACGATAGCCTCTGGCTACTCATCTCCATCCATCTCTGCACTCCGCGGCTTGGAGGTCAGTTCAGTTGCGTCTCTCACTTGGTCAGTCCAACGCATTGTGATTCTTCCTCTGAATTTTATAAGTTGATTCGTTTTACCATTTTTTGTCACATTTATGTAGTTCTGTACTTAAATTTCGTATTAGTTTTTGTACATTTGCGCGATTTCGATTTACGCGAATTTTATGTAAATTACTCGTGTGTTAATCGAGGAATAAGTATATTTTAAAATACTTTCATCTAGTCATATAGTTTCAAAAAAAGTAAAATGAATACAAGTGAGATTTTATCATTACGTTCCCATTAAATTCTTGAAACCAACATCAATTGCACAAAATATAGCGATATTCAATTAAACGTGAAGGGGGAAATTTTAACAACATAATATGTAATTTTGCAAATTTCATTAAGTCTCGTGCGAAATTATCGCAAGCGCAATTCCGAACGTAATCTAAATCGTTAACAGTTTGCGGTTTTCGTCTTTTGATTTCAATTCCGCTCGTTGGAAATTGAGCAAGATAAGTTTTCCATTAATGCAACAACCCGAGAGATATCCAACATTGAATGGATATGGGAAGCAACGAATGGCACATTTCAAAGGTGGCAATTCTGTGAATATAGCCATTCAACAACTAGTATTATAATTTCGTAGAATTTCCATGGAAATGTGTACAAACGAAATCTTTGGGTATCAGCAAGTTGTTAACTTGACTATTGTACATTTACATTTGGAAACGGTTATATATAAAGACCAACTTCTATGACAGTTTAGATAGTTTAAAAACGGTATATTTGAGGATAGCGTTTTCGATTGAAACACTCGCAGACCTCCGTTGCCTAGTTGGTAAAACGCTTGACTTCCACCCAATGATTTTGAGTTTGTTTCCCAACAGTACGGGAAAAAATAAAAACAATGGGTTTAAGTCTAGTGAAATAATTCGTACATATCATTTTCCTGTCGGGGCATACAACTCCAACTATTTATCTGACTTAATACATTCCCTTGTTTCAACATATAATTCACTTCATCCAACCATACTTGCATCGGTCTCTTCCTCCATCACGCCTGCACTTGCATTTGCACTATATTCCTGTTTTGTTAGTATTTCTTCATTCATACGTTCTACATACCCAAACAATCTTAGAATGCTCTTCTTCATGTTCACGTTTTACACAAAATTAGTACTAACACGCTATTGTGAACTATTACTATTAACATATCTTAACAGATTTTGATAATATCCGGTTCGATAATATATGTTTTAGTGCCCCATTGTCTTTAAGAGATCCAATCGTCTACAAGCAACACTCACACGTGTTAGACATGTGGGAGTATGGTTGCCTCTTCACGTATGCGGTACTTTTATCAAGATGTGCGATGACGAACCATAAATTTCGTGGTGTGTACACAAGTGTACTCAATTAATGGGGCCGGAGACAATGTTAATTTCCTGGCCACGCTCTTAAATACGTCCAAATCACCAAATCTGATGTATTGCAGGGGCCCATTCTTATATTAATTGAATTAAAATTTTATTTCCCTACAAGGCGTTCAGTGTTTATAAAATTATATATTTATTTCATTATTTTGTGTACATGGTTTTAGATAGTACATCTGGCGGGCTTATTACTATATACAAAATTATCCCAACTTATCTTTAACACATTGAACTATTTAACTAGATGATATTAAATAAAGAATGATGTACGTTATTTCATTATTTTGTGTACATGGTTTTAGATAGTACATGTGGCGGGCTTATTACTATATACAAAATTATCCCAACTTATCTTTAACACATTGAACTATTTAACTAGATGATATTAAATAAAGAATGATGTACGTTATTTCATTATTTTGTGTACATGGTTTTAGATAGTACATGTGGCGGGCTTATTACTATATACAAAATTATCCCAACTTATCTTTAACACATTGAACTATTTAACTAGATGATATTAAATAAAGAATGATGTACGTTATTTCATTATTTTGTGTACATGGTTTTAGATAGTACATGTGGCGGGCTTATTACTATATACAAAATTATCCCAACTTATCTTTAACACATTGAACTATTTAACTAGATGATATTAAATAAAGAATGATGTACGTTATTTCATTATTTTGTGTACACGGTTTTAGATAGTACATGTGGCGGGCTTATTACTATATACAAAATTATCCCAACTTATCTTTAACACATTGAACTATTTAACTAGATGATATTAAATAAAGAATGATGTACGTTATTTCATTATTTTGTGTACATGGTTTTAGATAGTACATGTGGCGGGCTTATTACTATATACAAAATTATCCCAACTTATCTTTAACACATTGAACTATTTAACTAGATGATATTAAATAAAGAATGATGTACGTTATTTCATTATTTTGTGTACATGGTTTTAGATAGTACATGTGGCGGGCTTATTACTATATACAAAATTATCCCAACTTATCTTTAACACATTGAACTATTTAACTAGATGATATTAAATAAAGAATGATGTACGTTATTTCATTATTTTGTGTACATGGTTTTAGATAGTACATGTGGCGGGCTTATTACTATATACAAAATTATCCCAACTTATCTTAAACACATTGAACTATTTAACTAGATGATATTAAATAAAGAATGATGTACGTTATTTCATTATTTTGTGTACATGGTTTTAGATAGTACATGTGGCGGGCTTATTACTATATACAAAATTATCCCAACTTATCTTAAACACATTGAACTATTTAACTAGATGATATTAAATAAAGAATGATGTACGTTATTTCATTATTTTGTGTACATGGTTTTAGATAGTACATGTGGCGGGCTTATTACTATATACAAAATTATCCCAACTTATCTTTAACACATTGAACTATTTAACTAGATGATATTAAATAAAGAATGATGTACGTTATTTCATTATTTTGTGTACATGGTTTTAGATAGTACATGTGGCGGGCTTATTACTATATACAAAATTATCCCAACTTATCTTTAACACATTGAACTATTTAACTAGATGATATTAAATAAAGAATGATGTACGTTATTTCATTATTTTGTGTACATGGTTTTAGATAGTACATGTGGCGGGCTTATTACTATATACAAAATTATCCCAACTTATCTTTAACACATTGAACTATTTAACTAGATGATATTAAATAAAGAATGATGTACGTTATTTCATTATTTTGTGTACATGGTTTTAGATAGTACATGTGGCGGGCTTATTACTATATACAAAATTATCCCAACTTATCTTTAACACATTGAACTATTTAACTAGATGATATTAAATAAAGAATGATGTACGTTATTTCATTATTTTGTGTACATGGTTTTAGATAGTACATGTGGCGGGCTTATTACTATATACAAAATTATCCCAACTTATCTTTAACACATTGAACTATTTAACTAGATGATATTAAATAAAGAATGATGTACGTTATTTCATTATTTTGTGTACATGGTTTTAGATAGTACATGTGGCGGGCTTATTACTATATACAAAATTATCCCAACTTATCTTTAACACATTGAACTATTTAACTAGATGATATTAAATAAAGAATGATGTACGTTATTTCATTATTTTGTGTACATGGTTTTAGATAGTACATGTGGCGGGCTTATTACTATATACAAAATTATCCCAACTTATCTTTAACACATTGAACTATTTAACTAGATGATATTAAATAAAGAATGATGTACGTTATTTCATTATTTTGTGTACATGGTTTTAGATAGTACATGTGGCGGGCTTATTACTATATACAAAATTATCCCAACTTATCTTTAACACATTGAACTATTTAACTAGATGATATTAAATAAAGAATGATGTACGTTATTTCATTATTTTGTGTACATGGTTTTAGATAGTACATGTGGCGGGCTTATTACTATATACAAAATTATCCCAACTTATCTTTAACACATTGAACTATTTAACTAGATGATATTAAATAAAGAATGATGTACGTTATTTCATTATTTTGTGTACATGGTTTTAGATAGTACATGTGGCGGGCTTATTACTATATACAAAATTATCCCAACTTATCTTAAACACATTGAACTATTTAACTAGATGATATTAAATAAAGAATGATGTACGTTATTTTTTTAAAACATTTTTTTTTATTTGCATGGTACCTTTAAACTGATCCAAATTAGAAACTCGGAAATATTAAAAAGCGTGGCAGGGACAAAACATTGTTTCCGGTTCCATCAATCGAACCTCTTTTAGAATCTCTGGAGTAGGCACAGAACTTGTTCGTTTTCACACTTCCTGGCAATACACTGCCACATGTGAAGATCCTATAACACTCACATATATCTAGCGCGTGACACTATTATTACCAGACGAAGTCTTTTATTAGGCTGGGGCCCTCTTTTCCAGCTATCATCGAAAACTAATCCCGAAATTTGCTGATGAAAATCAAGCGTCTTACCCTCTAGGCCAAAGAGTTCGCCATTATTTTTTATATTGCGTCTTCATTGGACCTCTTTATTCTCAGTCACGCTGTAATATTTCAGACGTAGAAACTTTAAACATATTATGTTTATAGTAACTAGTAATTAATAACCCATTAATAATGACGGAAGTAAATAAAAAACACTTTTTTTTTCAATTTTCAAAACAAACAATTTTTTTTTCAATTTTCAAGTTCGTTGATTGTAATATTTATTATGAAAGTGCGTGGAAGTTTTTCATAGATCGTTCACTGACAAAAAGTGTTGCCTGACATACTCATATAAAGAAGTGACAGCTGTCAAATAGTATACGAAAAATCAAGATGTCCTAAAACATGTTTTCGAATATAGAAATTCCTTGGTAACCGACATACAAACGGCGAGAATTATGTATGCTGTTAATATAAAACTTATCCAATCAGAGTAAATTATGTTCAGCCAGTCAACCAGTCAACCAGGATTGTTTTGTTTACAAGCAACACGAAAACAAATCAGAATAAATTAATGTGTTTTTTCCTTACATAAAGATAACAACGTCTTATAATCGTGTTCATTCACGCTCGACAGATCAATTTTGAAGATGACGAGCAGATGACGTTGGCACTGTCTGAGAGAGTATGTCGATAATCTTAATCGGATATCTGTACGCTGTCACTCTGTGGGAAATCAAACCGATCTGTTCTACGTCACGTCCAGGAGCGGATTTGATCTAAAATAACAAACACGGGCTTTTATACCTGTAGAACAGAAAAAAGCTGCTGTAGCATCGAGATTCTGATATTACGTACTCCTCTGTGTTGGCTTGTAGCTGAAATGCCTGCCCCCCCCCCCCCCCCCCCCCAATATCCTGACGGAGAGCAGAATAAAATAAGTTGGGCAGCGAAAAATATACAAGGATTTACTACATACCACCCTCAAAAACATAATTGTTCAGCATAACTGGGAGCTAATAGCAACATATCGAGCTAAATGGCGTAGAACTCGGACTATTTATTAGTGGTTTAATAGAAAAAGAAGATTCAGAATAGCTGTAAATACTAAAGCTTCTTACCTACGTAACACGATATGCCTATTACAAATTGGGTTACGCAGTCATCTCCGATGACACCATCGACAAATACTTTCTGATCGAGAAGATCTTGTGGTCATTTAGTACCGCAATAGTGGAAGATAAATACGAGTTTATGACCGTTTCTAGGGTGGGCCGAATGTATTCTAAACAAGCAGTGAATCCCAGATACCATATTTATTACCATCAACCCCCCATCTCAAAGCTAAATTTAAACACCGTCAATCGAAGGATAGGGTACACAAGGGGAAGTGAAACTGCAAAGTCTAAAGCACAGAAGGGGTTGAAACAATACTTAAACAACTCACCGACAGCTTTGAGAAACACGAAGTTCGTAAATTTACTGCTTACACACATGGGCAGGTCTAGAGATGACCTCGTGAGATGGGAAGTACTAAGGGGTAGAACCACACCATTTATTGTATCTGGGGCGAAGATAAATCCATACTACATTTAACGGGGTCGTCAAGATGCCTACGAGTATGACGAGCACCGTGAAGGATTTGAACCATGCGTAGTCTGATACTACTGCCACATTAACCACCTGCCATGCATGTCTTCCTCCTAGAGGTTTCATATTCGACTCCTGATGATGACATTAAATAATAAAAGTTTTTCGGTCTTGGTTTTTTATATTTGAAAAAGTTGCTACATTCCAATTAGTTCGTAATACTATACCGTTTACAATGAAAACATAATAGAATATGAGTACACCTCAAAACTCTTTGTGGTGTATTATATTATGCTTTATTTGTTATTTTTTTCCATGAAGACTGATTTCTTCTACGAAAACTGAAGTAAATGGCTATCGTCTTGAATCACTTTGGTATCACAGACGCAGTCTCGATCAATCATGAGCTTGCTGGAGTGCGAAATTATTTTCACAAAAAATACTTATAATCTTCCCCGTTCAAACGAGTTGCTTAATTTATAAAAAAATATCATATTGACAGTCACTCGTCTTCTATGGTCGATGAAGCTGGAGCATTCCGACTAGTTTTAGGCAGTTGTTTGGAGCTACACCTCTTTATTTCTGTGACTATGCAGACCAATTATCGATCTATATAGTTTAGCGCATACATCTCCCCTCCAAGATGATTCGAGGACCTCATCGGAAATTGATAGCTCACACTGTCTCTCCCTTTTTCAGCCAGTTAGTATCATGGACCCAATACTTATATCATGGTAAATTTAAAAAATACATGTACGTAAATTAAATCGCTAACTTAGTTCGTCTCTGATCCCTTCAAATAAAAATAAACGGACAATGATTTTTTGCAACATCCTGTACGCAAGATAAAGTAATTTAATGAGATTGAAAATACGTCAAATGGAAACCAAGCGTTATTTAAAAATGATAATTTTATTTGGAACACTGTTTTACATAATCTTGGCAAATTGTATTATTTCAAACACGACATTATTTTATGTGGAATGATAATTTATTTTCTAGACTTCTTTTTCGACTATCATATTTAAAAAAATAATAAAAGTTCAAATAAGTTAAATAACCGTGTTTCAATTTTATATTATGATTTTCGAAATCACCGTAATCGAGTTTATACAATTCCACTGAAAAAAAATTGCTATGCATATTTTTGAAAATGTTTCCATTTATTAAAAATATTTCACTTTACTTAAAGGGTTAAAACTGTATTTTCTCAAAGTACTTTTAAAAAAGTAACTTGATTCAATAGGTATACTGTGATAAATCTTTATGTGTGAGAATACGGTGTTTTCACTCTTAACGCGATGTGTGCTGTGTCAGTGATTTTGAGAAGTACCTCTCCAATGTTTTTAGTTTGGGTTAGGTGAAGTCTGTGTGTTTTGAAAGTTTACTTCCCTCTATGGGGTTTTAACACAATCTCCCCCCTAGAGCGATCCGTTAACTAGAGTCGACCAGAGATGAATATGACAACCGATCCCCCATGCGAATGTCTGTTATGCGGTCGGGTCTGGCTATGTCAGGCATTTAGCAAAACTCGAAACCCCACGGATTGACCAGCACCCCCACCACTGACGACGCCGACAAGGTTTTAAAATTTTTCCTTTTCTTCATGTTATTTATTTTACATTTATTTATCAGTTTTATGCAAGTTATTGAAAATATAGTGTTTCAAACTGTCGAACACTTTTTCAGCAATTATTCGTTCTACATCAAACAAAATATAATATTTGCATATAGAAATTAGCACACAAACTGTTAAGAAAATAACAACATTCACATAGGAAATTAAAACAAAACGAAATGCAATATTCAAAATCCACTTTAAAATACAGAGAAATTAATAATCGTCTAAGGTCCAACAGATGTTTTTTTTAACATTTTTTTCTTAACTAAACAACTATTCTCACATGTTAAAGACGTCTCATTTTTTACTATTCAATCGATTGAATATTCTTGAAACTATGTCTCCTAATATTCTGTCTTCATGAATACATACATATAATTTATATTGTTCATACTCTGAACCCTTGTAGTCTCGCCGATCTAATTGAGTAGCCATAGCCTGCATTGATTATTGTTTTTTTTAAATAATTCTTCTTAAATAATTTTACATATTATATTTTAATAATATCAAGTGTCGTACGGCGTATAGCGATTGCAAATAAATTCAATGGGGCACTAAAACATATATTATATACTCAAACCGGACAGTAATATATACGCAAACCGGACAGTAATATACGCAAACCGGACAGTAATATACGCGAACCGGATAGTATAAAAATCTTCTAAGATGATATTCCACAAAAATATTAATTTATAACTATTAGCTTTAATGTATTTGAGTGGAATGTAGACGTAGAAACGTATTAAAAGGAGCCGAATAAATGCTGTAGAAATGCATGTACTGAGAACAATACACGGGATGACAATGTACGCTAGAAAACGCAATAAAGTGATTAGGGATGAATTGTGAACTTAAGGCTGATGGGTTGAGTAAGATGAAGAAGAGCACTTTAAAATGGTTAGGGTATATAGAATAAATGAATAAAGAAAGACTAACAAACGGCATTAAGGTACAAATATGAGTTGAAGGTAGAGAAAACCAAGGAAAGTATGGTTGGATCAAATGAATGATATTTTGAAAGAAGCAAATGTAAAAAATCAGAAATATCGTAGTAGTTTTATGGAAATGTGGAAGAAGCGAAGGGTGTGTGTCGAGATAGGAAAGTCTTGCGCCTTTTTCTTTCCACCTACCTCAATAGGAAAATGGCTTGATGGTATGTATGCACGTAAATTGTAGAATTTTACTTCTTCCGGTATGGGTTTCATGCATTTGAAAGAAGCGAAGGATGTATGTCGCGATAGAAAGATCTAGCGCCTTGTTCTCTCTGCCTACCTCAACAGGGAAATGGCATGATGGTATGTACGTAAATTGTAGAATTTCGCTTCTTTCGGTATGGGTTTCATGCATTTGTAGGAAACTAGAAAAGAAGCCACTACTGGCAAATATAAAACAATAAACCAGTGGATTATTTTGAATATCAACAAAAGTATACTGTAATTTTATACGTGTAAAAATATCAAGTTAGTGAAAAGTTTATTTCACGGTTAAATTTCGTTTAATACTTACGAGCCCATGCCATATGTTTCTATTTACAATAAAAACAGGTTATATGTACGTTGAATTATTTTTGCATGTAGACGTTCATTTATATTTTGGATTTGAGTCGTTCGAAATATTGTGGAATCCACTTAATATACTGTGCATCGTTAATACACATCAAATTATGAAATATTGGTGGAAGCCTAAATTTCAGGTTATTAATAACCTTCACGAGTACATATTTACAACAAATTGTCTTCCATACTTCATAGCAGAGATATTAAACATTTTTCCTTCAATTTTCACTACATTGTCAACACAAAAAAAAAGTTAATCTATGACTCGAAGCAATATTTCACTCTATATTTCTACAGGTTATAAATATTGGATTACAATTTTACCGATTAGTGATAAGTTTTTACGAAAAAAAATCCTGTTTTATTGGAGATTTATATAAAAAAAAAACTATTAGAATACTCAAATGATAACTGAAATCATGTCAAAAATCACGATGACAGTGTTAAAAAACATAATATGTCATTCAGTAAACTAATTGCTTATGAATTTTATTAGTAGGCATCTAATTTATTGCCACATATGTTAATAATCTAGATACGATGTTAAATCTAATGTGACTTAAAACTACAAAGTTATCTTAACATTTACATTTATCAATTTTTATTCATCCAAGAGAAGCAAGACCTCTGTGGCCTAGTTGGAAAGACGCCTGTCTTCCAGCCCGAGAGTAGATGGCGTCTTCAAAATGTGTGCCTAAGATTTATTTTCAACCTACGAAAGTACGATCATATAACTTCATACCAGAAGGCATTGAACTGGTTGAATGTTAGAAATAGACGCCAAATTCACATACTGTCTCTATTGTATAATATCCTTAACTGTCCCGCCGCACCCTCTTATCTCGCCGAAAATTTTCAGCGTCTTTCCAATCATGGATTAGCGCTACGCTCAAACAGAGATTGTTTATTGGCCTTTCCAGTTCACCGCTCTTCTTTTTTCACGTCGTCCTTTACTGTCCATGCAGTGAGACTCTGGAATCAGTTACAAACCAATATAAGACTCGCTCCGTCCTTGGCATGCTTTAAGAAGCGACTGAAAAAACTCTTAATTTCTAGTCAGTAAAATAACGTGTTTCATTCCTGATTTTTCTTTTCCTTTCCTCTCCACCATCCTTTCCTTTCCTTTTGATTGATGATATCTCACTTTATATGAAAAATAGTGTTCGGGTGATTGTCCGTCTTTGTGGGGTTTGTGGGCATGTTCTCACGTATATGTTTATGGATTTCGTGGGGATGGATAGTCATTTGAATGATTTATGCGACCACGTAACTTGCTTCATTTACTTTTGTCTGGTTGGTTGGAAGAGATTGCCGCCTGGCAATAAGCCCGCCAGATTGTATTACAATAAAAGTGTTAAATAAATAAATAAATAAATAAATAGATGGCTAGATTTCCATTCATACCCGATTATTTTAAAGTTACAGTCTGGTTTTTACTAAAGGTTTCTTTAACATCTTGCTGGTTGGTCGGAAGATGATAACCCGTATGAATTATAGAAAACCTCTTTATAATTAGCCTACGTACACTTCAAAAGAAGTCTATCTCATGATATAACACCTGCTACTCTCAAATATCGATATACTGAACGTTTCATTAGGCTTACCAAACAGTATTAAGAATCAATTTAAAAATCTCATTTTTAATTTAAATGATCTACACATTTTTAAAATTAAAAACCTAATTAACCACACTCACACAGTGGGCTAACGAACAAGTCATGTGTACCTGCTGAAAGCAATCGATTTAACTCGAGGCAATGCTCGTCAATAACGACAGCAGGAGATTAGCCATTCCGGAAATTTTAAATTTCTCTCCATTAGCCAGCTACTTTTTTGCACACATTATATATATTTCCCGCCGTTAGCTATCAAGTCATTATCGCCCGACCACACGATTTATTTTTCAATACAACCGTAATATGTTTATTTTTCATACTCGTGTATATGGTAAGCATTAATGATACTGACAGAATGTTCAATCTTATTTATTTTAAATGTAGGCATTTCTTAATTTATTTATGAAATCATTCATTTGCAAATGGGATTTCTAATCTATGTATATTCATTTCTTATGCGACCTTTCAATATCCCCTGCTTAAAGTATTTAATCCCATAGATTTACCTGTCTATCCGTTCAGTTCGATTCCACCAACACCCACGCTGTTATGGGGGATACAATAAGTCACCATCCAACGTGTTCTATCTACGAGTATATCCTAGAAGATCAAAATCTTTTTTATTTATTACGAGCGCGACCTTACTTAGTGACGAAGAATGAAATGTATAAAATGAGTAAAAAATAATAACGATGACGGACTTAAGATCTGAAGTTACTGGGGAAGAAAAATATATCGCAGCGTAGTAAATATGATTTAGTCCTTGAGTACAAATAGCCCTGTAAGTTGCCAGTACTTTCGCAGAAAACGTCGAGAGCAGCAAAACTTTGATGAAAGAGTGTTATTATGCGCAATAATTAATTTGATGTAAAATTATTATAATTTATTAATTTACTTTATCCTCTTCGCCACAACTTCCTCTATTTCACATAAGACCATAGATAATATTTGTATAGATATTTAAATTAAATTATAGTACGAGTAAAATATTTAAGATCCCTTTATTCAAACTATGCTTTTAGGTTAATTAACCCACTTCAGGAAGACATAGTATATGTTGAAATGTGAATAGAAATATGCTTAAGAGTTAGAGTTAGAAAAAAAAAATTGTGTATTATTTTTATATTCCAAGCAAAGAAGATTTTGCTTTGATATATTCTTCATTCAAATGCTGCTCTTTTATAATTGGATATGCCAGTTAAATCATGCCTAATTATTTTTTTTACATCATTAATTACTATAAGAAATAGGATATATGTTAAATATATGCGAAAATTTCAAAAACAATTAATAAAATGCTAAAACATTTTACACTCCTTAGAATTTGCTGATCTATGGGTTAAATTCATTCTTGAAAATCTTTGATTCACAGCATTTTTTTATTTATAATAAAGACTATGAAGAATAAATCTGATGACAGGGAACGGGTGGCTTAGGAGCGTGGAAAGTGGAAAGCTCTCTGTTCTCGAGCTGATGATTTCTCAACAGCTAGACGTCTGAGAAAGTCAGCATGCTGCAAACATGCATCAACGTTACTAGGAGGTTCTACATAATCCATATACCTGTAACGTCTACGGGAGGGAATGCATGTCTACAACGGGCTGTTTTCTCACAGAAAGTCACATGATCGACGTGAAGGAGCAGCTCGACATTGATGTTGAAATGGCTCGGGGATCCTCTATTACGAGGTACAACCACGATGACGTGAAGGAGCAGCTCTACATTGATGTTGGAATGGCTCGGGGATCCTCTATTACGAGGTACAACCACGATGACGTGAAGGAGCAGCTCGACATTGATGTTGAAATGGCTCGGGGATCCTCTATTACGAGGTACAACCACGATGACGTGAAGGAGCAGCTCGACATTGATGTTGGAATGGCTCGGGGATCCTCTATTACGAGGTACAACCACGATGACGTGAAGGAGCAGGTCGACATTGATGTTGAAATGGCTCGGGGATCCTCTATTACGAGGTACAACCACGATGACGTGAAGGAGCAGCTCGACATTGATGTTGAAATGGCTCGGGGATCCTCTATTACGAGGTACAACCACGATGACGACCTTAATGAGCTATCAACCTATGAGTATGGGAGTCGGTCCAGGAATAAGTTATCAACTTACGAGTATTTGCAGGAGGGAGTACGCATCTAGGATCTGGCTGTTTTCTCACTGAAGATCATATGATTGACGTGGAAGAACAGCTCAAGATTGACGTTGGGGGTGGCAAAGGGATCTTCGACTACGAGATCCAACAACAACGACGACGAGAATAAGCTATCAACATATGAGTATATTGGTCCGGGAGTCGGTTCAGGAATAAGCTATCAACATACGAGTATTTGCGGGAGGGAGTGCGCATCTACATAGAATCTGCCTGTTTTCTCATTGAAGATCACATGATCGACGTGGAAGAGCAGCTCAAGATTGACGTAGGAGTGGCGAGGAGATCTTCGACTACGAGGCCCAGCAACGATGATATTGGTACAAAATGATTTAACGGTAGGATTTTTGAATAATAAAAGTCTTCATACATCTGATCGGTTGATACATCGGTTACTAATGTATACCTGAGCAGTTTCATATACATATATTATATTTCTTTTAACGTTATAAAACTTGATAAAAACCTAAAATACAAATTTGCATAAGTATACAATAATAGTATTCTCGCATGTTTTCAACATGATAAAAAAATTGGTTGCTTCAAATTGATACCCACGATAACAATTGGGTAACCCCAAACCTGGTTTGGTGGACATTTTCAATGTAGGAGTAGTTTTAGAGGGCACTTCTCCACTATTTTCCCAACCCAAGGTCTTGACAGCGAGGATGTTATTCAATTGTTTTTTGAAATCTAAGTACTCGTATAATACATGTATTTATTAGTAATTTGTCCTGTAACGTCTCCATGAGACAGATTTTATTTTATATTTTTTTATTTGTTTTTTTTTAGTTTTGAATTGTTGATTACTTTTGTTATGCAAAGGTTTGTTTATTTGTCATATTTGAAAAGATATCATAAATTTTAAGATTTCTCTTAGAGAATATTGATGCGTTATCTACTTGATTTTTAAGTTTTACTGTGTTATTAAACGACTCCAAGTTTTGTTTATTTTTTAATAAATAAATAAATTCCAAATGCATATATTTTTTAATAAATAAATAAATTCCAAATGCAAATGCTATACACAGCATCCGTCTTAATGTCTTAACTAAGAATGGATCTTAAACTAAAGTTGTTAGAATTTATAAAATAAATTAATTTTGAACACGTTTTATTTAAATCATGTAAATTCTATAGATATAAACCATGACTTTATTGTGAATCATTCCAGAGCCATCTGATTGGTAATGCGTTTGTAATTTGGAACGGGCAAATAAGGGATCTATAGAATAAATCACTAACTCTGGTTCCCTAATTCTAGGTACTAGACTGAACGGTCACAAATAATAAATACGGAAAAAAAAACACTATAAGTCATCGAAATTGGACATGACTGTGTTAAAAAGACCCAATCCATATTTTATTTTCTGGGATATTCGTAATTAAGGGAATATCTTGCCTCATAGTTTGGGCTTGTGTGAAAAGAAAAAACTTTCAAACGTTATTTACCATAAAATAACTATTTAATAACGGTTTCGATATTTTAAACTGCTCGGAATAGATCTAAGCTTTTTTGGTATATCAAATAAACCAATTAAAATTGTTTTATGGGTTGGTTCCATTTTGCATAATTACGTCCTATTGAAATGCCACCCTCAAGGGGAAATTGAACTTTAAACAAGGGATATTTTATAATAATCACAACCCTCTGGATTTTGGAATTGAATTTGTTACATTTTTTGTTGTCGTATTTTTTCTTTTCCTTTTTCAAAGTGAATGGCATTCATGTGAATTCGTTTACGTTTGTACAATACACAATAATTAGAACCCAAATCCCTTTACGCTTTTAGGGAATAAAAATATTTTAACTTGTGGGAAAGCAGCCTTTTAATTGATAGGAAAAAACATCAGAACTCAAATATAATAGTAAAACTGTTCATTTTTATACTCCAGCAACTAAAACCATTTTCTGTCAAAAATTTAAAAATCTACATCGAAATGCGAAATCGATGTCAACTGAAAAAAAATAAGAACTAGACATGAAAATTTTGATACATATGAGAATTGCATAATATCAATTGGAGATAAAAAAACACAAATTTTAGTTTAGTAAGAATCTCGAAATTTGAACGTGTTAATTGTATAGTAAAAGGTCTCCCGGATAGAATTCAAGCGTTTTAACCTGTACACCGCGTTAAAAATCAAATTTCACGAATCCTGTGCGCTGCACAATTTCGGCGTTTTTAAATTTGTAAGTTTAAACGCGTATTTTGTTTAGAACCACTGATATTTGATTACACCACCAAGTAAACATGACATTCAAGTAATTTTCTGATAATAAATAATAGTCATTACTCTTAAGGAGACTCATTAAATAAAGGAGATAAACTAAACATTACGTAAAATACACAAAGGAATGCTACATATCAGATCACAGGCGTTTGTGCTTCCCGCGAGGAACACGTTAATAACTAAGTTAGGGAGGTGGTTTTATATTGAAATGCTGGTTGATTTTTTATATAAAGTCACCTCTACTTTTATCATATAAAATTTTATTATAAAATTTAATAGATCAAATAGTGACACCAGACACTAGATTTACTGCCATTTTTAATTTGAATCGTGCTAATATTTTTTATAATTTTTATTTTTATTATTTATAAAAATTCTATTTTGCTGTAGAAAGAGCCATTGTCGAAAAAGTAACAAATTATTTATTTCAAAACCTATATAAAGCTTATAATGATAAAATGTTGAAAAATCTTGAGGATATCCCATAACAAATAAGGAAATTTTTAGAATTATAAGTAAAGCATTTTCTCTTTATCATTATAAGGAACAAAAGCACCCTTTGATAACATCTTCAGAAAAGAGAGATGTTCCCTGCTACAGATTACAATTCTAAGGAACATTGAAACGAGTGGTGTCGGAAACAAATATTTATACTTTATTATTCGAGTATGTCAAATTATACCTCGTATCAGATTTATATTCTTATATAGTTTTAGGATATAATTATATAACCTTTTAACTTATAATAAGAAACCATCAAATTATACCTCGTATCAGATTTATATTCTTATACAGTTTTAGGATATAATTATATAACCTTTTAAACTTATAATAAGAAACCATCAAATTATACCCCGTATCAGATTTTTATTCTTATACAGTTTTAGGATATAATTATATAACCTTTTAACTTATAATAAGAAACCATCAAATTATACCTCGTATCAGATTTATATTCTTATACAGTTTTAGGATATAATTATATAACCTTTTAACTTATAATAAGAAACCATCAAATTATACCTCGTATCAGATTTATATTCTTATACAGTTTTAGGATATAATTATATAACCTTTCAACTTATAATAAGAAACCATCAAATTACACCTCGTATCAGATTTATATTCTTATACAGTTTTAGGATATAATTATATAACTTTTCAACAATAAGAAACCATCAAGATTTTTCTGATTGTAGAAAGACTTACAACTAGGAAAAATATACATTTTTTTATAAACATAAAAACATACCATCACTTAATTTTCATGTTGGGGTAGACAGAAAAGACAGAGCGCATAACTTGCCCATCTATCTCGACGCTTCTTCTACATACCTTCTCTTTTAACTCTACCGATTTCTTAGACTTTCTGTTTCCTTGTTTCAAAATACTAATCACTTGTTCCAACCGTACTTTCTTTAATCTTGCTCTACCACGCCTTTCACTCACATTTGAACTGTATATTGGTTTTGTAAGTCTTTCTTCATTAATTCGTTGCACGTGCCCTAACTAGCTCAGTGTTCTTCTTCATCCTAATCAACACATCAGCCTTCAGTTCACATTAATCTCTAATCATTTTTTTCAGATTCTGTCATACATTGTCATCTCATCATCTCATGTAATCTTTTCAATGCACGCATTTCTACAGTATTTATTTGGTTCCTGTCAGTTTTTTTCCACGTACACGTTTGACTCCTATACATCAAAATTGGTACTAAAATACTGGTGTGGACTATCATCTTAGCAGATTTTGATACTGTCCGGTTCGAGTATATTTGTTTAAGTGTCCTATTAACTTTGTTTTATATCGCTGAACGCCATTCGATTTCCCTCTTAACTCTTCTATCATCTGAGAAAATAATACCCAAATTGCAGAATTTCTGAACTTGCTCCGATCTTTCATTGTTTACTCATATGTACATCGCATTTACTTTTCCTTTCAACCATGTTTTATCACCATGATTGGATTTTGTCACATTCATTCTTAAATCTTCCTCTTCACACCTCTCATACAATTTGCAATACTTAAAATATTCTGTAATCATTCTCATTCTCCATTAACACTATCATGTCATCAGATATCAAACACATTCCTATTCGACATTCTCATTCTCCATTAACACTATCATGTCATCAGATATCAAACACATTCCTATTCGACATTCTCATTCTCCATTAACACTATCATGTCATCAGATATCAAACACATTCCTATTCGACATTCTCATTCTCCATTAACACTATCATGTCATCAGATATCAAACACATTCCTATTCGACATTCTCATTCTCCATTAACACTATCATGTCATCAGATATCAAACACATTCCTATTCGACATTCTCATTCTCCATTAACACTATCATGTCATCAGATATCAAACACATTCCTATTCGACATTCTCATTCTCCATTAACACTATCATGTCATCAGATATCAAACACATTCCCATTCGACATTTGTATGCCACCGATTGACTTTTGTAATTCATTCACACATGAATCTATGCAAATATAAAATAACCAGGGTGACTTTGTAAATAATCCATAAAAATGTATTAAGTTATTTCTCTATTTCAAATTTAATAAAGGCTACATTATAGACATAATTATATTTTACTGATGGTTGATAGAAATTTTAATTTCACTTTGAAGTCAATTATGTCTATTTAAGTCAGAAAGATGAATAGGGAAAATTTAGCGACGCTAGCGCAGTAGTTAGTTGAATAGCTTCACATGAGCTCTATTGACGCCATCCATACGTGTTCAGTCTGCTGCACGCCGGCCGAGCCGGGGACAAAGGGTACTCGTAATGTGAAAATACTTTATGAAAAGACTCAAATAGGAATGATTTCCTCAATCAAAAGAAGTCTTGACAGCGAGGCAGGGGGGAATTGGATATTTTTTCTGCAACTTTTATTAAGACTAGTGACGCGTCCCACTCTATGAGAATCTATAGAATGGAAAGGATTCTAACTACTAGTATACTCGTATATCTGTGGCGTTATGGCAGAAGTTGATATGTCCGTTTTACCTTAGTCTACAGGAGAAGCAATATTAACTTTGATAAGCTGTTAAAATCAGTACAAATAAGCATTTTTTAAGTTTTTCCAAACAATATATCTTTTGTTTGGATAATGACTGGCACACCAAATTTTGCCACAACATGCTGAGAAATATTTTCTATAAATTGGGAGAATAAATACAAAATGACAAAAAACGGACATATCAACTTCTGCCATAACGCCACAGAAATATACTACTAAAATACTAAACACGGTCGAAGGTCTATGGACGTATACCACGTAATGGCATTAAATACAATAGTCCTCGTAAATGAAGCAAGTTACATGGTCGCCAAAAACATTCAAATAACTATCCATCCTCATAAAATCCATGAACACATACGTGAGCATATAGCCACAAACCCCACGAAGACGGACAATCACCCGAACATTCCTTTTCACATAAAGTAAGATATCACCAATAAAGGGAAAAGGGAGGGATGGTGGAGAGGAGAGGAAAAAAAACAGGAATGAAACACGTTATATTACTGACTAGAAATTAAGAGTTTTTTCAGTCACTTCTTAAAGTATGCCAAGGACGGAGCGTGTCTAACATTATTAAAAATTCGAGAAAAAAAATTCTTACAGTACCTGGATGTTCTCTTTGATCTGACGATGAGAAGCTCCTTTGTTTACTTACACGCCGTCCCTCATTTTACGCAACTTAATATTTTTACTTGAATTTAAATTAACATTTTTTCGATAAATCTATCATGGATAAAACAAGTTTACGTATCCAAGATTAGCTAATTGTTTGGAAGAAATAAATGTATAACAATAAGCCCGCCGTGTGTATCATATATAACCATGTATTAAAAAAAAATCTTTTTATTAGTAACACGCATTAATGATTTATTTATCTTACTATCCGTCGGTAATGTCAAACTTTAATAATCATATCAAGCCAAAGCTTACATTAACAACAACAAAAACTTCGAGTGAATAATCTAGATAATGTAAACATCTATCATAAGTAATTAATACAGTTATTTTATAAAATATGTCTGACTAAGAGATATAACGTGTTCTAAACAAATATACATTCGACCTCCGTGACCTAGTTGGTAAGACATCTGTATCCTAGCACGGAGGTTGGGCGTTCTAATTCCGATGGAACCAAGATTACTTTAAAGAGGATTCCAGTTTGGTTTTCACTTAAAACCTCTTTTACAACTTTTTGGTTGGTTGAAAGAGATTGCCACATGGCAATAATCCCGACAGGTTTTTCTGCATACCATGAATGTGTAACACAATACAATGTGTAATCAATCTTCTAAGGCGATCGGTATGTTTATCGGTTCCAACATTACATTTCGCAGATTTAATAAAAGCGTTATTTTTTGTTGCAAAATAGGGTTCTTCGAGTTAATTTTAAAAATCTTGTAATATTTAAAATATAAGTATTGAAAGATAATTAATAAATCCTTAGTACATCCCTGGTTACACGTGTTCAAATATGAAATTTATTGAGACATATTTGAATTACCAACTCATTCTTTTACTCTGACATGGCAAAATTTGAACAGGATTTTTTGTGACATTTATATTTGACATTATATTAATTCCGAAATATTCATGAATTGAAAGGAGTCTGAATAAAAGGTACAAAAAAATTTGCCTCGTTATTATACACACATATGAGAACTAGATAAGAGAAAAATGAACCGATACGATATTATACACACATATGAGAACTAGAGAAGAGAAAAATGGTCCTATACTATATTATACACACATATGAGAACTAGAGAAGAGAAAAATGAACCTATACGATATTATACACACATATGAGAACCAGAGAAGAGAAAAATGAACCTATAGGATATTACACACACATATGAGAACTAGAAAAGAGAAAAATGGTCCTATACGATATTATACACACATATGAGAACTAGAGAAGAGAAAAATGGTCCTAAACGATATTATACACACATACGAGAACTAGAGAAGAGAAAAATGGTCCTATACTATATTATAAACACATATGAGAACTAGAGAAGAGAAAAATGATCCTATACGATATTATGCACACTTATGAGAACTAGAGAAGAGAAAAATGGTCCTATACTATATTATACACACATATGAGAACTAGAGAAGAGAAAAATGGTCCTATACGATATTATGCACACATATGAGAACTAGAGAAGAGAAAAATGGTCATAAACGATATTATACACACATATGAGAACTAGAGAAGAGAAAAATGGTCCTATGCGATATTACACACACACATGAGAACTAGAGAAGAGAAAAATGAACGATAAGGAAAACATTTAAAATTTTGTTAATCGGACTGAATTCCTATTTGACTCTGTGTATGATAACTAATAAATTTTAATATTAAGATGGATTTTGGACATAGCATGTCAATTTTGGACATTGTAGTGATCCCTTAGGGATAGATGTAAAGGTGGAGTAATGAAATTGGACGAATTCTGCTATTTTCGTAGTATTATCTTGGATGAGGAAAAGTTACGAAGAATATTGAACGGTGTGCAGCGATTGAGAACAAAATCAATGGGGTTCTGAAACCGGTCAGTATTGAAATCTGCGAAGATGATAGTCCACAACAGTTTTTTAGTACCAAATTTGATATACGAGAAAGGATACGAATAAATATTGTCGAATTAAGAAAATACACTCGGGCGAGTAATGCATGTCAGAATACGAAAAAAGTAAGTAGGAATGAGTTTGAACATAAGGCTGGTGTGTTAAGTAAGTAGGAATGAGTTTGAACATAAGGCTGGTGTGTTAAGTAAGTAGGAATGAGTTTGAACATAAGGCTGGTGTGTTAAGTAAGTAGGAATGAGTTTGAACATAAGGCTGGTGTGTTAAGTAAGATGAAGATGAGTACGCTGAGATGGTTTGAACACGTGGAACGAATGAATGAAGAAAGACTAACCAAACAAATATACAGTGCAAATATGAGTGGAATGCGTGCGAGAGGAAGACCAAGGAAAGTATGGTTGGATCAAGTGAATGATATTCTAAAGAAAGAATTGTAGAAAGTCAGAGAAATCTTAGAAGTTGTATCAAAATATTCAAAAAGATCAATTCACCTCAGGACTGTGCACAGTTACAACAGGACCTAGACTCCCTAGTCTCCTGGAGTGAGCAAAATCATCTTCTGTTCAACATTAATAAATGTGTCTGTGTATCTTATAGTCGATCGTTTTCACCAATCCACCATCAGTATACTATACAGGGAGTGGCACTAAACAGAGTTTCTGAATTCAAGGATTTGGGCGTAACCTTCGATGTCGGACTCACGTTCGTTAACCATGTCTCACGTTTGATATCGGACTGTTACAAACTACTCGGTTTTGTAATGAGAATATCAAGAGAATTTAACAGCACCGATGTCCTCCGAAACTTATATAATTATCTAATTAGAACCAAATTAGAATATGCATCTACGGTTTGGGCTCCTCACCAGCTCAAATACAAAAACAATATAGAACAAATACAAAAAAAATTCCTCAGATATCTATGGTACAGAACAAAGGGCGATTACCCAAAATATGCTCACCATGCCGAACTTCTCACGGTGTGTAACTATAGAAGCCTCGAAACAAGAAGGCAAGAATCCATTGCGATATTCCTAATAAAGGTTTTCCAAGGTTCCTTTAACTGTCCCGCGATTCTAGAAGCACTAAGTTTATATGTACCCAATAAATATATCCGTGCAAGGAATCACCCTCTGTTCTACATACCAACTTACAGGACGAATATCATGGCTAAACACTCAGTCACCCGTGGTATAGAGATATTGAACCAACTGAATGACACGGTTGATATATTCTCGGTACCGTCTAGCAGTATGAGAAGAATCCTGGCTGATATTAATCCTAACGAATAAGCTAACGCTAGAAGCAAACCCTCTTTGTGTAACAGGAGAAATCCGTGCAAAGTGGATTAAAAAAAAAAAAAAAAAAAAATCAGAAGAAGTATAGTTAGAAGCGGTTAAGTATGTGTATCGAAATATGAAAGTATGGTACTCTGTCCTCTCTACCTACCCCGATAGGGAAATGGCGTGATAGTATGCATGTCGATTTTTTTTTATTTGAATCTCCCCATAAAAAAGTTGATTAACGTGATGTGATGTCTGGGGAACACGGAGGGTATTCAACGCTACCTCTACGTTCAGTCCATTTGTTCCGTAAATTGCCATCATATTATATGATAGATCCTCACATCACGATCGGTGTAGAGGTGCACCATCTTGCCTTGAAATAAAAATCCTCTTCATTCCTTAACTCCTCATGAATACGTGTTATGAAAAATTCCTGCAGTAAGGAAACGGCACAATGTAAAAGTATGTATACATTTTTTGGGACGCCCCATACATATTGGTCTAAAAATGTTATCAAATTTTACCTTGAAATAAGTACTTATGGTAAATATATAACGGAGCTTCTTTACCAGGACGAACCTTAACTAAATGAAATAATTTATCGCTTGGTGTTTATGTACGCCACGTGTAAACGAGTTATAATCACATCTCATATCACTTGGTTATTATTAGCAGGGGTCTTGAAGTTAAACTTACTTTAGGTTTATCTACGGAAATGATGTTGGACAATCTTATGAGCCTAGAAAATCTTAATTTTGTATGACTCAAAATTTAGAGAGATGGGTAGCGTATGTAACTTTAGGAAGCACTACAAGATAACCCTTTTTAGGAAGTATTATCCAAACTTACGGTAGAATAAGAACACTACACACATACATACACTCTGCACATATACTACATACATACACTAAACACATACACTACACACATACACTATACACATACATTACACACATACACTATACATATACACTACACACATACACTACACACATACACTGTACATATACACTACACTCAACTTAAAGCAGCATGTGTTATTATCACATATCGGGAGATCTGCAAAGGATTTTTTATAGTTCGTCTTCCCGTGGTAAATTTTCTGCGGTTTTCTTACCAAATAATTTTTACTAAACACATGCAGATGTGGGGAAGTTCCTGATATAATATGACTGTAACCGCCATTTTCTTACACTTACACTCAACTAGTTTTGTTTTATTCTTACACTCAACTTGTTTTATTTTTTTGTAATATTTTTAACATGTCATTAATAGTGATATCGAGTTCCGAATCAGAGCGCCCTTGAGGAGAATCTACATTCTAAACGGCACTATGTAAAGATTAATTATTTTTTATATATTCGAACCATTCAATTACAGCCATTATATTATAAACAGTTTATTTCAATGAAACGTTCGCTCAGTATCCCTGGATTCAAGTTTAATGAAGTTAATTTTTGCAGTGAGATGAAGATGTGTTTGTTAACACGATGCAGATGCGACCCAGATTCTCGGGACTCCAGTAGAGCAACTGGTTAACGGTTAGCACATTTGCTAATTGCTTTTGCCTCGAGTCATTTTAAAGAGGGAAATATCAAAATGACTGAATAATCGTATCATGACATTTGAGGGCGAATTGCCTCATATGCAATTTCCTTTCATCTTTCGTTTCCCTATATAATCACTCTTTGCTACTGTTTATTATTATTATTTTATATTGCACACCAATAGCTGTCAGACAAATCCTAGACAAGTTGATTTGAATAAAATAAGTTATTTAAAAACGATTACTACTATGTAGTTATTTAAAAATAAGTTATTTAAAAACGATTACTACTAGCGTAGATAATTTTATAATTATTTTATTGTTCATTCTTTATACATAGCCGAATCATTTCATTGTTCCATTCTTTATCCTAATTACTGCGTCTTTCAATCCGCATTAATTCTTAATGTCCTAATTCCTTATTCAATTATACATTGATATTCTCCTCAATCTATGAAAACACTCCCATTTCCACCACTCCCATTTCCACCACTCCCATTTCCACCGCATGCTGCTTCTCTTGAAAGGTTCCGATCGGTTAATATATTGTATAAACCACAAATCACTGTATTACCTGCAGCTACTGTGCATTTAGTACCGCACTTCTCGCGGTCATCCGACGTGAACACATTTAAGCATTAAAAACGCGAACGCAGCATTATCTTTTGAAGAAAAAATGGATGGAGCTTCCCCTCAGCATACCATAGAAAAAGGTTGTTCTCGGATCTTAAAGTATGTTACATAAAATATTTTTATTATTTTACTTCTGTAAGTAGTAAAACACGTTACCTTGTATTTAATCTTAGACCCTACGATATTTGATAGACTTAGGGCATAATCAACCTAAATGAATTAATTTTATTATTGACTTACTTATAAAAAGTAAATCTTATCTAACGAATGTCTAATCTCAGTGCAATATATTTTAACACACCAGATCAACATTGGATCATTAAACGAAATGAAAATATTTCAAAATAATACTAACTATTTGACACATCGGAAAAAATATTATAACTTGTTTTTTACACATTTAGGTCTCAAATATACAAGATGGTTGGAAAAGATTACCAAAACCTGATAGATGGAAGTATTATTTAACATCAATCGTATTCCATCTCATGTTTAATTTATTTATTTATTTAACACTTGATTCTAAAACAATCTGCCAGGGGTTATTGCCAGGTGGCAATCTCCCCCAACCAATCAGTACAGATAAAAGTAAATAAAGTAAGTTACATGGTAGAAAAAAATATTCAAATCATTATTCACCTGTACAACATTCATAAAAAATACACAGTAAAAATTAAAGTAAGATATCATCAATCGAAAGCAAAAGGAAGGGATAATGAAGAGGAAGAAAATGGGAAGAAAGCACGTTAGAGTACTGATTTGAAATAATCAATTGGTTTGATTTTATTACACGTTCTTTGTAATATAGCGATTTCTTTCACACTGACAGAGAGATGATAAGTGTCCTGTTGTGAATATCAGACTGGAACTAAAACTGAAAAAAAAATGTATCAACGAGAATTCAACCCCCAACCCTCGAGTCGTAAGTCTTACCAACTAGTCCACGGACGTCAAGGAGATTACACTAGGTACGTTTATTAATAAAATATAGTCTTAGAAGTTTTTTTAAAATACAAAGTTTCACTTCGATTATCTGTCTATTTTTCTCAAAGAACTCTATCATCAATGAGTAGAATGCGTGGTAGAGGAATACTAAAGAAAGTGGGATTTGATCAAGTGAATATTAAAAAAAAAGGAAATGTAAACGTCAGAGAATTCGTAGGAGTTGTATGAGAAGGTGTATGGATGTAAGAGAAGTGAAATATGTATCATAATAAGAAAGTCTAACTATATTATATATCTTCTCTATTTATTCCGACAGGTAAACGACATAATTGTATTTGTACATAAAAAAAAGAATACGACTAAAAATATATTTTTTTAGGGTAAAATATATTTGAAATAAATGATAATACATATTATTTCAAAAGGTATGATAAATTAATAATATATTTAAATCCTTCAATTCATATAACTTCATAACATACATATGAAACATTTTGTAAAATATATTTTGCAATGGGCTTTGTAACGACGTTTTTCGTAGTGTTTTAGGTTCATGATTTGCATAAAATCCTTCCATTTAAACCCCAGATTTCGGTCTCGACAGCTCATCCATTCATTAGATCACCCTTTTGAAGATAAAGCTAATGTTATGAATGAATTTGACCCAAAATCTCCTGGGGTCTAACAATGGATTTGCTTTGAGATCCGTTTCGAAGGACTATTGATCCTTTTTTTGTTGTAATAGTAGTAAAAAATAATGTAACATCCGTTACCAGGTTGTGATAAATTAACTGGTGGATAAAAATTAATTGATTCTCCCATGAAAAAGCAGATGTACATAATTATTTTTGCTTTTTTTTTGACAACCGTTATTTTGAATAAAAGGCTTCTTGGATAAAAGGTCGACTTTGTCCGTTCAAAAGGTGTGTTCGTAAATATTTCGGGTTCCAAAACGTAATTTATATTTGTCTGAGAATTTATCCCGACAAAAGTATGATCATTTTCCTTCGTATCGATGATCTTACCAGCTTAGTTGTTAAGACGCTTGACTTTCACCCAAGGGTATCGAGATCATTTCCCGATGGCGCTTAAAATAAAACTAAAAAAAATTATTCGAGTGTAGAAAAAGAGTTTGTCTACTAAAAATGCTGGTTAAATAGAAAAGGTTACCCTCGTGATCGAATATGATTGTCAGCCATCCTACGGATAAATAACCCCTGTGCGAGTATTGGTTTATAGTGTGTAAGCTATTGAACTTCATGAAGCACCCAATTTATAGTGTGCAAGCTATTGAACTTCATGAAGCACCCAATTTATAGTGTGCAAGCTATTGAACTTCATGAAGCACCCAATTTATAGTGTGCAAGCTATTGAACTTCATGAAGCACCCAATTTATAGTGTGCAAGCTATTGAACTTCATGAAGCACCCAATTTATAGTGTGCAAGCTATTGAACTTCATGAAGCACCCAATTTATAGTGTGCAAGCTATTGAATTTCATGAAGCACCCAATTTTGACACATCGAACCTAAAATTTCGGACGGCAATGAGATCAAAGTTTCATGACGATCGACATATTTAATTTGCTGCAAAAGTACCTTTCGTTTGGCATTGTTTTTTATACTGCGCTATTTTTCGTTGCTTGATCTTAGCAAATTTTGATACTATCTAGTTCAAGTATATAAGTTTTAATGTCCCATTAACTTTGTTTTCCACTGCTGCACACTGTTCTATTTCCCTCTTAACTCTTCCATCATCTGAGTAAATAATATCGAAATAGTAGGAAGCCTTAATTTACTTAAAATTGTCATTGTTTACCCATGTATCGCAATAGCTTTGATGAATAAGAGTAATACGTGGGCGTGGAAAAATACTGGAAGAGCCAAGTAAATAATGTAGAAATACATGCACTGAGAATATATGTAAAGACAATGTATGAAATAATCCAGAATGAATTTGAACTTAAGTAATTAGGGATGAAAGTGAACTTAAGGCTGATGTGTTAAGTCAGATGCAGACGAGCACTCTGAGATGTTTTGGACATGTAGAACGAATGAATGAAGAAATAATAACAAAAGAAATATACATATCAAGTCTTAGTAGAAGCCGTGGTAGAGGAAGGCGAAGGAAAGTATGGTTGTATCACGTGTATGGTATTTTGAAAGAAGGAATGAGAAGGTTTATGGATGTAGAAGAGGCGAATTATGTGTGTAGCGATAGGAAAGTCTGGTATTCTATCCTCTCTACCTACACCAACAGATAAATGGCGTAATGTTTGCGTATTCTTTTTTGCGTTGTTTTTATAGGTATGTAGAGCATAAAATTAATATTCTACTGGATGTATGGATGTGGCAGAAGCAAAATACTTGAGCTAGAATATAATTAAAAAAATATCGAATGAATAGGTACATTGCATGATGGTGTTGATCGGATTTCACAGTAAACAACCTAACAACTTAAAGGAAATAATTAACCAAAGATGACGTCAGCACTTTCCACCTCGAAGATAAACCAACAGACAACAAAACAACAAAATCAATCGTCGGTTTGGGTAAGTTGTCAAAACCAGAGACCAATTACAAAGCCTCGGCCTTTCCGAAAATATCGATGAATGTTTTGTGTTCAGCCTGTTAATTCAAAGGTATCCAAAGTGTGGACCATGAGGCGCCGTGGAATATTCGAAAATTTTAATAATTTCAGACAATTTCGATGATGAAAACATCATAAACGGTAAAGCAATCAATTACATTCGATATGCTGATGACATCGTTCTTCGTGCATATATTAGCAGAGTCTAGAAATGTTAATGGAGAAGATTTACAAGACTTGTAATGAGAGAAACCTGAAAATGAACAAAGCAAAGATAAAAATCTAATTTTTGTTCTATCTAAGCGTGTTCCACTAAAAACAAATCTAAGTTCTTTACCTCTATAAAATAAGTTTTCGACAATTACGTAAGTCTGCTTGGTGAAGTTTGGTAATATTTTATGGTATACATACATATATTAAACTTAAATATATATGTTAATATTAAATAATTTTAAACAATGACTGTAATTTATTATTACTTCTGCTTTTGTATCTCCATGTTAGTTTAATATAAAGTTTTGTATTTTTTGCCAATAATTTTAAGTACTTGTATAACTTGTCATATATTAATTTGCATATAAAATATACTGTTGTGTCGTTAATAAAATAAAATAAAAACGTATTCAACAGAGTAAAAAAGAAATGTATGATTTCTAAACCTAGTTGGTAAGACGACTGTGTTCCGACCCGGATGTTACCTACTTGGTAAGACATCTGTGTTCCGACCCGGGTGTTACCTAGTTGATAAGACGCCTGTGTTCCGACCCGGATGTTACCTAGTTGGTATGACGCCTGAGTTCCGACCCGGATGTTGAGGGTTCGATTCTAGTTGGAACCTTGATTTTTTTTAACTAATTTCAGTCTGGTTTTCACATAAATAAAATATGTTGCATGGTCGCAAAAATATGTTAATTTGTTCTAAATTCATGAACAATACATTTTAAATAAGTAAACTTAAAGTGAGATATCACCAATCGATGGAAGTAAGAAGGTATACTTAAAATGAAACATGTAACATTAGTAACTTGAAATTTTACCTCAGGAAAATATGGCAAAGTATCTAACTTACATTGGTAACTGGATTTGCATCACCTGGTCGAATAACTTATAGTAATGGTTTGACTTTGATGTTCGGGAGTGAAACGTGAACGTGGAAAACTTAAAGGAGCTGAATAATCCTGTAGAAACGTGGGTCAGAGAAAATTACATGTAGTGACTATTTATGACAGTATACATATTGAAGTGATTAGGAATGAATTTGAGCTCAAAACTGGTGTGTTAAGTTAGACCATGAAAAGCGCTTTGAGATGATTTGAGCATATATGATAGAACGAACGAATAAAGAAATACTAAGAAAACAAATTTACATTGTAAATGTTAAATAAAGGCGTGGTAGAGGAAGATCAAGAAAATCATGATAGAATCGAGTGAGAGAAATTTTGAAAGAAGAAAATGTAACAAATTAGATAAATCGTGGGAGTTGTATGAGTATAATACGGTGCATGACTTCAAAAATGCCAAGAAAGAAAAATCTGGTGATTCGCCCGACAGTGAAATGGCGTAGTGGTATGTATGGGAGAAAATATTTATATACTTAGGGTGAAAGGAAACATTTTGAGGGCCACTGTGTTAATTGATTGTATCTTCACGGTCTACTTTTGTTGCTCTATTAACGGTTCTATCAACGTTTTTGTCATCATCAAGTACCTTATTTATAGACATATTTTTAGAACGGCCATATCCACTACATCTAACTGGATTTTGTTTCTTCATTTTTGTAAATATCAATTCAATATATAGGAATAACAGGAGAAAATAATATATGTATTTGTTGAACACATCATTATAAAAACAATCTGGCGGGCTTATTGTCAGACGGCAATATTTTCCATCCAGCCAGACAAAAGTAAATAAAGCAAGTCTTAGTAAGTCGCAAAAAATAATAAAATGACTATTCATGTTGCCTACTCCGATCTATTGGTGTCAAAGGATAGTTTTGCTGCATTTGAAATTTCCTATGAAAGTACTGGCAACTTGCTGGACTGTTTGAACTCCAGCCCTTAAGTCACTGTATAAGAAAATATTTGTCGGACTTTAAGTTCGTCGTCAATACTACGAGTATTCTTTTCCCACTCAGGTGTGTCGCTACCGGATGAGTACCTTTGGGCAGTTCCTTCTTCGTCACTATGTGACATCGCGTTCATAAAAAAAAATAAAGAAGATTTCGATCTACTGGTATAGATCGCGCTGGATGAGGACTTATTTTGTTCCCCATTACAGCGTGGGGGTGGTGGGGTCGAACTGAATTGAACTGATTATTCATCTTTATGAAATTTATGAACATATACATAATATAAGTTAAAGTGAGATATCATCAATAAAGGAAAAGGAAGGGATGGTGAAGAAGAAAAAAAATCAGAATGAATCACGTTATATTAATGACTAGAAATTAAGATTTTTTTCAATCGCTTCTTAAAGCATGCCAAGGACGGAGCAAGTCTAACATTGGTTTGTAACTGGTTTCAGAATTTCACAGCACAGCCAATAAATTACGACGTAAAAAGAAGAGCGGTTAACTGGGAAGGCCTATAAACAATCTCTGTATATATATTATACACTATTAAAGTAAACTAACAGTAATCAAATATTTAATAAGTAATGTTTTAATGCATTATCCGCTTGTTTTTAAAACATTTTAAAGGTCAATGAGTTAAAAATACGTTTATCAAACATGTTGATTCCTGTTTTGAATCTTACAAAAAACGTTTGTTTCACTTTGTGGTGTCATATTTATAATTTTTCAATAAAATAAATCAAACATGTATTTTTTATTTTGTATTCCCCACTGTTTTATTTAAGTTCAATACTAGTTTCATAGACTGGTGAAGATGTCAGAAGGACACCACAAAGTGAAACATACGTCTTTTCTAGGATTCAAGAACATCTTCACCTGATGAGAAAGATGGAAGTCTTTGAAACCGGCAGTGAACTTAAATAAAACATTGGGGGGGAAAATATGTTTTATTTATTTTATTAAAAAATATATGTCAATCATTTTTTCATGATAAGGTGTTCAAACATGCTTATTTAACTAATAAGGATGTATAGTTATGCATATATATATATCAACATAGACGACCTCCCTGGCCTAGTTAATGAGATACTTAACTTTCGCCCGTTTTCGGGTTCGACTCCCAATGGTATCCAAAAAACTAAAAAAAATAGGCTCCTTGTCTACTAAAAGAGTTCGTCTGGTAACAATACTTACACGAGTCGAGTATGTATGCCAGTGTTGTGGCCTCTTCACGTGTAATAGTGTTGCCAACACGTGCAGTGACGAACTGCGAGTTCCGTGCATACTCCTGTGATTCTGAACCCGAAGGTTCGATCACTGGGGCTAAATACAATATTGTATCCGGTTCACGCCATTTAATATTTCCAAATTACTAATTCAGATATATATATTTTGAATGTCGTTCTTTCTTTTTCTATTATTTATAAATTTTCAACACATTCTGCGCAACAATTATATTTATCTTGTTTTTAGTCATAATCATCCCCATCTTGGCATTCCCCCTATTAGGATAGGCAGAGAGAACACACCATTTAAATTCTACCCTGGCACACATCTTACACTTTTGCTACGTCCATACATCTTGTAATACATATTCTCCGATTGTTAAAACTTTCCACTCTTCTCTCTTTAATTTGGTCGTGTCATATTTTTTAAGTATTTTTATTAAATGTGACAAATTTCTCGTACTTGACTAGCATAAATTTTGTAAATCTTTCCTTATTCATTATTTGTACGTGGCTGAACTATCCTCAATGCTACATTTTTATCTTAACCATTGCATCATCTTTCATTCCTCATTCTTTCTTAATGTTCTCATTTCTTATTCCATCATACATTTTTTCTCCACACATTCTGCACAAAGCTGTCATGCATTGCTGGAAACAAATAATAAGAATGTTCAAACTATTATCACAAACGGATCACTGTGCTAGAAAGTGATCATTTTCTTAGCATGTATTTATAGTACGAATGCACATAAAACATAAATCAATAAATGATTGCACATAAAATATAAATCAATAAATGATTGCACATAAAATATAAATCAATAAATCACCGACTTATACAATTTAGAAACGAATAATTAAAATTTTCCTTTCACGTAAATTATATAGTTTTTTTCTAACGTACGGTTGATTTCGGCCATTACGATATTTATAACATATAAATTTAAATTCAGATCACTCGTGAATACAAAAAAAAATAATTTTACAAAAATTAGAAACTTAAAAACATGACTCATTAAAAATAAAAAATAAGTAAATTCATATTACAACATATACAATCATACAACAGGTCAGAGCTCTGAAGGCCATTTTGAAAATAAAAATATATTTTTTAAAACAATATCTTTTAAAAATTGTTATTTACAAAATTTAAAAAATATATAAGTCAAAACAATCACGACATGAATAGTTCGAAAACAACCAAGTCTTATATTATACGAGTATGAATCATTTGACCCCTAAAAATTAAACGGTTATATGATGGTGTTTATCTGTGGGGAGAAATACGACGCGAATTTATTTTATCAGTACAGTAAGTCCACGATTTCAAAAGGAAGCAATATTTATTTTTAATCTCATAAATTTCGTAATCCAGCCAATTTATTCAAATTATAAATCCGATATGATAGAATAGAGCTCGGCAACATTTTCAGGCTTATGGACCACGTTCGACTTTTAATTTTAATATTATAGCCGCAACTGTTCAATGCAGGGAGTGTAAAAAATACTTTTCAATATTTATTATTTCAATCATTAATGATATAAATAAAATCAATTACGAGATACAACACAAATTGTTTTATAAAATCGAGAAACAAAAAATATTCACAAAACGAGTAAAACTAAAATACTATTAATTTATCTTTCTCTTCCTGCTTAGTAAGCCTTTCATGAATAAATATAGAATTATTTATAGCAACTTAGCATATGTACATATATAAATACATTCCGAAATCGCACATATGTGTATATCTCAAGATAAATTGCAGAAAATACGTTGAAGAGAGAAGCTATAAAACTGTCTGGGCTCATCTCATAATGTTCTCCCGGTCGAGATACACCCCACCAATATATAGGGTGAGTTCAGCGGAAAGGACATCTGATGCTTTTCAGCCCACACTATTATGGTTGTATTTCTTTAAATATTGTTTCTAGATTTACTAAAAACCTGAGGAGCAAATTAGAATCGAAGCTTGCAAACACTTTTCAATCGATTGGGAAGAAAATTTATTATTTCAAAAACTCATATAACTGCGGGTTCGTGTTGGCGAAACGGTTAGGTACACGAGTAAGTTGGAAAGAATCGACACGCTAATAAAATAAGCACTCGTTTGCTGAAATAATGGCTTTAAAAGCATTTATTAATTTATTACGCATTTAAAATTTTGTATTCGAACGTTTAAATGCTTCAACAGTTGAGTTCGATCTCACCACCAACCACGCTGTTATGAGGAACAAATTATGCCCCCATCCAGCTCAATCTACACTGGAAGATCGAAATCGTCTTTATTTTTTTTTTAAAAGCGTGCTGTCAGTTAGTGACGAAGAAATAACTGCTTAAAGGGACTACTTCTCCGGTGGTGACACACCTGAGTTTAAAAAGAATAGTAGCTACGACGGACTTAAGATCTGACGTCACCTGAGAAGGAAAATTACTCGAAGCGTAGTAAATATATTTATAAAGTGGCTTAAGGTCTGGAGTTCAAACTGGCAGTATTTTCACAGAAAACTTCGCATTCAACAAAAAATTCCTTTGATGCCACTAGATCAAAATAATCAGCCAGTCCGAAGGTGTACTGGTGTAAAGCCGAACGGAGAACCCTTCGGAAACTCGATTATTTTCGCAGTACCACAAAATGTGATCTGCGGATTAATCTAGATGCCGCAAAAATTACAACAGGGCGAAATAACAAAATTGAAGCTAAAAAAATTGGCACTAAAGCTTCCATGACTAAAAAAATGAGTAGTCCAATAACTTAGATACACTCACGCAAACCCGAGGCGCATCCTGGTGCAAGGAAAATCATTCAATGTATGTCTTCACACGGGGGTTGACTACCGTCGTTGATGCCAAATTTTCAACATGGCCTCTTGCCAGACTTTAAGAATCGCGTCAGAGGCTAAATTATTAAATTGTAGGAAGCATGTAATATTGGTTTGATCAAATATTTGTGGCCCTAAAAAAACACGTTTAGGCCGTATACTTCCGCGGGTCCCCAAGCTGCGGGTTGCCAATCCTTCTAACAGAACATATTAAACAAACCAGGCTGAACGAAATGTATCGTAACATTTATACAATTTACTAGGCATTATATTTTATGTGATTACATTCATATTTGCATTTAAATTTGTTTGATTGCTTAATGGCATAATCGTTTTTGCATTTATCTTATAAATTTTCATTCGTTTAATGAAAAAACCACATGTGTTTTTAAGTATATAAAAATACCTATTATTATTTTTTCGTTTCAATTAAAAAAAATATTGCTTCGTCATGGATTATTTTACTTGGCAATTTAAATTCATATTAGACTTAAATTCAATTATAAGTAAATAAATATTAATTTTAAAAACGTAATTATCCGTTTAATTGGCAACGAATATATCATCTTTAATTTTCACTCGTAAAATGATAACCTTCGGGGCCTAGTTGGTAACACGCATGTCTTCTAATCGAGGATTACAGGTTAGATTTCCATTAGAAGCCAATTTATTTTAAAAAGCGTTACATTCTGGTTTTCCCTTAAGGCATCTTGGAAAACGTTCATACGGGTTGGAAGAGATTGTCCCATGATAGCAAACCTACCAGGTTGTATACAGCGAAAGTGTAATGCAGTACTATTCTATTGGTATATTATGATTTTTATTAGGCTTTCGATGCATAAAATACAACCTAGTAAGTTTATTTCAATAAAACCTGCCCCTCGGATCGAAAGACACGGAGGTGTCTTGCCAACTAGAGTACGAAGAAATTTAAGCAGACAAGAATGTATATTTTTTTAATTTTAATTATGAGGCAACGTTTGACATCTTGTAATTTATCGAGCAATGAATGAGTAACCCGAAAGAACGTAAATCGCTCTTTACATAGGTTATCTTATCTTAAACAAATCCTTTTTAAGACTTGATTCAGAAATCAATTATAGCAATAAACAGGCTAAACTAATAAAATGTAGAATAGAAGATCAATAAAATGTTATATTAACACAACATACTATATATTTCTTGATAAGCAATGTATATATTATATATTTTTTGCAACCTGATCCCAAATCTCTAAAGTTAATTTATCATTTTTACTAATTTTTAGAATAAAAAATTCTAGGAAGTAAAAAAACAACTGATTTTGTTTCATCTTTAAAATTTCACCAAAAACCGTGAAACAAAAATGCACTTAGCCTTTTATAATAACATGCGTTCAGCACGTTTGGATTTTGGAAGTCAGCAATGAAAATTTTGTCCTAAGAATATCTATCCAAGAAATAGTCCGTAAAATAGATTTTTTTCGGTTACGATATGTCTTAATAATATTTTATATAAATCGATGGAATGTTACCTAAAGATTTCTGATACATATTCGTGGATTTTATTCAATTTCTGATGAAAATAATATTTTATTGATTTGAAACATTGAAGCATTCTGTAAATCGAATAAATGGTGCCAAGTTGTAAAGCTTCTTTCAAATTGAGCGGTTTTTTAAATTCTTGTATAAAACACAGATGGCGTCACAAACTTGCCTGGGTCTTGTGACATTTTAAAAGTGTAATGTGTGACATTTATAAAAATGGAGTCGTATATAATACAACAACGCGGTCAAATTGTTGAATTATTTTATGTATTGTAATCTCCGGAAACGGTGATGTTAATTGGCCACCAAGATCACGTGATCTGACATCGTTGGACTATTTTCTCTGGGGTTACGTGAAAAGCCAGGTCTATAAGAATAACCCCCAATCAATTCCTGAGCTGAAGGACGAAATGAGAGAGCCGCAATTATGCTAAAATGTCATCGAAAATGTTGACAAAAGAGTGGACATCTGTGGAGCTGCAAGAGGTGGACATTTGGCGGATATTGTTTTTTGTGTTTAAATGTCACACATTACACTTCAATGAACAATAAAAAGTTTTTTGAAATCAAAGCAAATTGTGTGTTTTATTCAAGAAGTGTTGTATTCGATGGAATGTTACCTAAAAATATCTGATACGTGTCCATACATATTAGTGGTTTTTATTCACTATCTGATTTAAAAAAAACCGCTCGAACTGAAAGACCCTTTACATAGGTAAACTTATGAAAAATGAACATTTTTGTTAAGGAATGTATTACAAAATAAATCAATAAAAATGTAAAATCAATGTGAAAAATAAATTTACAGTTGTAGATTGACTAAAAAAATTGAAAAATGTACTCTTCTACATTATATATTTATTAAATGTGTCCATTGTTTTGCCATATCGTCATGCAAACCGCAAACTGTGTCATATCAGTTTTTGGGAAAATAAGTTTTTAGCTTTTTTTGGTAATTAAATTTTTACCGCAAAAAGAAATCTCTCAAATCAAAATACTTATCCATGTATGGAAAATAAAAGTTATTAAACCTAATGAAATATTACAATAAAAAAAATATTTTACTTTGTTTTCTTCCAGTATATTTTTTAGTTCATCACAATGCGCATGTCAACACACACCGTGACTTTCTCAGGTGATTCCCATCCACCATCGTTTAGCTCATAACTGGGCATCGTGACTCCTATGATAAACTCCGACGACTCCCCTCCACCCATATCTGCACTCCGTGACTCGAAGGGCAGTTGTTAAGTATAGTTGCATAGCCAGGTGCATCTCTCCCTTGTTCAGTTCAACGCTTTGGGATTATTCTTCTTGTGCGTCGTCAGTAACCACGAACCACTCCAAACTGTCTCCTTCGCCACATGGAATGTGCCCGAAGAATCGGAGGACTCGCGGAAGGCAAATTGTCGATAATCTGTCGGTGATTCTCAGTTCTTCGAGAATGGAGACGTTAGTTCGCCTTAATGTCCATGGAATTCGTAATATCGTTCTCCAGCACCATATTTCAAATGCATCTATTCTAAGTCTCTCTCTTACTCTCAGAGTCCAAGCCTCCGCGCCATAGATGCATATTGAAAATACGAATGACTAAGGCGCATTTCCGTCATAATGCTGATAATTTAAGTAATTTAAATAACATGTTACTTAGACTATAATTTTTACTAAATACTGTCTAAGATGAATATGGGGAAAAAGTAATGCAATAGGGGAGAGATGACAAATTGAATTCATTATTTATATTTTTATTTTGTTTGATTTAAAAAAACATTACATTTTTTTTAAATGTTTAACATTACATGAGTTAAAAGCATATGATATAAACATGCATCATAAAAATATAATAGAGACTAATTAATTCATTCGTGCATTTATCTTTTATACATCCTAAACGAATCGGTGCTTCTACGCTGAATCGATTTCCCTTCATTAACTGGTACCCTCATCATCAATACTTGTGCCGATTGCAATACTTATAGGATAATTATTATATCTCAATAAGAAAAAATATGCATCTTAAGAAAAATGTATTAAGGTTAACTAAATTCACAAAAAATCTTATGAACACATCTCAGTAAAATAACTTTGACTGAGATTATGTTTGCAGGATAATGTGATGGCTTTGTCAAACTGGTGGCATAATTTGTGGATTTATTGTAAATACTCGTATGTTGCGTGGAGGCGGATGTTTGGTGAACATAAACTACTACAAGGGAATGCATACATTTCATCAAGTAATCAGTGAATAAGTATTACGAATATTGATGCAGAAGGTTACCTATGATTTTGGTCATGTATATTATTTCAAAACAAAAAGAAAAAACATGTCCGTGTGCTCCGATCGTCTCACTTCGGTGTGTCATCGGATCCAGTACAGCGGTGTGGCTGGTGAGTTTGCTGGTGTGCAATGGCTTACTCGCTTAAAACAAAATCCAATCCACGGCTCACTTACTTAAAACAAACAAACATAATTGACGTTAGAATGGCGAAGGGATCCTCGACTACGAGACACAGCGATGAAAAACGAAAGATTATCAGTATGAAGAAGAGCATTCTGATGTATGATCTGGACATTAAGTGACAAAATTCAGAAATGTGAAATAAGTGACAAAATGCAGAAAAACAAATTAAAGTGTAAACACAAGTGAAATGAAGATGGAAAAAGGAAAAGGCAAAAAATATTGAACCAAGAAAATGAAATTTTAACTGTGGGAAATATATGAAAGTCATAGTGAACAAGCTGCATGAGAAAGTGCATGGATTGTGAAGCAAGCGAGAAAGATGTGAGACGTGATCGAAAAGTATGATGCTGTGTTCTCACTGCTTACCCAGACAGGGAAATATCATGATGGTGTGTATTTTCAATAAATAACGTAATTACAAATATATTCGCTATGTATGCCTCCTGGAACATGCCATAAATTTAGATGATATATAAAATAGGAAAAGTTCCATACATTCTACAGACTCATTTTATCATTCGACTATATCCTGTATATTATGCTCACTCTTGATGACACAATAAAAGCGATATTGACGCAATATTTATGCTGACGCAAAATATTACCAGTCCTGGTTTTGAGAAATGTCTTCATACGCAATTGCTCGATGTGCTTAAATAACGGATAAACTATATCCTTCATCAATAACTACTGTACAACATTGTTATGGACTAGACATTAATTATGAATGCCAACACATTTTATATTCATCATCAATAACTACTGTACAACATTGTTAAGGAGTAGAAATTAATTATGAATGCCAACACATTTTATATCCTTCATCAATAACTACTGTATAATATTGTTAAGGAATAGAAATTAATTATGAATGCCAACACATTTTATGCATATAAATACTATACATACCATCATGCCATTTACCTGTTGGGGTAGCCAGATAAAACAGAACGCCAGACTTTCCTATCTCGATACGAATCATTCACCTCTTCAAAATCCATACCCCTTCTCATATAACTCCTACGATTTATCTTACTTTCTCCGTTTTCTTTGTACAAAATATCATTAACTTGATCCAGTCATAATTTCATTTGTCTTCCTCTACCACGCGTTCCATTTTTTTCTTAGTATTTCTTCATTCAATCGTTGTACTTGTCTTATCTAAGAGCTCTCTTCTTCATCTTGTTCAATACATCAGTCATAAGTTCACATTCATCCCTAATATCCTCATTCCGTATTCTATCATGCAATATCACATGTATACTTCTCAGTGCATACATTTATGGAACATTTATTCGGCTTTCTTCAGTCAACACATTTTATGTTATATTTAAAACATTGAATATGCCTTCCTTCAAACTTATATAATTTTTAGGTATGATTTAAACACATTACACTAAATGCTCAGATACGATGATTTTCGATATTTTCAATATATTGCCAATCTCTAGTGGTGAAGAACGCTGATAATTAATAAAACTTTGGTTTGTTCATCATCAGTGGGAATCGGCCTTCTAGAGCGATTACCATCTTCGAGTATCAACTCCCCATTACAATTTTTTAAACCACATTTAACACAAACGAGCGCTTACTGCATCGTCGCCATATACAAGTACCCGGCGGTAAGTAATACACACCGGGCTTAAGAAAGGGACTGTCGGCTATAATCGGCTAACTTCGGCTTTGTAGAGCGTCGTCTCTGTCATTCATACACATGTTCAGTCGCGAGACTGTAAGCTCATCGTGCGACAGAGACGACGCTCTACAAAGCTGAAGTTAGCCGATTATGGCCGACAGTATCTTTCTTAAGCCCGATGTGTATTACTTACCGCCGGGTACTGTACTTGATATACCTTTTCTTTTGATCGTGTCGCATTTTTCCTTATCCAAAGAAAAACATCTTATTTTATTCCATCTTCAAAATTACACAAAAAAACAGTTCTGGCCGGCGGCCAAAAATGCTCGAAAAAGTAATAAATATATCATCCCGCATAATAATATACATTCAGCACGTTTTCGTTCTAACGACATCTATGCGATTAACACGAAACTACTTTTCGGACAATATATTATATTAATATGTAAAAATATTAAGTCCGTAAAATTAAATTTTCATAATTAAAATGTATCTCAAAAACACTTCATATACATATGTTATACCCATTTATCCGCAGTTTTCATTAAATTTCTAAAAAAATAAAATATTACTTGTTTGAATCATTACATCATTTTGTAAATCGAATAAATGTTACAAAGTTATATACTCGTAAACTAACGCCAAAATAATATTTATAAAGGAATCTGTTTTAAATTTTACAAACATAAAAATTAATGTTGGTGTTTTTTTTATGTACAAGAATGCCAGAAGTTTTTATTTTAGTAACTTATTTTCAAAAACTACTCTAGAGTGTTTACTAAGCTGGGTTTATAATTTAAGAGCGATATTAAAATTAACACACGAGCAGTATGTAAGTAACATCAATTATCCTCTTGATAGCTTGGACTGACATACCTATATATATGCATATATAGGTACCAAACCCAAACCTCAAAACCAGTAAACGTAGATGGAAAGCCGCTAGAACTTGTCCAGGAATATGTGTATTTGGGGCAACTTATTTACTTTGTAGGTGGCATATCGGAGGAAATAGCACACAGGACAAAACTAGCATGGATCTCATTTGGAGGCTTGAACAACATCTTCAAAAGTAATCTCCCAATATCCTTGAAGCGAAGGGTCTACAACCAGTGTATTATCCCAGTACTTACGTATGGCTGCGAGACATGAACGCTCACAGTAAAGAAGCTCACAAAAGCTCCAGATCGCACAAAGGGGCATGGATAGATGCATGTTGGGATATACTAAAAGAGACCGTAAAATGAAACACCTGGATTCGCAATATTACAAAGGTAGAATACGTTATAAAGGTGTGCAAAAGAATGAAGTGGAAATGGGCAGGACACGTAGCCAGAATGTCAGACTCCCGATGGATATCTGAAATAATCCAATGGTACCCAACAGGCATAAAGAGGCTCAGAAGAAGACCGAAAGTACGCTGGATAGATTAAATCAGGAAGCATGGCAGCATCACATGGCATCAACGAGCAAAAAACCGAACTAATTGTAGTCAACTTGGGAAGACCTTCATCCAGCAGTGGATCGACTCTGGTTGACAATGATGATAGGGAAAGAGCTTATAATTAACAAAAATAACTCGGGCGCCATAGTCTTGTGGTTCGATCCCGTACCTAATATTACACATACCATACATTTCATTCTCCTCGTAGACGCAGACGCCCCATGTCAATTGTTACTACACCCCATATCTGCCGCCGTGAGCCATATCCAGAAGCACCCTTCATATTTTTCTAAATATAATAATTGCATTCGTTGAGAATATATCGAGCAAAAGAAATCGATTTTTCGGTGGGCGCCACATTTTATATCGCTTTCATCATGTATCCTGTGACCATGTTTTACTACTACGTATACCATATTCAATAATTATTAAATTAATTTTGTATTATTGCCTGTTTTAAGGACTGCCTTTATGAAATCAATAAATAAACCTCCAATAATAAAAATTAAGTAGTTAATTTATGGATGTAATCGTTAAAAGCCTGATTTGATTAAAATATAACTACGGATTCGTATGAGATAAAAAAATAAATATAGATATAATGATTATGTTTTTAGTTGATATATTCTACCATCTTATTACTTGTTTGTTGTAAATTTAATTACAAAGTATTCTTCGTTATCTATATATTTTTTTAATTTAATTAACGACACAACAGTGTCTTTTACTCGTATATATAAATGAACATAATATGACAGGTTATACAAGTACTTAAAATTATTGACAAAAAATACAAAACTTTATATTAAACTAGCATGAAGATACAAAAAGCAGTAGTAATAATAAATTAGTCATTGTTTAAAATTATTTAATAATTATATGTATATTTAAGTTCAATATATGAATGTACGAGTATCATATACGACAAAATATTACCAAACTTCACAATGTAGACTTACGTAATTGTCAAAGACTTATTTTATAGTGGTAAAGAACTTAGATTTGTTTTTGGTGGAACAACGCTTACATAGAACAAGAATTGGATTTTTTGAGAATTTTATGGATAGATCTTGAGATATAGAAAATACATGGGCTCACTTGTATTGATGTACATAGATATTGGATCTATTGTTATGAACACCATTCTTGGAAGGCAAAACGCCAATTGTCTCTCCGCCTTTTTGTTCACCATTCTGGCATGCGATGTCATGCGGGGATCTCGTGTGGCGTATCCACTTTGTTGCAGGTTTATCGAATGTGAGAGATTTGGACCCTATCTCAGATGTTCGAAGAAGACTCATTGTTCTAGCCGTGTCGGCTGGTTTCTACATTATAAGTTATGATGGACCTGAATCAGGGATACAGGTCTAATATACGAGTATTCCAACTTTGTTATCGATTCGCTTGTTTTGTTTTTCATATCACATTCCTTAGACATTCAAATATTGCGAGGTTCTTATTTGTTTGTTAACTTACTTCGTTGTTCTGGGTATTTGGTATTAATTGAAGAAAAAGATTTTGCTTATTAAAAAAAATAAAATTCATATTCACTGACTTGATGAACGATTTCTTTTCTTTTTTCTGTATGTAAGAATTTAGTATTTCCATTCTTGTATGAGTTATACTGTGTTAGTGATTTTAGGAAGAACCTTTTCCTATGTTGTTTAGAATGTGCGAGTTGAAGTCGACAGCGCGATACCACACGACTTGCACCTCCTTACTTGTATATGGTATTTACTCCATCATTACACGGTAGTTGCACTAATTCGCTCCATTAGTCTTAAAAACTTGGATGATTCAAGCCAACTTTGATGCCTTGAGAATGGTATTTTTGGGTCTGTCTTATGCTACCTTCCTACAGTCGTTGAAATACATTTTATAAGAAAATTAGACCATTTATTTTATCTGTAAAAAAATTGTGCCTAAGCCCCCAGCTAGATCATAGAGACTGTTAAAAGTATATATACGAGTATATAATTAAGCATTTTTGCGGATGTGCAATCTAACCTACTTTTCTGCACCCACCCGTCTAATGTTCTGCTTACGAGATTGTTTTCAAACACCTTGAGGGTATTTATTTGTTTAATAGTCATGGTCTATGTTTTCTTCAAACTTTCTCAAAACTAAAATAAATGCTCACTCAAGTTCTTATAAATAATACAGTTATTTGCAGGTTATAGTATTATTTTTTTATGAAAATATATCTACCCTAAATATAATGTTTTCGCTTTCCCACCCCATAACAGTTCAACGAAGTGCAATACTGCGCATTCTGCACAAAATGCAAGCGATTATCGGGCATTTTTTCATGTCAACTGCAGTATCATACGATTATTTGCTATTGCAATCTTATGTACAGGGTGATACAATAATCGAAATAAATGCATTTAGTATATTAGTTTTTTTTATAAATTGCTTCAAAACAGAATGCGTAATGAAGTAATTAGGAATGGGTGTGAAGTTAAGGCTGATGTATTGAGCGCATGGAACGAATTAATGAACAAAGAATAACAAAACAAATATACAGAACAAATGTGAGTGGAAGACGTGGTAGAGGGATACTAAGGTAAGTATGATTGTATCAAGAGAATGATATTTTGAGAAGACGTAGAAAGTTATAAAAATTGTAGAAGTTGTATGAGAAGGTGAATAAATGTAGAATAGGCGAAGGATGTGAGTCGAAATAGTTAAGTCTGATGTTCTATCCTCTCTGTCTTTCTATCCCGACAGGAAAACAGCATGATAGAATATATGTAAGTATACAGACCAATCTAGTGGGCGTACTACCATGTGGGAATCTCTTCCGACCAATCAAATAGACGGTAAAAAGTCCTTAAGCAAAAACAAGACCGAAATCCTTTATTTAAAAATCTAGGTTCGTATGGGAATCAAACTAAAATCCTCTGTTCGGAAGACAGACGTCTTACCAACTAGAAGACAAATTCAACACAGATGTTATATGTATAAATATAATACCAATTAAGTTTGTATTTATGGTTGATTAATGTATTTTGGTTGATTTACATCATTTCATAAATAGTGACATTATATTTTCTCAAATATTTCGAAAAAGGTAGAATGCGATTTTTCTTCCTATATCATATATTGTACTTCCATTTTGCGTCTTTTGCACCATTTAGGGACTGAAATCAATCAAAGAAAGCTTCTGCTATCCTGTAGTGTATCTAAAAAAGATATAAACTTAAGAAGCCTCTCGAACGGCTTATTTCTATGCCAGTCCCCGCAGTGGAGCTATACGAGTATTCCATGCTGTGGGATCAACCATCCAAATGTCAGTTAGAGAAAGCATTGTACGAGTATGTTTGGCCAACACACCTTGTCAAGTGAATCAACTTCTGAACACCAACTGTTTTAGTGTACCATCCTTCACATATAGCTTATACCATACCTCACATACAAGTATTTTATACATTTTCTTATTTACAGTACGACGTATAAGACTTGAAAGGTGTTTAAAGGACTATATAAGAAAAACTTTAACTTTTGTATTAATTGAACCCAAATTAAGCATTTTAGTAACTTAAAACACAACTTTAACCACAATATTTAAAGTTATTTAAAGTTTCTTTTACAATTTTGTTATTCGGGTGATTTTACTGGCATAAACAATCTCAAACTTCCCACTGCGTTGAAAATATTCAGTTCTGTCGATATATTTTTTTTAGTTTTTCCGTGTACACATTTAAGGTGAAGCAATGATATACGTAACTTGAAGTACATCTATGAGGATGACTGAACCATAAAATTTTCTGAACTCGAAGTAAATCAAACTGAATCAATAACATGTGTTATGGTCAGGAATTTTGTGCTACAGTTAATCAACTATCTATCTGTAATTAGTCAATTAATACCTACTTATATAACTACACTCTGATAATATATTCGTAGTTATGAGTTACTGTAATTTAGAAATCTCCCCTCAATTAAATCCCAAAACTGGGTATTTAAAAGGATCAGATAACAATTTTAAAGACTATTAGCTGTACGTTAGCCGTTGTTCCTACTAATGAGAACGTTATTGTGTCATCAGATTATTTTTAATTGACAACTGATAGTTATGCTTTCACTCGTAATATAGGCTTACTGCCCGTAGTCAAGTTTGACTTAATCGCATTTCCGTATTTTGCAAGATTTTTTTAATCTTGGAAGTATGTTCACATCGAATGACCGCGCGAAGTGCACTAGTGAAAGAAGAGTAGCATCAGGCAATACGATGAATAATGACTTGTACATGTCTTATCAACTAAGCTACGGACAACTAATTGACAATTTATAGTTATGCTTTCACCCGTATTATAGATGTATTGCTTATACCCAAGTTATACTCAATCGCATCTTCGTTTTCGAAAGATTTTTTGGATTTCGGAAGCATGTTCATATCGGATAACAGCGTGAAGTTCGACAGTGAAAGAAGAATTGCAGCAGGCAACCCGGTGAACGGTGAGGTATACATACAGTCTGTTTGACAAGACCGTGTAGGGCGAAACTCAAAAAACTATTTGGAATAAAGCATAAAAAAAATACACACAACTACATGATATAAACCGTGATACTTTATTATTAATAAGTTGTCCAGTCGCCTCCGCTAGTAATAATTGCCCGGCATCTCCGAGGCATACTTTCTACTAATTTTATAGCATCATCTAGGGGCAAAGACTTCCATATAAGACGAACCTGTCGAAATAACTGCTTGACGTTCCAGATCCTTTTCCCTTGGTGCTCAAACATTTTCTATGGGATTTACATCTGGTGACTGCGACGGCCAATCCATTACGTCTACGTTATTTCCCTGTTTCCATGCAGTATAAAGACGACTCCGATGTTTTGGACCATTGTCTTCTTGCAGTAGCCAATTTTAATTTTTTTCTTATAAACCATCTTTAAGCAGATGGTAATAAATCCGTCTGATATGTTTTAACCATTTTGGCAGCGTTCAAATTATTTGTGAAGACGTGAAAAGTGTCAAATATCTGCTTTGAGAAACAGCCCAAGACGTGGACTTGTACCGGGTGTTTAACGGTCCGCTGGGTGAGTCTATTGGTGCGGGTACACCAGGTATGATTAATGGAAGAACGTGCCTAAAAAGACGCTTCGTCCGAAAAAATTACGTTGTCCACATCGCGGTCCACATTTTATTTTGCCCAAGTGAGTCTTTTTTCGACTTGTTTGAGTGTCACAGTGGTTTAATGTTTGTTTTATATATTTAAAAAAATAAATAAAAATCAAATTAATGAAAGAAAGGCAAAGAGTTTCTAAGAATTGAAACAAAAAGTAAAATTAACAATACGTAAATCCTACAAACTGATTTTCGAGGAATCGCCATAACGAGATGTCTATGGACACCATAATTCATTTTAAATCTCAGTTTTACTTTCAAACCTGTCAATATTACAACATAGTATTGTTTTCACTAAATCATAAATCTAGCAAATAATTTTAAGCTCATCTTTTCACACAACATTTGTTTAATCTGTATACAATCCGATCTTTCCAAGAAAGACCTGTTGTCAATTACCCAGAAGATATTATGACTTATCTAATAATATATAACATATCTTAACACCCGTTATGTTAAGGATATATTAAAAAAAATTGTATGTTAATTACGAATAACCTCAATATATATTTCATACTTTACCATTTGATCTGTCCCAAAGAAAAAAGGGTAATCAAATAAAGTAATTCATAGTTCAGCTAACCCTTTACGTCTAGTTTTTTTTTAAATGCGCCTTCAAACTTTTGAAAAAAGTATTTCTTAATTTATTTATTTAACACTTTTATTGCAATACAATCTGACGGGATTATTGCCAGGTGGCAATCTCTTCCAACCAACCAGACAAAAGTAAATGAAGCAAGTTACGTGGTCGCATAAATAATTCAAATGACTATCCATCCCCACGAAATCCATAAACATATACGCGAGAACATGTCCACGAACCCCACAAAGACGGACAATCACCCGAACATTATTTTTCATATAAAGTGAGATATCATCAATCAAAAGGAAAGGAAGGGATGGTGGAGAGGAAAGGAAAAGAAAAAACCGGAATGAAACACGTTATTTTACTGACTAGAAATTAAGAGCTTTTTCAGTCGCTTCTTAAAGCATGCCAAGGACGGAGCGAGTCTTATATTGGTTTGTAACTGATTCCAGAGTTTCACTGCATGGACAGTAAAGGACGACGTAAAGAAAGAGGAGCGGTGAACTGGAAAGGCCAATAAACAATATCTGTTTGAGCGTAGCGCTAATCCATGATTGGAAAGACCATGAAAATTTTCGGCGAGATAAGAGGGTGCGGCAGGACAGTTAAGGATATTATACAATAGAGACAGCATGTGAATTTGGCGTCTATTTCTAACATTCAACCAGTTCAATGCCTTCTGGTATGAAGTTATATGATCGTACTTTCGTAGGTTGAAAATAAGTCTTAGACACACATTTTGAAGACGCTGTAATTTGTCCAGCTGTTCCTCTGTAACATCCAAGTAACATACGTCCGCATAGTCCAGAATCGGAAAGAGCAGATATTGTACTAGTAAAATATAGCTAGAACTTACTTATGTTACATATTAATTTCTAATTAACAACAATAGAAGGCAAAATCCATAATTTGCCTCTTTATATTCCTAGTCAAGTTGACAAACCCAAATATTTCGAGGAAACATTACAGCTTACGGGATCTCTACTATGAATCAGTCCACCATTCACCCTGAGGCAAATTTCCAAATTGGTGAAGTTTTCGGTATACTTGAAAAGGCACTTGGCCTCTGCAAGTTAATGGATTGAGCTAGTTTGGAAACGTTCTTGAAGTGGTCGTTATAGTAGGGAAACAGCGCTGTACCAAATTATAAAGAAACAAGTCATCATATTAAAGAAAAGTATTAAATTATTACTGAAAAAGTCCAATTTTTGTAAAAAGAAATATGACATTTTTTTATTAAGACAAAGTTTGAGAATAAAGCACTTTGTAAAATGAAAAATAAAAAACTGTAAATCAAAAGCATTACAATGCAACCAAAGCCATACATTAAAAAAAATATATAAAAATAAATAACCCAGTACATACTCGTACATGTTCACTATCATCAGAATTGACTCTCTCAAGAGTGGACTCTGAACTATTCTTCTATCTTTATGGAAGTCTTCTTGAGGACGACTGCCTACGGGTATTCCATGCATTCCATCTAAGGAGCTATTGTATTTTCAACCATTCTCACATAACTCATTAATGTCTTCTATTTCACATATTTTTCGAAAACGGTAGTGTCTTAATATATTGTTTTACGTGCAATGGCTCTGAAGGGTTTCATTTCATTTTGAAAGGGATAAGTATTTTCTAGGTATATACAATTTAGATGTTTTTATTTCGATATGTCACTTACATCTATAATGTTAAATGCAATATTTTTTACGAAATATCACTGAAGTTTCCTAAAAATAATATAAATATGATAGACAATCCGTCATGATCGAGTATGATGGTCAACCATCCTGCGGACGGACCCGCTTGTGCGTATATTTGGTTTATGGTGGGGAAGTTATTGCACTTCAGCAAGCGCAGAGTCTTGTCAGATGAAAGTAAAGAAGATCGAAGTTCCAAGACGATTAAATATGTTTAATCTGCTGTACCTTTTTTTTACCAATAGCTGTTTTTGCGTTGCTTAATAGCACTATAAGAATTTATAATAAGTTACAGAAAAACAAAAAATCAGACCATAGAGTAAAACCAGCCTGAAAGTGAATCCGCTATGAATTAAACCTAGAGGGCCTGTTTAGGGTGAATGCTAACCGTTAGATCACGGCCGCCGACAATTTGAATAAAAAAAGGACATAAAAATCTAATTTTAAAACAAAATCTTGATTAATTATACACTTGATAGATTCATGCATAATGCATATATAGCAATTTATAAAGAAACCCCCGATTTTAAAAAGGGTACAAAAATTACTCCCTTATTTAGGGACAGATCTTAGTGCCTGCCTGTATAATCCATGTTCACATTTGCCCCAGGCCCGCACAACCCCATTCACATGCAATTAATTTTTACCGCTTTGTAAAGCACCAAAACTACCCCCTTAGTGTTCCAAAAAACTATTCAAGACCCCTGGCAGCTTACGGAGAAAGGAGAAATGGTTTTCAAACACATTGGAGTGCTACACCTATGACACAGTATAAAGGCGACTATTATGACATGTCATTCGCACGCGTTAAATACCCTGGCATGGGGATCGTCAACCGGTCACATTGGTTTTATATGCAGCATTGTAAGTTATTCCACACATGAAAGGAAAGTTTTTCTAAAAATTTCTAAAGCGTTATTTCTCTAATAGCTAATGTGTCAGCTATTATATATAATATGACCTCTCAAATATTTTTTTCGGCTTAAGACGATATTTTATCAACAGTTATATTTTCTTTGTACTAAACTGTTATTAAGTATGTAGAGTAACAAAAATAAATTAATCTGATAAAAGTTGTAACAGAGAAAAAAAATAGGATTGTAAAAGGAGCCTAAAGTTAACGTAGCCTCAGATCTACTGTTATTTATTTAAATTATAAAATGAATCCTCTCTTTTTTTCATCTTATAATTTTAAATATCATAATATCTTTGTACAAACCTTTTATACCAATTTTTCACTCAAAACTGAAAACAAAATTAAAGAGTTATGCATTTGTTTCTATTCGGTTTAAATAGATTATTCTTTTGTAATAAGCTTGTCAAATGTACATTGAATAATGAAGTGTTTAAATAAAAATAGATAAACTAAGTTTGGAAAACCCCAAAACATAGAAAGATAACCAAATTAATGAAATTCTAAAAGAGTGAAGAGTGAAAAGTCTTCGAAAATAGGAGAGAATGCATGAGAAAGACTATAGATGTGACAGAAGTGAAACGAATGAAGGCAATAACGGATTAAACCTTCTTGATCTTTTTTGGAACGTTTTGTTATCGGAACCTGATGTTAGAGCGAGCTGCTAGCACTGTAATTGCTCAATAAAAAAGCAGTCGTAAAATAAGCCAATATGCACTCATGGAAAATCTATCTATGGTACATGATGAATAATGTTAATATTATTTACATATGACAACATTTTTTTATATAAATTGTGTTAAAGCTGAAGATTCTTTTGATTTTCAAAATAAAAAATATAATGCAGATCGACAAAAACAGTGTTGACATCAGTAAAAACTATTTTTTATGGCCATAAAAAGCAGAAACCACGATAACGCAAAAAAAAAAGAATTTATCCTACCACAAAAATGAAAAAATCATTTAACATGTATAAATGATTTATAAATTTTTCATAAATATATTAATTTAAAACCATCTTCTTGAAAACTAAAGAATCAATATTTTTTTAAAAATCATCATGCACAAAGTAAAATCAGGTAGTCTTAAGGTATTATGTGACTTTTGGTTTATTGTTATCTTAAATGGTGGGAGGTAAGTCATATCACCTTTAATCTCAAAAACCACTTGCAGAGCACCCTTTCGGAGGTTACATACATTATCAAACAAATGCCAAGATCATCATCATCATCATCATCAATGGCACTACAGCCCATTGTGGGCCCCGGCCTCCTCCAGCAGTCGTTGCCATTCCCCCCTATCCTGGGATGCACTCCTCCAGCCCCTGATGCCAATCACGTTTGCATCATTCTGCACCCCATCCATCCACCTAAGCTTTGGTCTGCCCACGCTACGTCTTCCTTGGGGCTTGGAAAAGAGTACTTTGTTAGGCATTTCCTCTTCTCCCATTCTTGCTACATGCCCCGCCCAACGTAGCCTCCCAATTTTGATGTATTTTATAATGCCTCCCAATTTTGATGTATTTTATAATTTATTTTATAATATTTTATAATTTTATAATTATCAAATGCCAAGATAGTGTAATATAATACAAGAGAAATTCTTTTAAAGTATTACAAAATCAATTTACAAAATCAAGTAGGTGAACGTTTTCCTAAATTAAGTAAGTATCATATATATTTTGTTTTATTATTTATTTTAATTGGGTTTTGTATATGAAACGCTGGCGACAATTGACTAAAAATAAACAGATTATCTGAACTTAAACTGTTATGTAAGAAATCAATAACTATGCAAATATTTCTTAAAGTAAAAATATAACTCATTTAATTAAGTATTTTAAGCCCTATTCTTTAAGTGTTTTTATGTCGTTTTAACCCTTATTCATACCTAGAATAAGGGTTAAAACGACATAAAAAATAATGGAATTCCCCGTTTTAATGTGGGAACTCATGTCGCTCACAAGGCGCCTTACTACTTGAAAATTCACTTTTAAGAGGGAAGAAAAAACTTTTAGAAAAAAAGCATTGTACTTGAGAGCCTTTGTCTCGGGAAGAAAGGGGTAACGATAATAATACTGAAATTAGAAAAGCTACGAGAGCCGGGACTACAAAGGAACAATAATTTTAAGAAGCTTATTCACAGTGCTTTAGAAAAAGGAAGCTTTTTACTTTCCATTTGAAGGATAGAAGGGAACAAGGGTGAGAAGAAATTAGAAATGGAAACGAAATTTATATTTTTGAACCATAATTATATGGCAAACGCTGATTTACTTTTTTCCATCATATCGAGTTAATAAACAAAAAAATTCTTAGCTTAAATATTCCAATTAATAAAACAAGGTGAATACTTGAACATAATAAAATATTAAAAAAAACTATTTATTATTCGTACATTGTACGAGTATTATCGTATTATAGTTTCGTTTTATACAGTTCAACCTAATTTTCTTCCAGCCAACCACAAAGATGTTAAAGATATCTTATGTGGAAAACCTGAATGGAATCCTTTGTTTTATATACTGGGCTCCAACGGAAATCGATTCCACAACGCCTAGGTTTGCAGGTAGACATATTACCAATAAGGCCATGGACGTCGTTACTAAATAATATATTGTGTGACATCGTATAACGATTTCGTTTAATACAGTACAAATTGTTGGGTTTATTAGAAATTGCCAAACGATAATCTCTTACAACCAACCACACATATGTTATGACAACATTTGGGTCGGAAGACAGGTGCCATACAAACTTTCGAGACTTACATACCATCACGCTGTATCCCTTCGGAGTAGGCAGAGAGAAGACAGCGCCACACGTTCCTATCGTGACACATATTCGCCTCTTCTACATCTATACACCTTCTCATACAACCCCAACGATTTCTCTTACTTTTTACATTTCCTTCTTTCAAAACATTATTCACTTGATCCAACCATACTTTCCTAGATCTTCTTCTTCTACCACTCTTTTCACTCACATTTGCATTGCATATTTGTTTTCTTAGTCTTTGTTCAATCATTCTCTCTACATGCTGAAATCATCGCTACTCTACGTGATCTTACTTAAATATATCAGCCTTGATCACTTCATTCCGTATTCTGTCACTCATCGGTACCCCATCTATTCATCTCAGTATACGCATTTTCACAGCATTTATTCGTCTCAGTATACGCATTTTTACAGCATTTATTCGGCACCTTTTAATATTTTTCCATGCTCATGTTTCACTTCCATACATTAAAGTACGACCTCCGTGGCCTGGCGGTAAGAGATTTGTCTGCCGATCCGGAGGTTACGGGTTCGATCCCCGCTGGAACCCAGATTTTTTTAAATAGGATTCCAATCTGGATAACACTTAGGGCCTATAAAAAATATCTTTCTGGTTGTTTGGAAGAGATTGCCACATGGTAATACACTCGCCAGGTTAAAAAAAAAAAGTTGATGAACTTTTTTTATATTATTTTTATATATAAACATTTATAAGGAAAACGCGATTAAGGTTCATTTATTTATTTTTTAATGTACGAGGCATATCCAGAAAGTAAGTGTACTGAATTTTTGTAGGTTACAATTTTTCTTATTTAAACAAAAAAAATACGTGGTTACCGTAGTACATATGTAAGCTATTTTTCGACATAGTCGCCATTCCTCTCAATGCAGGTGGGGAAGCGGGGTATCAACTTTTTGATGCCTTCCTCGAAGTAGTTTCCCGCCAACCCCTCCGTCCACTTCTCCACCTCCTCTTTTACCTCCTCGTCGGTTGAAAACCTTTTTCCACCCATGTGCAGCTTCAGGGAGGTAAAGAGATAGTAATCTGAAGGTGCTAGGTCAGGGGAATGCGCGGGATGGTTCAGGACATCCCATTTAAACGAGGCGAGCAGTTCCTTCGTGGCGTTGGCCGTGTGTGGTCTTGCATTGTCGTGCAGCAGGCAGACTCCCTTTGTCAGCATGTCACTCCTCTTATTCTGAATCGCCCTCCGCAATTTTTTTAGGGTCTCACAGTATCTTGCAGAGTTGATGGTCTCCCCTTGAGGCATATATTCAATTAAAATTATGCCTTGACAGTCCCAAAACACGGATGCCATGATTTTCTTGGCTGAAATTGTGGTTTTGAACTTTTTGGCGGAGGGTGAAGAGGTGTGACGTGACCGTTTTCAAACTCGCGACATCACTTGTACACACTCGTACGATTCATAGCTTTATCCCCATATGCAGTTTTCACCTCATTATAAACTTCAACCGGAGGTTTTCCCTTCCAAACGAGATAACGGATGACGCCGCGTATTTCGCACTTGGCGGGAGATTGGATTGACATTTTTCACTAAACGTGTTGTCGCGTCGACACTTCTCAACGTAGTGACCTCGAACCGGTCTCGTTGCGGAGGGGAAGAGTCAGGCTACACGGAAGTGTAGCCAACATGTCGAAAATAAAATCCATCCGGTCGTGAGAGCCTCAGTACACTTACTTTCTGTATACGCATAGTATATGACTTTTACAAACCACAGAAAATGTATTTGTTTACTTTTTACTTTCAATTAGATTAATTTATATCTTTTTACAAAATGCCGTAGAAATTTCTGAAAATGAAAACAAAAATACAAGGTTTTACAATATAATATATTTAACACTAACATTGTCCATACAGTTATAAATAGGACTGCTCCATATAATATATTTAACACTAACATTGTCCATACAGTTATAAATAGGACTGCTCCATATAATATATTTAACACTAACATTGTCCATACAGTTATAAATAGGACTGCTCCATATAATATATTTAACACTAACATTGTCCATACAGTTATAAATAGGACTGCTCCATTTAATATATTTAACACTAACATTGTCCATACAGTTATAAATAGGACTGCTCCATATAATATATTTAACACTAACATTGTCCATACAGTTATAAATAGGACTGCTCCATATAATATATTTAACACTAACATTGTCCATACAGTTATAAATAGGACTGCTCCATATAATATATTTAACACTAACATTGTCCATACAGTTATAAATAGGACTGCTCCATATAATATATTTAACACTAACATTGTCCATACAGTTATAAATAGGACTGCTCCATATAATATATTTAACACTAACATTGTCCATACAGTTATAAAAAAACAAATTATAAAATAACAGCTTAAAAAAATCAACATAATTCAAAATATATGTGGCGTATGAAATTATCACTGCATAACATAACAATGATAAAAAATACATATGCAATCAACGAAAATATAAATTACAAATAAAAAACATTTAAGACAAAATTTAAATTGACTAACCAGTTTCATTAAATAAGATTACGAAATAAATGTTTAATCACGACAAAAAGTAAAAAAAACCACGACTTTGAGGTGACTTTCGTTAAATTTATTATGAAATGTTAAAATTTACAATCAAAATATCAAGAAATATAATACTTATACCGAACAATGTCCTCGAAACAACCTAAATTATAAGGCTTTCAATAAAATTTCAAAAAAGTATTATAAGAAAAAATTTATAATCGGAGATTTTCAACTTTTTTAGGTAATACAAACATACATATCATCACGCCCTATTTCTTGCGAGATAGAGATAACAGATCTCTACACTTTTCTATCCAAGAACCAAAGTTTCACCTTCTCCACATTCATACATCTCATCATGCACATTATGTTTTACTTTCTTTCAAAACCTGGCCCACTTTATCTAGTCACGTTTTAATTTCTCTAACTGTTTCACACACACCTTGCACTTCTTATTTGTATACTTGTATTGTACTCACGTGTCCAAACCATCTGAACTCATCTTTTACCATCTTACTTAAAACATCCCATTTATCCATGCATTCATTCATTTCTGATATATTTTCATAGGTAAATATTGTAAATAATTTGAGCAAGTCTTGTTTGTGCTCCCCTGAAGATGAAGTGAAAGCCTTGAAACCGGTAGGGTTATATCGTTACAAAAAAGTGGAATAAACAGTGTTTGATAAAATAAATTAGAAAGTGTTAACATATATACATTGCTTTGTTATTATTATGATTATTGTGCTTATAAAACAATAACCGGTATCATCAACATCGTAAAATATAATACTTTGCCTAAATTTTACATTTTGTAGATAATTAAGAAAACATATCACGGCTTTCATGGGCATTTATTGAACATTACTTTTAACACCCAATTGTTAAAAATAATGTTGTAAATAATACAACCTGTTGGACTATGTAGTAATCTCTTCTAATCAACCAACAATATATTCAAGATTCCTTAAGTAAAAACCACACTGGAATCATTTTTTAACAAAAAACTTACTTTCCAACGGGAATCAAACCCATAGCCCCAAGGTTGGAAAACAGGCGCGTTACCAACTAGGCCTCGAATTTAACAATATTGTATTTAAGTCATCATTGTTGGAAATGATAAATGTATTTTATTTCATTAAATGATGATGAAAATAAATATGCCTCAGAAAGGAATAAAAAATTTAAACAATTTATTTTATTTTATCAGTTTATTGTTCGCCCTGATAATGATGATTTAACAATATTGTGATACGAACTTGTCACCATGAAATGCACGTTTATGAATCTTCATTAAATTATGATAAAAAGTAAAAATGGAATTTAGTTCATTAAATTATAACAAAAATAAAAATGCATTTTTTTCATTAAATGAAGATAACATATAAATGTATTATACTTTCTTGACTAATGATCAAAATTTTCAAACACTTTTTTTATGGACATTCAACTCCGAAATTACTGTGAATTGGTAGGATTGTAAAATTTATGATTCAAAATCAATTAGTCCACTCGTAATTTTAAAGTTTATTGCACCGAATTGGGCGCTAATGGCTATCCATATAATCACAGACAAAGGAAATTTTATGCGAGTTCCAATTAAAAATATGGACATCAGTGTTTTAAATTATATTGTTTCTATAATTTCTAATTGCCTTTATAAATATGTTGAATTACCCACTAAGAAAAGCGTGGTTAAAATATGGTTTAATGGCACTCAAGTGCGTCCGGTAGGCGGTATGCGTCATCTTTAATTATGTCTTCCGAATTATTGACTTCTCGATTAAGTAACATTTAGACCTTACCCTAAATCCAGACTCAGGTTTAGACAGTAAAGTGTCGAACAAAGAGCTTCTCAATTTAGTCAAATGCAATAAAATACAATTTCATTATAATTTGTTCAGTCAAACACTTTTTATTCCATTGTAATTTGTTTTATCAAACATTTTATTGCACTTTTTGTAACGGTATAACCCTACCGGTTTCAAGGCTTTCACCTCATCTTCAGGGGAGCACAAACGAGACTTGAAAGCCTTGAAACCGGCAGGGTTATACTGTTACAAAAAGTGGAATAAACAGTGTTTGATAAAACAAATTACAATGTCTTTAAGCCTCCACAACGTTAATGCCTTAACTATAAACAATATACTGTTTATTCCATTTATATATATAACGCTATAGCCCTACCGGTTTCATGGTTTTCACCTCATCGTCAGGAAATCACAAACATCTCTTCTTTGTACTCCCTTGATGATGAGGTAGAAGTCTTGACACCGATAGGGTTATACCGTTATATAAAGTAGATAAACAGAATTTGACTTAACAAATTACAATTACCTTCACAGTGTCAATGCCTTAACTATAAATATGGTCATAAAAACTATTTTTTTTAATTTAATTTAAAGGATAATTTTATATACCGCGTTTACAGAATCAACTCTCCTCAATAGCGCTCTAACCACTTCAAACAAATCACGTCTGGCAGCTATAGCAGTACAGTACAATCTTGTGGAGTTATTATCATGTGGCAATCTCCAACAACCAACGAGAAAGCTAATTATGAAACCTTTAGGGAAAACCATACTGAAAACCTTAAAAAAATCCAAGTTCCAACGAGAATGAAACTCACAAGACATGTTTGTGCTCCTCGATCATGAAGTGAAAACCTTGAAATCGGTAGGGTTATACCGTTATATATTACGAGTATATATAAAGTGGAATAAATAGTGTTTGACTAAAGAATACCTTTAAACCTCCATAGCATTAATAATGCCTTAACTATAAATAACATTTTTATTTTTTTTATTTCTTTACATTTGATACAGGTGTAATCCAATGAAAGCAAATGAAATGAAATAATTTAATGATCAATAGTCTAAATATAACATAACGACAACATGTGCGTTCATTTGATCACATTATTTTGAACTTTTAGTTATATGCTTAAATTTATCGCCCTACACCCACATTTTGACTTCCAGTGCTATCAAATATTCCACCTTATGATATAAGTCGTCAAGAGACTCTCATTAAAAATGGAAAAAGATGTTGGAAATCGATTAACTGTATGTTATTGTGTAAATAAGACAATCGCCACCATTCCATCTCATCTTTCGTCGACCAATCTTTAAGACTCTGGAGCAAGTTGATAATATGAACAATAAATGGTAATCTTGTTGAACATAGTATGATATAAAAGAAAATCTTGTATGCGACCCTTTGCCGGAGTACCATACGTCGGAAGGAGTGGTGCTCTCTGAATAAGAACAGATACCGAGTAGACCGCACTGCATATGATATGCAGAAGAAGTCTAGTAGAACCGCCTTCCTTTCCTGCAAGCTTGCAGAAACTATACAAATTAGACTTTATGATCTAAATAGTTATAGAGGTAACATGACGTACTCGTATGATGACCCGTTGCAGAAGAATTCCATAGAACCAATAAACATGTTTAGTAGTTTGTTCAAATGTGTTTAATTAACATTGTAAATAAAAATTATCATTAATTTATTTATTGTATTACGTCTTGATTGTTATTTTTTTTATTCCGGTTTACCTGATTCGCAAATTCCTAGACTCCAGCCTGTTTTCAATGCAACTGCAGTGCTGATATATGGTAGTCATAAATATTGTCATATTAGTCGTATCTAGAAAGTCTACATTATCTTTAGTGCCATGAATGGATTGATTTCAAATTTTGTCTCTTTATATTCAAGTGCCTTGATGGGATATCACTATTGCATCTTTCGAATATGTCTGAGAGATGTTCATTCGGAGAAGTGAAAACCTTTTTGTTGATTTCGTCGTCATCGAATAAATTGATTGTTCTAAATCGATCCAATGGCGTGGCGCATTAAGAAAGGGTTTTTGTCGTTACTAGTCCTGTGGCGTGGAATGGTCTGGCTTTAAGTATTAGATATATGGATGGCGTGTGCAGACATCCCTTTTTGGGAAGTTTTAGCAAAATTAATGATTATGCACGTACATGAACACTACATGCATACACTACTCTCAACAAGTGTTATAATCACATATCGGAAGATCTACAAAGGTTTCTTTGTACTTCATCCTTCTTAGGTAAGTTTTCTATGGTTTTATCGCCAACTACGTTTTTCAAAACATATATCGATCAAATTGTAAGGATTATTACATCTTGTCTTTATTAAAAAAAAAAATCAGAATGTTTCGTTATATTTTCAGACCAGATTTGTGAATCGTTTTCATGTACGAGTACTAATCTTACCAGTAGGTTAATTAACATAGATAAAAGTGTTTTTACTTACCCAATTATTTTGATCTACAGATTGAACCTGTTTTTACAATCTAGATATACTTAAATTCTTTGTTAATCTCAATTATAATGACTGGTCCGAATCGTTACAACAATAATTATTACAAAAATAATCAGAATCGAATCAGCACTAGTTAATTATTTTATTTTTCATGTTTTAATAAAAAAAACTCAAAAAGTGTGAAAACACAACAAAAACTTTTACAGTTTTTCATACCTTATTTCTAGAATGTTGGTGTTCACACTTTTATTATATTTATTTATTTAATAATATACATAATAATATACATACGTACCATCACGCCATCTCCATGATGATGTAGGCAGAGAGGATAGAGCGCCTAACTTTCCTATCGCGACACACTCCATTTCGTCTCTTCTACAGTCATACATACACTTTCTCCTACATTTCCTACGATTTCACTTTCCTTCTTTAAAAATATCATACACTTGATACAACCTTACTTTTCTTGGTATTCCTCTACCACGGCTTCTACTAAGATTTGCTCTGAATATTTGTTTGATTATTCTTTCTTAATTTTTGTTCTACATGCCCTAATCATCTCAGAGTGCTCTTCTTCATCTTACTTAACACATCAGTCTTAAGTTCACATTCTTCCCTAATCCCTTCATAACGCATTCTGTCATATATTGTCATCCCGTGTTTTATTCTAAGTGCACGCATTTCTACAGCGTTCATTCGGCTTCTTTCAATCATATGTTTTTAGTTTTTCTCTACCAAGCCTTTCAATCACAACTACACTATATTTTTTTTGTTAGTCAACTGTCCAAACCATCTCAGAATGCTCTCCTTCATCTTGCTCAACACATCTGCATTTAATTTAAATTAATCTCTTAGCTCTCCATTCTGTTTTCTTTCATACATTGTCACCTCATCTGTTCTTCTCAGTGCACGCATTTTTTTAGCATTTATTTGAGCTTATACAAATTACAACCTTTCTTAGATATATAATCAAAAACTACAAAGATATCAGTGCATGTATTAGATTATTTTCCGGACTGATTAAACTCTGGTACATATAAAATAACTGATGGACTAAGGAACTGTTGCAAATTAATTCTGACGATCGTTTGGGCACTTTTCTAGTCAAAAATGAGTTCTTAGATCTCAGTGCGTTTTTTCGTTTGTCTACAAAATCTCAAATTGATGTCATATATCAAATCGCAATGCACTCCGTAAGGTCATTGTCCCTTAATTTACACATAATATAAGCCTTAATCTTCTTGCCATCGGTTAAACAACCACAGGTTAAGCTGAATTGTGTAAAAGTGTTACGGTTGTCAGACTTAATAGAGAAAGAAGATGCAGATAAGTTGAAAATATTAAAATCACATACCCTTAAGAGCTTTTAATACACTTGGTATCGAGTGATAGGCCCTACTTTAACAACTTTCACACAATATACTAATTAATATACACAAAGGCGTAATCCTTCCACAGAATGTACTGACAACTTTCATCAATCGAGAGGGATTGTCAATTATAAACATCACTTCATTTCTAAAAAGATATTGAAAAAACTCTGAACTAAAATTGTATTTGAATTCAAAGCAATATCCAACATCGCATCGGTTTCAAAATGATACTGCACTATAGACATGCGTCATTTCTTCTTGTTTCGTCTACATCCGAATTGATAATCCTTGAATATTAACACCCATGCAAATTAGCACAACATTGTCTTCGGTCCCAGTAATCGAGTATTTGGGTATAGACCTTTAAATTAGACACGGAACTCGTTGTTGAGAAAGCAACAACGCTTTCGCACGTTTGAGTATTGTTTGTTACCAGGTGAACTATTTTAGGTACTATCAGGAGTTGAATCTGAACTCAGGTGGAAGTTCAGCACCTTACCAACTAAACCTCTTACTGCACAAAATTGTTAAAAACGCAGCTAGTGGATCACTTCGACACCGGAATGAGGAAACTAGTGCACGATAAAATTGTGGAAATCAAATTTGGATAAATGGTGTAAATGTTTATATCTCTTTGTTCTGCAATAACTTATGTAAGTCTTTCCTCGTATTTTAATATTTTTTTGTGACTTAATCTAAAAAAATGTATGCAGTGTAAAAAAAATACATCTCCCAATCCGAAGCTGTTCTTAAATCCTGTTAATGATCCATTTTAAGATGTATTTTTTTTTAATTCATAGCTAACTACCTTCCACGCTTAACATCAAGCCGATTGTAGTAAAGAACAATTCTCCTCTAATTAATATGAAACGTATGCAATCAGTTTGAGATGATGAATGAATTCAGGCATTTCAAAAATTGAGAGCAAGATAATCTTAAGAATTAGCTAATTAACCGTTCAAGATAAGTATTAGTAGACAATTAAGGTAAAATTTGTTTTCTTGGTACCTAATCATTGTTAGGTACATATATAGAAGCCCTCCTTTTTCACGAAGGATACGTTTAAACACCCTGAATATGACTTAAAATGCGGATGGTACCAAATCCTTCATAATGTTTTTTTCTTTCACATACATAAATGCTTATAATAAAGTTTAATTTATAAATAAGGCGAATTAAGAGATTAACAACAATAGATAGTGATGACTCGGTTCTAAAATATCAAATAGAAAATTCCAACTTATCGTCAGAAGACTAACAGTAGCTTATCGTTAAATCACAATGCCTACATAATTCACTTTATTTCATATATTACATCATCACAAGAAGAATAAGGGGGAGTAGAGAGGGATAACATATTTTGAAAAAAAAAAAAAAAAGAGAGAGACCACATTCCGGTAACTTTTATCCCAGTGACATTATTCATTTTTAATATTAGTTATTATTGTCAATTTTTTAATAATGACCTCCGTGGCCTAGTTGGTAAGACACCTGTCTCCCAGCCTGAAGGTTGTGGACTCAAATCCCGCTGGAACCCAGATTTTTTTCTAAAGAATTCCAGCCTGGTTTTCATTTAAGGTCTCTTTCACATATTTCTAGTTGGCTGGAAGAGATTACCTCATGTCAATAAGCCTGCCAGATTGTGCATACTCTATACAACAAAATTGTAATACAATACAATACATTACAATAATGTGCTGAATTTATAAACCTTATCATAGGTTTTCACGTATAGAAAAAATACATCATATTTATTCGGCTCAATACTCTTCGCAGTTTCAGGCTTCTACTGAGGATCTTGAAACGAATCACCCTAAAATAAGGGTGGACAAAGAATCCCCCGTGAACAAAAAACACAGAACAATGGAATATTTGCTGAAGCATTCGAGGTATTTGACCTCAAAATATTTATCTGGGCTCTGATGGTTCTCATTATTATTATTTATATTTTTGATTCTTAAAAAATAAGTATATTTTTAGGGTTTTTAATATACTTCTTCACATGTGCACATTGTAAATCTGTACTTTCCAAACTTTTTTTTCCCAAAACTATTTGATATTAAATTATACGAATAAAAATATACAGCATGTGATTATAACATATGATTTTGATGTGGTTAAATTTGTGTGTTTAATAACTGTGAATTTTTCAGCAGAGCATTTTAGTATTGAGGACAAATATACGCAATTTTCCTAGTGAAATGGTTCTGTGTATCTACAAATAGACCTTTTTTACTTTGTTATGTACGGTCATCTAAACTATATAAAAATTGTAAATGTATTGTAAATAGTAAATAGATATTCATTGAGTTAAACTTATATGTATTTAAGATTTCAATTGCTGCATTTAAAATAAGTTTAAATAAGTACTTTGCTATTCACCTGACGGTGAGCGACACCCCCTAGTTACTTTTAAACGTTTTGTCTAATTTTGTTTCAACTTTTGTTTTCTCTCTCTCTCTCTCTCTCTCGTGGAAATTTTCATTTTTTTTTTAATTTATGTCTCGATTTACAAAAGATTTGGACAACTTAACATCTAACGATGATTTTAGTTATATGTAATTATCTACAAAAACTACGCCAGTCAAGATTTATTTATATATAATATATATAATGTACTTAAGAGACTGTATGTTTACTAATGAACGATAAAATATAGTCATAAAAAAAATACGAAGGCTCTTTTTAAATCAACATTGGTAAGCAAATCATGTCCGGTTATAAATAGAGATGAATTACGAGTGTAATTATTGTAGATGGATTGGAGTCATAATTAAATATGGGATATGTTAGTTGACGTAAAGGTCTGTTAAACCCATTAATTAAACCAACTTCAATACTCGGTTGATACATAAAAACAACATTTATATGAATAGAGATAGTGGGATGCCTGATTGACAGACATTTTGGATGATCATCGCGATCCACGTGAGTGATCAGATCACGGTTGAAATATCACGAACTCTTCTATAGAACGTGCCTTGTGCTGCCAGATATTATATTCAGCACGACTGTATCGACAGATCATTGATGCCGTTATACTCGTAGATAACATGTTATGTTATGTCATGTTCAAACTTATTCCCGTGAAAAGAATGTCAAAATATTTTTCAAAGTAAACGAATGTCTGATTTCCGTTTTGTCAATCTTAAATCTATTATTTTTCAATCTTAAATAATTTTTTGGTCGACATTTCAAATGTGAGAATAAATCAGTTTTATAGTTAAACCTCACCTTAAATAAAATTTGTTTCGTACAAGCTAAAATCAAATGATATTTAAGTACGCTCGATCTTACAGTAATCATGGTGCAAAAAATCGTAACCCCAGGGAAACGAACCCGGAAAACTTGATCCGTGAGTCGAAGGGTCAACTTCTTACATTGTTTTTTTATTGAACATATGAACAATTCACATTATCATATATTAATGTCATATTACATGCACATAAATACCTAAATAAATCAATATACATTATTGTAATTTATTCTTATCAAACACTGTTTATTCCACTTTTTTGTGACGGTATAACCCTACCGGTTTCAAGGCTTTCACCTCATCTTCAGGGGAGCGTAAACAAGACTGAAGATGAGGTGAAATCCTTGAAACCGGTAGGGTTATACCGTAAAAAAAGTGGAATAAACAGTGTTTGATAAAAATAAATGACAATGTCTTTAAACCTCCACAACGTTAATGCCTTAACTATAAACAACATAATATACATTATTATTTTGGATTACTTAAAAAATAAATATGTACCTATATTGTGTTTTATTTTTAATTGTTGTCTACATATAATATTATATTGCTGTCATTTTGAGTCACATTTAAATAAGAGTTTAATACGAGTATGTGAATAGAAATATTTTTCTGCATGTCGGAAATTTACAGTGTATCGTTATTATTTAACGACTATGTTTTATAATTATATCCTTTGCGCACCCTGGCGCACCCTGTCGGGCCGCATGGTGACTGCGGCTCATGGTTGGGCAACTCTGGAATAAATCATATAACTGATTAAAGATAACTACTAAAAGTTTCAAAATTTGTATCAATAGAAATAATGAATTATTTATGAAACACTAAAAGTATGCTATATTCAACAGAATTAATATTTTTGATTTGTTAAATTTCAGTGGTCAATTGCATAAAAATAAGGGTAGAATTTAAGGTCATTATCGAGGGTAAATGAAATATATATGTAGTAAGGTTGAAAAGTTTCCGGACTGCAAAGTTAGAGCGTGTTTGGACAAATACCACGAAATATGGAAGAATATAACGTGAAATTTATGTAAACAAAACAAGTTTTAATAGTTTATTTGAAATATGTAATGAAAATACTTTATGTCCAAAAACATAGCCGGCAAAATTAATATATGAATCTATTCTTTCTATAATCCTTTCTCTCTGCACTTTTCTTCAGATATTTGAAAACGAGTATTGAGTATGCACATTGACATAACCCCTAATTTGTATTATATATACCATTATAAATAAGAAAATATACGAAGAAATATAGCAATTTCCTAAAAAAAATAGCCATCCCTTCAGTGTATTTGAGCTTTAAAATAATAAATTACTTCCATTAATCTGACAATGAACATGACATGAAGGACAATGGTGCTGAAAAATGATGCATTTCGCCAAAAAAAGTGTTCATCCTTTTGACAGACATTGTGATATACTTTATGCTACGCTCTCCTATCTCTCTTACCTTTATTTTACGTTCATCGTTATTTGGCCACATCCAATTTTCGCTAGCATACTCGTATTCCTAGGTTGGTACCAATATTCCCTTATAGTTTTTCGTAGTTCATCATATTTTTAATCAATATGAGTTCGCCACTTGCATCTTTTGTCTATGATTGTATAGAATATTTATGATTGTCTTACGAATGGTGCATAAAGCAGAGCGGTTTATGTTTATGATGCCCAAAAATATTCAATATATTGATTTGAAAATAACCTGACAGATCTTTACTGAATGGTATTCGAAAAATACAAATTGAATAAAATATATATTTTTTAAAATATCAAAAAATCTTGGTTCCAACGGGAATCAAAAATATTGGTACTAACACCCCGTGCTGGAAGACAAGTGTCTTACCGACTAGTCCAAAAAGCATCCACATATAAAGGGCAGTCTTATTGAACAGTATTGAATATATTTATTTATTAATTATTCATCAACGGTATAATATATCTTACAAAATTATTCAATAAAAGAAGTCAGTGCTTCAGTCTTCATGAAGGAAAATAATTAAAAAAAAACAATTTGGAACAAGTCAGTAAAAGTAATTAAAAATGCACGTCAATATATTTAAATAATACCAAATAATTTATACAAGTAAGCTAGTTAACAAATCAAAGTGACATCAAAATTATAAAAATTTGACAATGTACACAATACGATTATACGACACGACACGACACGGGACCGCTCGAGTTCTGCCGCTGCCCGCACCGAGTGTCCTATTGACATTCATGTGAAAAGAATCATGCAGTGCAAATTTAACACTTTATTAAATTGTTTAATCAAATCTCTTTTATAGCTTAACATACGATGGTAAAATATATTGACGACCTGGTAATCCAATTCGAAGCGTGCCATTAATCTCAACGTCAATCGACCGATGACATAATGGAGGAATCCTTCGCATTCGCCGTGCACTGCTAAGAGATCAATGATTCCATATTTAAATTTAAAAAAAAAAAGCAAAAATAGAAATAAATCATTGTAAAATTTAATTAAGGTCGGCCCTGTTTAAATAGTCACTACTTACGGCTAATCACCTGGTATCGGAGTGGGCTAAAGAAGAAACTCCGGTTATACTTAAAAATGAAAACTACAGGGAAAAAAGGATGCGTGTTACGAAATAAAGATTTTGGGATAACTCATTTTTAATGTTTACGACCGCACAATTTTTTTATTAAAGTACTTTAGACAATTAACAATTGCTTATTTTTTTAGATTAATAGTTATTTTAGATAAATTCAAATAAAAATTACAAATATTTAAGAATAAAAATAAAAAAATGAGAATAAAACAACTTTAGTCAAATTATTCAGAAAAATGGCGTATGCCAGCAAATACAGAGAAATAAACGGTGCATGCCATTAGTTACAGACAACTATATGTTTAAGATTCTTGAATCCAAAAGATCCTTATATTTATCTTTTGCAACTGGTAAATAATCTTCATATATTTGGTTAGGCAAGATGAATTCTCCAGTATCAAGGTTCAAATCTTCAGTATTATGCCATTTTTATTGTTTTATTGTCCATCACAAGGGTTGTTGTGTTGTCGTCACCCAGGAACTATTCAAATGCCTTCTATGAGATATTCATCTAGGGTGTTATTTTTCAATTCGTAATTCACGAATGGGTTGGCTTGAAAAAAGACATTTTTTCTTATAAAATGTCGTTAAAAAAGTTATCCATGATCTGAAAGTGGATATATCAGCCTCAATTACATCAAAAGGAGATGGTCTTAATATTAAATTTTTGATAACATCAATCCATCCCGAAGGCATTTCTACTCGCGTTTTTTTTAATTTATAATACCCATGTTTTTATCGCACTCCATATAAGAGTGTCCTCGTATGGGGAATGTCATGTGTATGAATTCCAACCTTATTGCGACATGGACCAAAACATGAAGGAATTGAAAAACGGTGTAATTATTTTTCTGTCAACCGCAGGAATCACAAAATATTTCCAAATGGCGGACATCTTCACCCAAATGTAAAAAAAACAAAATTTTCGGAATACACGTAAAATATAGACTGCTTAGTTGAAAGAACGTGAATGTTGTGTTGACTTACACTTTTTTCCCTGTACGACATATTTTAAAAGCGTATATCTCATTGGCTGTTATTTTTTTTCCTGCTGTTTGTTTTTCCATTTAATAGTATCAAATATTGTAAACAAAACTGCATTATTAAGGACAAACGGTGACATACACCATTCTTTCCCTATAGTCAAATGGTCCT